>CM042435.1:28479503-28724503 GCA_023631565.1 Gymnocephalus cernua
CGATACGAGAGATATTTTCTTGTTCCACCTACATTTTCTCATTTAAACTTCAAGCTCAAAAGCCTTTTAAGCCTGCATACTCTGCATTAGCTGTAGGTTAAGAAATAAAGAGGGCTGTCCAAATAAATACACATAAACACAATGTTGTATTGGAACCTTATAATTAGGGGTGCACCAATCCGATACAGATATCTGATATTGGGCAATACTACTGGATCGGGTATCAGTGAAAATGGGGCCGGGCAATTTAATGTTTATATTGTGTTTTTTGCGTGCGTCCTAATGAATAAAAAAACAGATGACACAGCGTACCGTACCAGTAGGTAGCCTGCAGCTGTACATCTCCGTAAGTTGTGTAAACAAACAACAAACGGTAACAGTAGAGCGTGTGGGCTCCAACAGGATTAAATAGTGCGTTCGGATGCCCCTGGTAAACTCATGGTGCATTCAGATGCCCCTCGAATTTTGAGAATCGTGACACCCCTTGTTTATATACATTATATACTAGAGTTTTATTTCTGTTTAAATTTTGACCAATTTAAAGTTTAAACTTGCAACTTGAATTTGCTGGTCCCGATTTATAATTTTAATAATAAATAACAATTCAGTAAATTTATATCTATGTATTTATTTGTTACATTTTGTTTTATAAAGTTAGGAATGCAATGTTTAAGTCAAGCCTGGTGTTGCCTTGCACATAAAAGAATGATCCCAGTCACTTCCACACAGTGAAGCATACAGCTTATTAATTAAACACTGGTATCGGAACAGTACTTGGTATCAGCCAATACCTAAAGCCCAGGTAACGGAATCGGGACTGAAAAAGTCAGATCAGTGCATCTTTACTTCATATACCATCTAGAAAAAAAGAAGAAAAAAAACAGGAAATTGAGATGAACGGGTGTGAAGCCCTTCCACAGCCCCAAAACTGCAATCTCATAATGCAGCGTAGATCTTTGGTAGAAAATTATTGAGTCACATCAACAGAAAGGCCCCACAACAAAATAAGACATCCCAACATGTCCAAAAGGCACCACTTCTACATTCATCACCATTCAGAGTTTCAATGCAACATATTCCTATTAGTCCACACACCGCATGCTCATCGGCAAATACAAACAACATTAGCCCCAGAAAATGCATAACACTGAAAGAAAAATACATTTTAGTGGTGAGATTCTTTATCACATATACGCTCATGGATGCATTCATGTAGTATGAAATAAAGACTGGACTGTTTTTCAAAAACAAAGCAGGTACTTACAATCAATCAAGAAACCTGCCTTACAAAGACTTGGGTATCTCAATTTTAAACAAATAGTATACATGTAATGTATTTGTTGACAAACTGTAGGCCTACTTTGTGATGGTTATGGGCTATACATGGGCTTCTGTAGTCATGAGGATTATTCTAACATTAAGAAAGAACCCAAATCCCACTATTCAAGAGCCTACAGAGCACAGGATCATCACTATAAGGCGGTTTATAGAACATTCTTACAAGCTGCAGGCTGGGATGCTCCAGCTTCATTGTTACTCAGATTTTTATAAATACAGTTTCTCTCTTTCCATCTATCAGGAGGTAAAAAGGACCACAAGATATCAATTTAGTTTAAGACAAAAGTCAGTTTTCAAAATAGAATAAATTAGGTAATGTGTTATTGAAGACAATTTATTAAGAACTAGTGAAAACACTGGCTAATGAGCAAACCTAACTAAACTAAAGATAGTTCATTAAGGCCCTGGTTTGGCTTGCATTTTAGAGTAGGTTATTTGTTTAATATGTTTAAATTTTAGACAATGAAATAAATTACCTGCTCCTAGTGTATTTCACTGCGAAGGAGATTTGGTAGCAATGTCACATCATAATCAGAACCATGCACAAAAGTGCCCTAAACTATTAAGTTCAAGCTAAGTTGTCCACTTGGTCACTCGTGTATTCTCAGTATTTGACAGTCTATGTCAAATAAACATGCCCGTCCCAGCTTTTTTGGAACGTGTTGAAGGCATCAAATTGAAAATGAGTGAATTTGCACACAAAAAACATAAAGTTTATCAGTTTGAACATTAGATATATTGTCTTTGTAGTTTATTCAATTGAATATAGGTTGAAAAGGATTTGCAAATCATTGTATTCGGTTTTAATTTAGGTTTTACACAACGTCCCAACTTCACTGGAATTGGGGTTTGTATTTAAAGGCGTTTTAGTGTAACTGTATGCACTTGAATGAATCTGTGTATGTACAGATACATCATCCCTGACACTCAGCCATCTCCCTTCCTTCAGTCTTATTAAATGGGATAGCAGAGTGCTGACAGACATTACATTTTGTCCTCTGTCCTTTGACTACACAGATTATGTTATTCATTTGAATAAAATATCAGTGCTCACAAAGCATAATGGGCCCTGTGAGGAATTCAATCATCTCGGATAATCATCATTATCAATAATGCCAGTTAATTACCATAACAATGAGGAAGGTAATAAATGATGATGGCAAGAGAGAGCTACTAGGTTCAGGAAGCAATGGGGGCAGAAATCACTTTTTTTTCTTCTGTGCTAAAGTAATATTTCACCTCACAGGGTTGGTTATAGCTTCAAAAGAGGATAGGATATTTCATCATACATATCATGGATTACCATCAGAATGCTTTATTTTTTACTGCCGTTTTTGGATTAGAGTGATGATCAAGTGCTATATTTCCAAAAAATGGGCAACAAAACATATCATTTACTAATGGACGGTTAAAACAGCTGTTAAGTGTTGTTTTGATAAGCACTCAGAACAAAGATAAAGTGTATGATGCAGCTGGCTATATTGTAGCATATTAGGCTTGTGTTGAACATAGCCTAAAATGCTTGCTTTTCCTCACTTTTGTGGTGGTTGTGCTTTTTACTGTAATACTGCTGATGAACCAAGGGTTGACTGAACTTTATTTTCATACTCGATAAGCAAACAATGAGTCAAGGCACCGTCACCACTTGACAAAAAACAAACTCCCATGCAAGTAAACAACCGGACAACCAACAATTTGCATGCAAGTACATGACTGGACAAGCACTGACCATCCACCTAGCATTGAGTAAGTGAGTGACTACAATTTATACTGGATGGTCTACAACGGCAGATTGCGGCACACTGGAAAAAGATTGAAGAAAATAAATCAAATTTGCAATCAAAGATGTGGGACTCAAGCATGAAGAGTGGAGAGAGAGTGTGAAAGAATGGAGCAAATAAAGCAAGCAATAAAGCAGAGGATCAGGTAAAACTCATTCTAGAGAGCCGTGTGAAGAAGCTGTGTCACGATGCTTCAGCTCATCCACTACAATTATACAGTACACACTCTTCGGTGTATAAAGATAGAGCTCTTAAATTAACTCTCTCACTTACAGATTTGGCAGTAGCTGAGATGTACTGGACCACCATCTCTCGTTTGGTGCTCAAGTCCTTTCCACGCAAAGGGGCTTTGCGTTCCTCATTCAGGTTCATGTCCTCCTAGATACACACAGACAGTAAGGAAAAATGTATGAAATGTTACAGACTGGGTACTACTCAAATTTACTACAATACACTTTATGGAGAATGTTGATCAAGATTGTTTTCTGATGTGTAGTACTTGTAAACACAGGGCTGAGTCTGAGAAAATAGTCCTAAATCTACAGAGTTGTACATAAGTTGTATTCTTAATAGAATAACTGCATTTCAAAACTTATTTTCAGTACAATAGTTTCACTAAAAAGAAAAAATATTTCAGACGTACCAACAATTATACTTTGATTTCCACTATAACCCTTTTACATCAGATCCTGTTCTTCTACAGTTGAATACATTTCTTTTCCATCTATCTTTCTGTGTCAAAGTCACAAGGTACAGCAACAGGAAATATTGTCAGAAATAATTAGTCCTTGAAACAAGAGTAGCAAGGCTTCGGCAATATAAACCGTGCACCCCAACTCCGAACAAGAGAGCAAAATCGAACAACACTGCTTTTATTGAGGCCATGCAATCACATCAGATAGGCTGGATAGGCAGTATCTGTGTGTTATTGGGAGTATTATCTTTGTGCTACTTTAATTCTGCATCACAAAAGAGGTCTTTCATGTGAGAGACATCAGGGGATGGAGCGAAGGCCGGACAGAGCACTAAAAGCTAGAGAATGACATGATGATTAGAATAGAGGGGGATGTTTATCAGAAGCACTCTCTCACAAAGAGACAGCTAGAATGAACAGAGAGGAAAAAAAACATTCTCCTCAGGGCTTTAGGCTAGTGAGCCTATAGTTGTGGAGACACGCTGCCCTCTGCTGGGGAGCGCTGAAAATGATGTGTCCTTTCGTTTGGTTGATCTGATTTGGCAGTGATTTCCCTCCATCTGATTTAATGTAAAATTCACCTGTTAAATTAAGTGTGTCACTTCTAAGTAAGAACATTGTAATACAACGGTTTGAATATCTTACCCGAAGTAATCTGATTTAAACTGTTTTGCTTAATTTGAAAGTGAGGCATGGACAAGAATCCCATCCAGGGGCACCATGACCTAAATACCTTTAACTACATTTCCTCGAGTAAATACCCTTGGAGCGAAAAAACCATTAACATCCTTTTTGTCAAACAGGGAGAAAAAAAATGTGGCTGAAAGTTTTACAATTGGCAGGTTTTTTTCACCGAAGGAAACCAGCAGGTTTTTTAATTAATCTTTGAACCCTGCTAATTTATCTGCTTAATTGGCATTCAATAAGAAAGGCATAATGTGGCGGGTGAGTATGTTGTAGGAGGGGTAGGAGTAGTGTGCCTGTGGGACACTTGTCAGGGGGCAAACTGGAGGAATGAGCCCTCCATGTTTAGTCTTCAAAATGATTAATGCTCTTTTATTAATTATACCCTCATAGGCTACATAAAAAGAGTCCAAGGAAAGTGTCAACTATGCTGCTGGTGTAACTGAAATTATAGGATTTGAGCTTGTATCAATGACTGTGGAGTTACCAAAAAATAGGTTCTAGATCTTATTGTCTCATGTTGTTCTGGCAATCTTTTCTACCACTTAACAGTCTCCACTTGTCTTGCTTATGCTAAAAAATAATCTTAGTCTGCAACAACAAGCATCATGGACAGAAGTTTTAGGAACACTGTCCTTCCCAGCGTACTGCCATATTGTATACACAAATAGTAAAGTCCATAACTAGTAAGACAGTGATACATTCGATGCATTGTTTTCAATTCTTTTCACTCTGTATTCAAGCACATTCGATTTAAACTGAACAATGGATGAGGTAATGAGCTGACTTTCAGCTAACGGTGTTCACATCCCTATTGGCTGAGCTCATTATTGGACTCGTAGCCCTTTTTAATAAATGTCCCTGAGCTTTGGGACAATGCAGCAATACAGTGATCCTAAATACAGTCAATGCAACCACGTTTTAGACTGGCCAAGTCAACCACCTCAATCCAACAGAACATGTGTTTCACTCACTAAAGAACAGCCCCCAAAACAAGCAATAAGTGAAGATGGCTGCATGACAGGCCTGGAAGCCCATCACCAAGAAGATACCAAGCATATGCTGAAGTCTGTGCATTGTAGATTTCCGGAAGTCACTAGGTGCTAATGATTTGCAACTAAATATTAAACATGTTGACCTTATTTAAGCTTTTGAGTTGTCCTGTAAATTGTATCCGCCCAAATATTGGGAGACAATGTATAAAAGTGATCCAATTCCTACATAGTTTATCTAATTTACAAGTAAGCACTTTGACGTCATAGTCACTGTTTCATTTCAACTCTGACGTGCTTGGGTACAGAGCAAAAACAACAATATATACAGTATATCACTGTCTTTCTACTTAGAGACTACCCTGTACATACAAAATATGGGACGGGAAAAAATTCCATCATCCAGTAGTGCAATGTGACTGCAAACACAGTCTAACTCCCAGAAAGCCATAGGCTTCAAATCATAGAAAGGAACAATTAATAGCTAGCATCAAATATGTTTGAGCCTGAAATGGCTCGTGCTATAGGGAAAAGTGGATCTAAGAAAAGTATAAGACATATAAAAATGTTTCGCTTCAACTGTGGCAAATCGATTATTTTGTCCACCACCCTCAAGTCTGATCCATGTATGTGCAAGGGCACACACAGTAAGTCCTGTGGGCTGGTTTTAATGTCCTGGAGGCGCAGAGTGTAACTGCTGAGGGATCACATAGGAGCTTATTACTAGCAGTGTTCATCCTGACAATGGTGCGTAGAAAGGCACATAAAACCTCAAACTAGCCACAGCAGTTCTGCAATCTGACCTTCTTCTTTCACTGGTCCTCTGTCTCTGCGAGCACCTGCATACCACACACTACTTTTGACAATAAGAAGACACTTTCTAACAGAACAGAGACAAATTGGCACTGGAATCAAATCAATGTAATCATTCCTCAGTATGGATGCCATGCTCTTGGAGGTTTTAAGCTGGCAGACAAGTAAAAGCATAATTTTGGTAATAATGCTATGAATGTGATATGTCAGGGACAGATGTCTTAAAGTGCCAATATGCGGCAACTATTTACAAAAAATCATGGCATCAGGGACATTTTTGCCTGGATGGAGAGGACAAGTTCATGAATATGACCTCACAAGGTATCCTACCTCTTGTTTCCTTTAATGGTCCTTTTACAGACAATTGAGTTGAACTGATGATGAAAGGGGTTTGAGTTACACCAAAGTGTAGTGTAAAGGTTTTATAGCCTACTGAATACTGATTAAATCAGCTCACATGTTATTTTGTGTGCTACTGCGTTCCTAGATTGAACCTCTTGGATTGGAGTCTGCTACTGCAACACAGCTGTCTCCTTAGTGAGACGCATATAACGGACACTTTATCAACGGATTTACTGCTGTGCATTTTGATGAGGGGCGCTGAATTCCATCTGTGCACATCTAGGGGAATCCAACACAGGACACAGAAAGTAAAGATATACACTACATTCTTCTTAAGGCAGTGCTGAGAGTAACTGTTTTTGTCATGCATTGTTATCACTGTAGTTTTATGAATATACTTAAATAAAAAAAAATCTGCTCTCAATGGTTAGCTTCAAAAATTATTTTCCTCCCAGCTGTGTGTGAGTGTTTCTTCCTATATTTTCCCAGATCCCTTTGATGACCTTTTAGTAATAGGCTATGTGCTATTTAGGCTTTAAAATACAAAGCTCAATGTGCAAACCATTTTCCAGAGAAAAATATTTTCACTTTCTCCTAGTCATTAATGCACAGTAGGTGGTCTCACTAATATGGCCTGGGTCATCCCTTCATTTGATGCAGGCTAGACATCTAAGGCTGTGGCATGTAGCACCATAAAAAACAATCCATAACAGAATGGGTGTAGGAGAGATGAAATTTGTGTTTGACATAAAAAGAGAAAGAGCGATGACAAAGCCAGATAGATGCTGAAGAGAAGCTACTAGTATCTAAAGAAACTACCCACCACTGTCATTTCTGTGTCTGCTGCATCAAAGCAGAAAAGTTTACAGTACATGAGAACAAATAGTAGTGGCTTTAAAAGTACATAAGCAAATAACCCTTTTCTTTTTGATTTCATTACTGTAATTATACTTCCCAACCTGAAGTGTCAAGGCCTGTCAAATGTCAGACCAGCAAACATGCGTTCTGTGTCTTCTGTCACTGAGCAAATTGAAGCCTGGGTTTAATGTCATGCTGCTGTGAGCACAAACATAGTAATTGAGAGGTGAACGGAGTGACAGGGATGAGCACCCAGGCAAGAAAACACTGAGCAGTAGCCTGATGAAAACCAGTAGCACTGGTCACAATTCTCTGGCCCTGGCAATAAAGGCCATTGTATGAGAAAAAAGGAAAAGCAGGCACCGTACCATGCACACATACACACTCAGAGACATTATCCACAATAGTGCACACTACCTATGCAATGAAGCCAGAGTAATTCAGCTCCCCACTTCAAAGAGATGGGCTGAAAGCTTTTTGTTAGATTTCAATCCTGCAGTACATAAGGCCAAAAATGCATTTCAATAGAGAAAATCACAAGTGTGACAGAGCTTTGACCCCACAGATGGGTGTGAAGTGAATTTCAAAGTTTCATGTTCTTCTGACAGTAACCTAGGGAGTACGTAGATGGAGCTCTGCTTCACAAAAGCTTAACATCTTAATGCAAAAGGCATTTATCTTTACTATAAATACTGTATACTGTACATACCTCAAGTCTATTTTTGATATGTTAGATTCTATGTTTATGTAAAACTGTGAAGCATTGTTCACCCTTCAGAAATGAAACTCTGAATCAAATAATTAATTTGTGAATTTATTTCACACATTTGTACCTAAAGTCAGGGTCAGTCATCAAAGAAGAGGTCCTGTGTAACCCCATGAGAGGGCACTGTTTTTTTGTCACCATGGGCATTGTGTACACTGCTTTCTGGATATGCTGCTATGACTGGGCAATTAGTTGTGTGTGCCTTGATTTGTGGGGGCTTTAACCTGCACAATATTTATATCATTTCACAAGTCTATGCAGTTACATCAGGGGTTTTCAATCGTACATTGGGATACTAATAATCACTCAATGTTTTTCTAACCTATGTCATAATGGAAGGGGGAAAAAATCATGCTTTCCAACTAGGGATGACACGAGAACCAATACTTTGGTATGAAGCTGATCTCAAAATTCTGAAATACAGATACTGTGAAGGTACTGGATTTTCTACAGTACCGCAGATACTGTGAAGGTACTGTTTTTTCTACAGTACCGCAGATACCATGAAGGTACTGGTTTTTCTACAGTACCGCAGGGTTGCAAAGATGCAATACTTCCAGACCTTTTCTCGGCAGTGGTATCGAATTGGGTATTGAGAATTGTGGAATTTCACTGGTAATGGTATCGACTAATACATTTCTGGTATCATGACAATATATTTTAACATTAATAAATCTACAGATAAGGTTCTGCCCTGTCTCTGATCACAGCTCTGTGTGTTAGTGTGACTAAAATCACAAGCACTAGACTTTCGTTTGCAGATGTTTACTTGCAAAGTAGTGTTACAGGGTCTTGGATTATTTATATAGTGTATGCAGATGTCAACATCATGGTTTCAGATCTAATGCTATCAAACATTTTGGTAAAATTGAACATTTAGTTACGAAAACTTTAAACCATGATATCTTGATTGGAGAATTTTCCCAGGACAAATTATAAAGTAAAATGACAATTTTAAGATGTTGCATAAAACAAGGAGAGCTTTATAAAGCATTAATTTCATTATCATCCTTTTCGCATGCCTGGTAAAGCTTTGTTCACAAAACAAAAATCTCATCAGCATAGATCTGTGTGGGTAATATAAAAATGCTTTCAAATTGAACTTTCTGCAAACTCCTTTTCACCAACATACACGACAGCAGCTCTGTTTCTCTACTTGTGTGCCTCTTTGCACAGATTTATGAATCAATTTAAGATTTCATAATAGAATGCTCATTATTAATTATTCTGTGGCAGCTGTAATAAAATCGTTGTGGAGTGTTACATATGACGCTGCAAGACAAAACAGTGCAAGATAAATACAAAGCTCACCATCATCTTCTCGAAGAGGTCAATGATCTCCTTTTCCGAGAGGTTCATGGAGCGGTCGTCAAAAAGGGGCTGAGGAACAGGTAGTTCGGCCTGGATAGAGAGGGGATCTGTTGGGTGCTGTATAAGCAGCTTCTCCTTCTTCATCCCTGTTTTTCTGAAACTGGTAATACGATCACGCTGAAAGAAAACAGAAAACATGACACTGCTAACAATCCTGTTTAAAGGTCCCATGGCATGAAAATTTCACTTTATGAGGTTTTTTAACATTAATATGAGTTCCCCCAGCCTGCCTATGGTCCCCAATTGGCTTGAAATGGTAATGGGTGTAAACCAAGCCCTGGGTATCCTGTTCTGCCTTTGAGAAAAAGTAAGCTCAGATGAGCCGTTCTAGAATCTCCTCTTTATGAGGTCATAAGCAGCAAGGTTACCTTCCCTTTCTCTACTTTGCCCGCCCAGAAAATTTGGCCAACCCATGAGAAAGAGACATCATGGCTTTCAAACGAGCAAAGTGGCAGTTGGTCAAGGCCACACCCCCACCTTCCACTTTGCCCCCCCTCTCTCCTCCTCAATAGCTACAGACACAGAAATGGCACGTTCTGAGGAAAGCTCATTGTGGGACTGGCTCTAGTGGCTGTAATTCTGCACCAAGGCTGAATTTCGGGAAAGAGACTTCAGATACAGTATTAGGGGACCACTAAGGTCTATATAAAAGCATCCAAAGAGCACCATGTCATGGGACCTTTAAAGCCGAATGTCACGTTTCCACGCATCAAAGAGTTGTTCTGTTTCCTACTTTCGAGGACACTGTTTACCACAATTTACAGTAAACAGGATCCTCTGATGGCGAGGAAAGCTTAGAATGTGGGAATAAAATGCAAAAGAGCTGCTGATTTTGGTTCAGATCAGCCAAAATTCTTGCAAGTGCATTAAATAGTAATTCCAGACAAAATGTATGCATGAAAAGCATTGTTGCACTGACCTCTGTTGGATGAAATGTTTAAGTCTGCTGCCCGTCTGACCACACCCAACCGTGTACAACTTACCACACCTGATCATACCCAACTCTGTTGAAGCTTTACACACTATTGCATTGTGGGGTGCTGTACTGCACATGGTGGGGACAGAGCAAGCATGTGATTTAGCCTGGCTGAAGTTACTTTATAAAGCCAAGACGTACAGAAAAGAAGTCTGCAGTCAAACAGGTGGGACCATGAGGCTGTAATGCTCATTTACAAACCAGAAAACAAAATTCGTAGAATGACGAAAAATAGACAAATTTTGCTACTAATACATCCTTGCCACTGGTGAGGTCAAAATGTTTAAGTTCGTCCTGAAGGGGAAGCAAGATGTTAGGCCATGTTGGCCAAGGTTTTACTCTTTGGTGAACATGACATGTTCTTCGTTACTATTTGGCCAGAGTGTGCCGATAGAGGAACAGTCACTGCGGTAAGCCACTATTAAGAGTTTGGATATTTTGTGATCTGCAATTTAACGTAAAGAGAATTAATTTGCTCATCAAATGCCATGTCAGCATGACCGATAGTGTTCGACTGACACATGGACCAACAATGACTTCTCTGGAACCTTGTGTGGGGTTAAAAACAATAAAAATCAAAACTACAGAATGTTTACGCAGTAAATGGTATTATTATAGTATAATTTAAACTTCTTTTTTTTTACTTGATTCAAAACAAATAACTAGTAGCAAAACGTATATTTGACATACTATACTGTATAAAACTTATTGAGACTTTACTTACCATTATATAAGATTACCTGGTTTGTGCTCATGGTATTAGAATAGTCTTAGAAGACAATAAAAACTTAAACTCACTTTGATAACATCAGCGAGATTCAGTTGAGTTTCCTTGTTACATTTATTAGTTGAGAATATTCTGATTAATGCAGTATAGTAAAGTTTAATGTGAAAGCAGAAAAAGTACATGCAACCAGTCAATGTTAGTCATATTTAGTCAAATGGAATGGAGAGGACATGCTGGATGAATGAACATAAATGAAATGGAATGACAAACATAAAATTATGACATACATGATGTCACTACTTTTAGTTTGCTGAAATATTACTGGATGGATCAAACATACTGTGTGCTAACACAAAAACAGTGTCAAAGTTAGGCTATTCGTTAACTAAGGGTATTAAAAAAAAACGCAGGCAGAAACATCTAATCGGAAGTGTGCTACTGATAATTGCACACTAAATGATCTATGAGCTGCTTATAAAAGTCTAGATGCTATGGGCTGAATTCTGTTCATTATGAAAAATGTAGGTTGTTCGTGATGCTAAATAATAGCACCATGAAAAATCATCTTTTATTTACACACGTAATAGTATAGTACGTCACAAACTGTCACACTTTATAGGAACACTAGATATAACCTATCCTAAGTGTTTTTATGTTCTGTTTGTATAAATTGTTCACTTAATGAATTCATATCTGGCACATTTGATCCAGCCACATATTTCAGTTATAAGTCCCATGCATCAATGACAAAACATGAGATGATGTAAAACAAAACTAGTCACACCAAAATTAAACCGAGCACCTTACCATATCATCAGCCAATGTTTTTATGTGTATGTTCTGTTGGAGGGAGGGCACAGTGTGAAAAACAAGATCCAAAAGAAAATGAAACACAGCAAAGTGTACAGTATGTATCCCATCGACAGTGTGTTCACATGTACAGTGTCCTGGATACTGTCTAATTTTCCTCTCAGGATCACAACTAAACTTCCAATTAACAAATACACTTGCAAGGGCTAGCATTGGGCCATTGTCATTGTTTGTTTTCCAATGAGGGTTTGAGCATATCCTGGACACTGTACATGTGTAGGAAGGATGTGAGAATACTTAATGATCCCAAATAATAGCGTTTAAAGGGTAACTAAAGTTTTTTCCTATGTTTTTGTGTCTAAGTGACTGATAGGAACAACAATCTTTGACATTTTTGTTTAACCTAAAACAGCTCTGAAGTCACTAGCGCTAAATACACCAGACTCTATTTGAAAAAGCTATACTTTTAGCGTGTATAGAGCCAACGTATTGTAAATCCGTAAACTATGTGTTTATTTCAACCAAAACTAGAGTTGTGGAAAGACGACCCCAAAACGGCTTCTCATAGTTTTATTTAGTTTCTGTCGACTTTGAATGAAGTGTATGTTATGATGCTAAAATGACTGTTTATTTACATGGAGTCTGGTGGGTTTAGCGAACGCGATTTCACGGATGTTTTAAAAAAAGGATCTTACTCTTTAACAGAAAGGTCGACCTCCTTAGAAATCCTTTCCATAATGTTGTCAGACACTTAGAATATTAATCTGAGCCTGTCTATGGCAAAACGAGCACTTTTGTGAAGGTATCTACAAACTGGACAATTGCCCCATAACTTGCATTGTAGCCTGTTTGTAGCCTGGAAAATAGGGTCCAGGTTGAAAAAAACGGTAGTTACCCTTTAAATGTATGTAAACATAAGTGTGTGTTCAAGAGGGAACATCCCAAACACACACAAGACATGTACCAAACCATAAAAGGAGACATATCACAAAGCACCAATAATCACATAGCCCCCGACATAATGAGCACACCTGTTCACGACACCCATTGAAAATGTGCAGGTTAGTGCTGCTTGGTTATAGCTTTGTGTATCCCAAAAATAATACACTTGTGCAAGGCAATATGTTACAGCCTGGCACAGTTAACCACCAAAGGGTTATTTTATATCTGTGTGTTCTAATGAGCATCTCTTGTAGTGACAGTAGCCCAACTGAGTCGTTCTTGTTCAATAACTGTTATTATAGACTCCAGTCAAAGAAATTCCCAACTTTTCAATTATCGGTTTGCTTGCAGATCAAATCTTAGCTTCCTCATAAAATGTTACAAATAGCTCATATAACAAAATAAAATCACAACTTCTCTTTATTACAGATGTTTATCTTCATCTCAGACACAATAAGACAGGCTACTGCCAAAGGCTTGTGGCTCAGCAAGGGACAGCTATTTGAAACACACCTCAAATGGGAAGCAGTAGCAGCACTGCCATATGCTGTGGCGCTAGGCTGTGAAGCACTAATGAGTAGGGAGATGTGGGGTGGTGATGGCCATAAAGCCTGCCTCCAGCCGCAGATTTCTCCACTATTCTAATCAGGAAACTACTGATGCTGGGGCAACAAACAGATTGGCTCTAACCTGTACCTCTCTCTGTGCATTCTTATCAGCTGTCGCTGTGGGCGACATTGAACAGGCAATCAAACTGCCATATCTATCACTAGTTTTGTCTGCAACAACTGATCAACAGTTGGGAGATAAAGCTATGAGCCACAGAAAAAAAAGCTTCAGTCTCTATGTGCAGGCCCCATGTGTTGTCCAAGCTGTTACTTGAAGTCAAGATAATAAATATGTAATATACATCTGGCATTGTGCTTAAAGGGTTCTGCCTGGGACGTCCAGGTATTTGTTTCACTGTCATTTGTGGCCTAAAGCTGCACCACTTCTCAAAATATCTGTCTAGAATTTGACCTGGGCAACAACTTATTCCACTTCTAACTCAGATATGTACGGTAGTCTGTATGTATCATTAAGCCCAGCATTCTCTTGCAGTCTAAAACTGCATGAAACAATAGCTAATTTTCAAATTGAGTACTTAAACATTTTCTAATCAATTTAACAACAATCAAACCACTGTTTGGTTAATTGCCTTGACTTGAGGGCCTTTCCTTGCCCATTATCTTGGCAACATCGCAACAACGCAATTTAACATCCAACAATTAAGCTTGCATGTCCTCTGGGCTTCTCCCGCTTATTAAAGTAAACTTTTTCATCATAATAAATGTTTATTAGCAAACACATATTCCTCTAAATAACCTAATCAAATTAGCTCTGGGTCCCTCCTTAATCAAATATTATTATGACTCCATGCAGATCTTTAAAAATGAAAACGCAGAGCTATATCCCACAACTTGAGAGTCAATTTGGAGACAAAAAGCCAGACCAGTATGCACATTTCACACAATAACTTTTTAAATTAATATTATAAACTACAATTAATGTTTATATTACATTAACTCATTTAGATAATAGCCTTTCATTGATCTTAGTTTCATTACAAAATTCCACCAGGTGTTACATCCAAGTTGGTCAAAGGACAAACTTTGTTTCAAATCGGCTACCATTGCACAGCTTTTAAATAGTAACGCCTGTTATTCCCAACCAATTTAACAAGACCATCTGTATGATGTCAATTTAACTCACTAATTGGAACTATCTCTATAAAAATCAGTAGCCACAATGCGTTTGTAAAACGAGCTTAGAAGGAAATTAGGTTTTACTTTAATTAGTTCTAATAATAACAAAGGATTACTGGGAGCTGGTAGTGAGGACTATAATGCAATGTGCTGTTGACAGGTCTCAGCAACTTAAAGAAACTATCTTGTGTTCCTGGAACAATGGTAAGTAGCAATTATAAATGTACTACCAAATACCAATTTGGCACATTTCCTTTCCCCTCTCTGATGTATCCAGTGGAGTAAAACACATCTCACTGCTGCAAACATCAACAATTTAGGGCAAGAGGACTGACGCTGCACTGAAGACATCTTACATTGCTCAGAACTATAAGGCAATATACTATTATTAACTCATCAGAAGCAATATGGATTGACATTAGAGAGCTGTTAGACACACAAGCTGTATAAAACTGGCAAACTGCACTTTACACCCAACAACAACAAAAGGAATATTAGCAATATGAATGGCCAAGATTTCTTTACTCAAAAGAAAAGTACAGAATCAACTCTCTAGTATATGGTATGGACAAGCATGCAACTTGTCAGTATAACAAAGTTGACACTTAAAATATATAGGTTGTTAATTAGAAACACACTCTGCTTTTACACTGTATATTAAGAAACCCCTACATCAGCATTGTACAGTGGTCTGGATAACTTGGATTGTAATTCGGACAATACAATGTTTCAGTGTGGACTTCTGTTCATTTCTAATGCGTTACTTATACTTTAGCAGCTCATATTGTTTATGTGCAATTAAACTAAATTCGCCTATTGTGGGAACAAAACTAAAGTGGAGGAGTACACTACAGATAAAGCACGGGAGACTACTGTTTTTGTGCGAACAATTGCATGGAAAACTTGGTTTGCCAATTTGCCACAGCTTGTAAACATGACAGCACCCTAAAGCACAGTAACAGTATACAGCATAACAGATGCAGACACACATGCAGTGATCGTAACACACCTTAAACTCCAAAAGCTTTTTTCGAGTCAAACATCTACCAGTCAGCAGAAAAACTGAAGTGATTGTAAATTTAACAAACAGCTTGCTATAATGCAAAGGATGAATTGCCACTCAAACAACTCACAGCATAGAAATGACTGCAGGTGAATTGGATGCACTGCAATGACAGTGCACAGTCAGGCGTGAAAGCTGATACATGTCTGTAACTATAACCAAATCATATTTCAAATTAAAAAATGTCTTGTTCTGAATGTCAATATAAAGGGCCTCTAAATTTGGGCTGTTGCTCTTAAACATTTCAATAGCGTGCACCAGAGTTCTTAATAGAAAAAGGTGTGGCGTCCTGTCCAGAGCCCTGGCGAATGCATATAATATAGATTTAACAACATATATTTTAATTGGTGAACCATCATCTACAGATGTGTTATGTGAAGAAAACCACCTGTTTTTACACTGAAGAACAACTGAGCTCCACTTAACTGCGCAAGACAGGCTTGAAGTTGCATTAGAGACTAATGTTTGCTAGTCATAGCCATAAACATCAAAATTACATAATTTGTCTTTGTGTAATCAAATAGGATGTGCAGCATTGCCAATATCATGCTCAATTTTGGGGGAGTGGCATCTGACAGCACCAAATACCAACCGAATAACTGAATTAGACAGTCTAAATGAATCTCGTTTCAAAGTCTTCTCATTGGCTGTCTTTGTAAACTCATCGAGTTAGTGCACTGCACAGCATATGGATGCTAAGATTTGTGGAAGCATGAAAGTAACATTTATCCTTCTTGAAAAAATCTATCAAATTAATCTTTATGTTTGCGTGAGTGTGCTCTTTTCAATTTATAGCAGAGAAAGGGAGGAAAAAAGGCCCAAAGACACACAAACTCTGATTCTCCACTGATTTTGTTCTGTCCTCTGCCATGCACCATACCACACCCGGAGTGTCTCAGAAGCGGAGCGTCTTGCTGGCCGACTCACTTTATTATTATATTGTCTCTACAAGTACTTTACAGAACAATTGTGTGTCTACTAAGCTAGTATCTACCTTCCACTCCAAGCACTTCTGCAGTTAAACTCCATGCCTTCTCTTTTCTGGTGTTGTCCTGATAAAAAAAGATTTGTGATGTGGTATTGTTTTTCAACCTCCAAGATGAATCTCTTGTTGTCCATGGTGTTGTAAAGGAGACAACAATATTTGGGGGGGTGTTTTGGTAAATTGACTGGATAGTCTCGCTGTTTCACTGCCTGCCTGGCTGTCCGTGAAAGTAGACCTGGCGTGTATCTTTAGTGGAGCCGAGAGCCACTTCACGCACGTTTCTGGGACGCCCCGTGGCGCAACTGGTGGAATAACAAGTATTGACTTGAATGGCAGCGATTGCTCATCTCTCCAGCTCTAGGGAGAGTAAAATCTCAATGGGTCTTTTTACATCAGTCATTTTTGTAAAAATGTTTTTGAGTTATACTCAGCAAATCTAGATAATTCAGTAGACCTGCTTCTTGAGAATGACTCCTGATCATTTTATTGTTGCAACTTCGCACATGTATACAGTATATACAAATTATCATGATTAGGTGTGAATGTGAATGATGTTTGTAAAATTCTGTTATTCATGTATTATTCTATCTACCTGCCTAGGGACTACATGCGGAAAATAATTGTGCTAAAACCTGGTACAATGCATCTCTCCTTATTTTTATTAATAATTTAATACATGCTTAATGTTTAATTGTGCATTGTCCCTGTCTAAATACAATTACATTACAAGCACCAGAAAGGGTCTATTTGTCACATATCAGATACATTTATCAGACTTATGAGGGTATTTCAAAGTGGGCCAAATCAGAATCAGTAATGTTAGATTCAATGTGTTTATTTCTGATCAAACTGACTTTTAAAAACATATGAGCTGGGCTGCTTTTATCTACAGTTAAAATAGATACATCCACATCCTAACACCTCTGTTTGTGAGTTACCGTAGTCAACATAAATGGGAGGACAACTGAGAGAGTAAAGTGTAGAGGGGACTGTGTGCTAAAACAGCACACAGGGTACATAGTGTAGTAACATGTGGCAAGCTAACACACAAACAAGAGATACAGCCTCTTATGACGGCACAGAAAAATCTATCATACACACACACTATAATGGCACACTTGTCCTCTGAAAACTGGATTAGGAACAATTTAATCAAGCACAGAATGTCACCCTATTTTCCTAAACTCTTGACAGATGCAGTGTTGACATTCACTTGTTTCAATAAGTTCCAAAAACATTACAGAACATATAATTAATTTGAAAAAGAAGGAGGGGGGGCACTAGATTTCTGCAGAGTTGAAGTGCCTTTAAAAGGGCATGAGTCTGTGGTAGCCTTATTATTTCAGGAGAGTGCTGGTATTGTTTACAGTTTCCTAAAACAGCAACTATTGAAAAGGGGAAGCACACAAAAGCCAGTAGAGCTAAGATTTGAATGGCACCACACTGGATGGCCTGACCATGTGACTGCAGACTAGCACAGCACTGCCCTCAGGTTATCGCTGTCTCTTTTGAAAGCAAATTTGTAGTACTGTACCCTTGTGGGTTTGCATTATACGCAGCTATTACAAAAGTTGGAAATGTCAGTGTATAGGTCTTCTTAAATTGTTCATGATATCACAGAGAAATGTAATTTATATTTACAGACTATTGTATTAAGAAATCTAGCAAAGACTGCAGCCACGTTATGATGTCACATTTAGCCTACTTGTTTTAGCTACAATTTCAAATCAAACTTTTATTGTGCATTGTTCTATTGCATCTTTTTCTCAAATAACTTTCAAGTGCAATAACATGTAAACGTATTACCTTGTGTCTGTAAGCTGTTTGCTAATGATATATAATTACAGTACTAGCTAAATTGTTGTTTTTAAAAATGATATATTTCCAGTGCCTGATAAAAATGCTGTTATATTCATCCCTGAAGTGATTATGGCTGTCACATCTAAGCATTAGCCGGTTACCGGTTTCAAGGTATACCGAGGTTTAAAAAAAAAGTCAAATTTCCCATCATACCATTCCTGCGGTATTAGCTGTTTTTTATGAGTCGTCAAGGACAAATAGGCTAGTGCAGTTTAGAAATCCCTCTCCCTGCCAGTGCCTGTGCAGTGTGTTTAAAAAATAAAATATATTGTGGTCAATAGAAAAAAAATGCCTGTTTTTGTTTACCTAGGCATTTCAAAATAATACATTTCAAAGCTGTAATTGCAATACCACAATACTGTGAAACCGTGATATTTTTGATGAAGGTTATCATAGCGTCAGAATCTCACACCGGCCCATGCCTATCACATACCTCTGTGATACTACATAACCATTACTAAATTGTCTTGAGATTAGATGACTCATGATATTCCTAAAGCCCACTACAGACCAAGCCGAAAATCAGCCGTCGTACAGTCTGGCGAGGTCAGTGACTCGAGTCTGTGCGGTGTGTTCCGTGCAGTCGTCCGTTGGAGGGGCCATCGGCCTTCATTTTCGCCGATTTCTAGGGGGCTCTGCCGGCAACCGGGCTCAAATGACAAATATGATTGGTGGAGTGCTAACCTGGAAACAGGGAGCAGGACAGGAATCTTTTAAACTGACCTTTGTCGATCTGAAATGAAGACAGATTCAGCAACTGCATGGCCTATTTCTCACTTAAAATGTTTTCAGAAACACGTTTAGGTGAACTATTTTAGTACAATTTGAGATCGTATTCTGAACGAGTCGCCATTAATGGCCGTTTCAAAAATCTAAAATCCGGAAGCAGCAGCCAGACCCACGCAACGCGTTCGTCCAATCAGCTGCCGGTTTTCGTTTTTGGGCAACAATACAGATTAGCGCCGCCTGCAGTTATGGAGACGTATTACGTCTCGTCTCTTCAGTGTGTTCAGAGGCATCATTTTGACCAACTCGGGGGAGACTGATCAGTCCAACTGCCTTTTCTGCCAAGGGTCGGCCGTCTGGTCAGTCTGTAGAGGGCTTAACAAGTCTTCTCATTAGACATGTACCAGGCAATGCATCAAGTCTACTGACCTCTTTTCACAGTGTCCCACATCAGATCATTTATTCAACAAATCAATTTTTATAATGTAATGATTAAATTCTCTAGTTCAAATACACAATTAGCTTGATTTAATCTCTCCTGACACATTATATTGCACTGTATGCCACAGCAAATGTCACATTCTGTCAGATACTTTGCAACTGTCACTGATTTAAAAAAGTGTGAATACAGCTGTCAACCTAAACAGATGAATAATAAATTAAAGCATGACAGTAACAATGACAAACACCTCTTCTCATCAAAGAGGGAAAGCTCCCCGATCGCTATTCTTCAATATCATACATGTAAAAGAGAAGGGGAAACCCCTTCATCCTGGCCTACATCAGACTTTGCAGTTGCTCAGTCAAAACACCTCGCAAACCACTCATGAATCATCAATTGTGAATGCATTGATGCTCAAGATATGTCCCATTCTTAAGTCTAACCCACTGATGTACATGAATAGGGCGCATCTTAAAGGGTGCCATAGAGCAGGGAGTCTGTCGGTTTCTTACACTTCTTACACTGTGAAGCATTCTTCACCACTTCCTCACTCCAACTTCCTGAATGCAATTAAAACGCTCACATGTGGTGCGTTTCCTGCCTCTCTGTGTTTCTCACACGTCTTCCTGACACAGTCACGGTTGTATTCACTCAACAATACATAATGCTGAAGTGTATTAACTATAAAGCAACACTTGGAAGAAAAATAATAGGTAAGACTACTTGACACAAACTTTTTGAGGTTGACCCAAACAGGAGATAGGCAATGCTGAACGAGTGTGTGATGATAACCGGTTAACCACATGCTAACATGACCTAAAATGGCCCCTGAGGCTTCCCTAAAGCTCATGTATCAAAGTGTCAAAGGTTTAAATGCCACAGCTTCCAACAGCAGTGGCACAGAGAGCCATTAAATATAATTCACAATGTGATACTGTCAAACCTAAGGCTTGTTTCTGATACATATCTCTTTAGGTGTGGTAAAACACTAATTAACTTAATTAGTTGATGTCACTCACAATGTACATTATAGAAGAATCCCACTGGAGTCATTCAAGTATTTAAGAAATGATTCAGAGACAAATATGCCTAGGAATGTTATTCTAAGCAACAGAATTGCATAGGGCCTTGTAATATAAACACAAAAATCCATGATATGATTAACCTGACAAAACAAACAAATAAATATACTTTATATTACCCAAACACACTTTGAAGCAGCGGCATGTCTACACGATTTCTCGGAGCCTACAGAATGACAAGCCTTTCCACTAATCTCTCCCATGCCCAGGGTCTCTCATTACAGACGCCATTGCTGAACTGTCCATTCATTACTGAAGCCTTAATTACTTTAATGACCAACTAAATGACGAGAATGATTACAATCATTAAATCCCAATTTAATTAATAAGGGTTAATTACAAATTGCAAACACTCTTAAATAAAACCTGAAAATGATGGACATGTGCCAATGTTATGACTTTGCCATCTTTTCCTTCTGCTTAGTTTTTTAGGCAATTTCTAAGGCCCTTGCAACACAATGTTACAAAGCACTCACTTTCACCAACAACATAAAGCATGAAAGACCATATTACCTTAATGTAAAAATGTGAAAAATATCAACACTGAACATAGATGTGAGGGCCAAATGTTTTAATTTAGCGTTAACGCCAGGTGTGCTCAATTTCTGATATACCAAAGCCATAGGGTTATGTAAGCTAGCTTTGAGTTTGCTTAAGCTAGCGTATTGGCTGTTAGCCCAACAACAGAACGCACACAGCTGTCAACGTAACAAATGCTCAATATTGTTCAACGTTCTAGCGTTGTTGAAATGGTAGCAGTTCCTAACCGCTCAAACTTCTTCGTAGGCGTAAAGATGTAGGTCATTTAAGGTGGTTATACAAAGTTATGTAACACATTTTGTCAGTAATAATGCTCTGGAAAAGTATTGTGCATAAAGGCTTACTGGTATTCTTTTGGTTTGTTATGGTTATTTGCCTGGAAGCCAAAGTGTTTCCACAAAGTTTACCGCTACTCTACTCTGTGCTGCCATGATTTCATATTATAACTTAGCCATACTAGCTAGAGAAGATACTTAGCTACATATAGTCTTGCTTTAATTGATTCAATACATTCTAAAGCCACCAACATGGCATATATGTCTACAAACTACATTTGTTTTAATAATTTATACAATAATTAATTTCCCATTATCTCATAAAAACAATCTTCAAATATGAACAGTATGTTTATATTTATAATAAAAAAGTAATAGTGGACTATCATACTCTCCTGCTCCTGTGTGTTTATAACATACTGTACTTATTCAATATTTCTGATGTTATTTTTACCTAGGCCTACAAACTGCCAATAATGAAGCACTTTTAAAGTCAAGTGAGAATTGTTACATTTCAATTTAGAGTCAATATATATTTTTTGACACCAGGTCATTGGTTTTAAAGTCTTTGACACTTAATTTTGATAAGCATGTTCATTCAGACCGACAGGTAATGCAGTTCTAATTCTGACCAACTATTCCACCTATTTGCAGTACATGTGTAGAATACTGGCGAAAAAGCTTTAGGCTGAAGAGAATAGACAGCTGTCATAGTTTATATTGAAAACCACTGACTAGATTCCCTCTCCCTCCCACTCCTACACCAATAAATGACCTTTGAGATACTGATAACCCTTATTCATTTACTTATAGATAATAGAAAAAGCTGACAAGCACAGCCTGTAATACACAAGCAAGTATGAATCAGTCCCTTGACTGACTGATTGCAATACAGGATGGAATTACCTACCAAACACACTGCAGATGATGAAGATTGGTATTTCTGCTTTGTAGGTACGAATTACAAGTTTAATCATCAAACATGTATTACTTTAAACAGTGCATTATTGATTTTTGAATAGCGATCACTATTTTACAAACTTGCTGAAGTGCTTCTAAAGCCTTTGGTAAATACAATGTGTGCTTCAGCATTAAAAACAGCTTTCCCACAGAACATTCTCTTGACAATAACTGATGTATCTGTATCACAGATCTCTGCTCAGTGAATCGTTCCTTCTTTTATATTACTGCTATTGTACTACAACAGATTCTCTACAACTACAACAAAGCTGTTTAACATAATCCTTCCTTCCCACATCATATATACCTATGGGTCGTGTTAGGCTTGAGACAAGGTTTCTAGTAAAGGGGAATTCACTTAAACTGTAATTTTGAAATCATGGCTCACATAACAAACAGATACATAAGCCAAACCTAAAAGTCCTCAACACTTAGTGGCACATACTAGATGTCTGTTCTCTACATTTAGATTGTAGGTCTAAAATAAGCTTGTACAGTCTGTGATGTAAAGTCACATATTATATGGATGCACTGGGATGACTTTTCCCTCATGTTGTTCTATGTAATGTCATCTTTTACTCTGGTATGCAGAAGGATAGTATTTCTCCCTTTCTGTCAAACTGGCTCCCCTGTATTACTTTAAAAATACCTCTTTCCATCTCCCCGTTTTATTGGATGTCATGTTTTTACAACATTAAGAAAAATACATTATCACAAAGTATAGCTACAAACAACAGATATGTTTTGAATGATCTCTATCTCTGAACACTGTGGTGTTATTCTAATGTCCTTGGCTGTGTTGAGTATCTACACTCTGGGCCTAAAGCCCAAATGGTACTGCTGTGACGTAATGCTGCCCAGTGACTTGTTAAACAAACATACAGCTTTCAGTGTTTCTACTCAGTCTTTAGAGATTTGACTTTGCTGAGACCAAACTGTGGCAGTGTCTGCCACTTTGCTTATTAGCCCTGCAATAGGTATTGTACTTTTCAGCAGCTCTAAGTGTGAAAAGGCAGTGACAACATCTACTTTATTCAGCTCATGTTAAAAAATGAACCCATCCTTGTTTCTAGACCATACAACTACACTGCATGTCAGGAATGTAATCCTATAGCCCCATATATGGTGAAAACTGTAAATAGCAAAGTACAAGTAAATCTTAAAGTGTCCAACCATGAGAAAGAACAAACCTTTGGTCAGAGATGACATAAGCATCTAATAGACCTCTGCAAAGAATCTTAAAATATAAATTGCAGTTTCACTGATTAAAATATGCAGCTTGCACATGCCAGCTTGTCCGTGTCAGCGAAAAAACTGGGAGATACAGTACACATTGGGGTTGCTAAAAAGAGGGATAAACAAAACAAGAGAGATCATTGCTCCACCCAGGGAATGGATAAATGATTACTTCCTCCCCCAAACTCAGTCAGTTGAGATGTTTGCAGCAGTCACAGTTCAGGCCTTTGCCTCGGACTGCTCTGCCTGGAGGATTGAGCAACAGGGAACAGGCCTGGTCCTGAGACAAAAAGCAGTGATCTCACAAACTTTTCACTATTGATTTGCTTATGTCATCCACACTCCCTTGCAAAACCAATTGTAAACTTGGGAGGCAGGATATTCAAGAGTTGCAGGCTGTTAGGATTTCTCAAGACAACACCCTTTGGTAGCTGTGTGTCATTTCAATTTCACTCTGGGATGTCTTGTCTGGCAGTTGTTATGGTCACACTTTCCCGATCTGAAACACAACAGTGGCACCGTTTTCCTTCACAGTTTTAGGCCAACTTGATACCAGTGCAACACCACCTATGTAAACAACTAAGGTGTTAATTAAGTAATTAACAGTCAGCCTCTAGTCTGCGATCAGTCCAACTTGGCTCATTGGTTGCTTTCTACAAAAAAGAGAAACACTAATCAACCTAAATTTCGCCGTTTTCACTTCCTTTCTTGGGAGCACTGGCTGCAACTAAACTTTTGACTATTCCCACCAATAAACAAAGAATCACAGTTCAGTGACAGGCCCAATACACAGTAAAGCAACATTACTACTACTAGTCAATTATTGGCTGTAGAGAGGTGATGTCTCCTAGAAAGTTCAACAGCAGCCAAGCTGCAAGCTTTCCATGCTGCCAAATGTGGAAAAGCAAAAATGATGATCAACAGCAGCCAAAGTTTTTTGAAGTGACGTCGAGATCGAAAAGTGTTTGATGGATGCCACGCTGTGGTACAGTGGCATAAACCGATCCCTTGGTCGTCGGAGTGGCATACCGCTTGTGTTGCACCGGCACACCATTTAACGGAAGGTGGAAGTGGTAGGCAACTGTCAGTGACAAACAGTAAAGTCACTTTTCAATCTCGGCACTACTGTTTTTTTTTGTCTTTGGTAACGGAAAATGACTCAACCACTGGTTTCTAACATCGGCAGTCAAACAAACATGAATGATCCGATGTCTTTTTGATAATCTAGCTACACATTTTTTCTGCAGTAGCCTTTCTACAATAAGCCGTGCTAAAAGTTACTATAATCCGTTCAATGAGTTGATGAACAGACAGATTAGCTAGCTAGTTGATAAATTCTCTACTTCCACTTTATAAACAGCATTGCGTCCCTGTTAGAGCGGTCAGCGAGGTTGAAGGCGGAGCTGTTAGGCCGAGGTGTGTAGGGATGACATCATCGATACGCATGTATGCGGTTTCGCCGTACACACGAAGCCAAACGTGAGCCGGCTTTTTTTTAATTCACCCTGGGACCAGGTTTCAAGAAAGTGCGTTTACGGGCAGTGCGTTTACAGGATTTGTGTGGACAATCGGCCCAAACGATGCAAAAGATGTGCGTTTGCATCGAAATACGTTTCCGTGTGGATAGGGCCTCAGAGTTGCCAACTTTGTAAATAACTCTACATTAACAATTTCACTATGCCAAGCCAATAGAGAGGCTACAGTATAAACGTTAAATTAATGTTGACATAGTTTTCAGTTATCTACTTGACAATGTCTTACTATGACATTTGTTGGGCTGAATGCTGATATACTGTTCAAGCTATGGGTACGTTTTATCAATCACACACACTCCACCACAAACCACACAGATATCATGCAATGTCATTCTGTAACTGAACTTTGTGTATGAATTATAAAATCCATTGAAACTGTCACAACAAAAATGCTCTTCAAAGAACTTTCAGTAGAAGTATTGATGATGATAATCACAAGGCACTGAGTGCTTTGAAAAGTAAAGCACTTAGTGTAACACTATCTCTTCTGCTCAACTCTAACAGCTATTAGCCGCTTTGTATTAGGCTACATTAAATAGTTATAACAACACATCAATAACTATTTTAGCCTCATCCTGCACTAAAACAGAAATGTGCTGTATTGACAACATTTTGTTTACTAACTGTACAGGAGTTATGTGTTCACTAGGCTTTGTTTGATTTGATATAACCAATATACTGACTAAATGTATGTACAACTATTACAAAGGCTACATTTTCAGTGCAATATGCCGAACAAAGCCATTTTACATTGAGTAAAAATGTACAGTAGTGAAACTTTCTGCAACCAAGGAGAAATGCAACTTTGTCAGTATTGCTAAAGTTGAACCTTCCCTTGTGGGAATACAGGATGTGACAGTTCGCTGCACACTACTTCCATGTAACGGCAATGAGCCAGTCTGAATACCTACCAGCTTTTTGTTTTTACCCTCGTCCTCGTTGGATTTCTTTTTGGAGGGTTTATTTGGGTCCTCCCCACCGCTCGCTTGATCCATTCTGGCTTTAAGTTAGTTCCCTCCAGAAAGACTTAATGCGACCTTCTCAAAAGTTGGCAATCTCCACCAGCAGGCTTTTAACAACACTTGTACAGCAAACCATCCAGGTTAGGTATTTTCAAAATCCATTCCGTTTAAAAGGGAAAGAATATATTCAGGTTGACCGCTTTCAAACTGTTCCCGAATAGTTTCCAGCAGTCAAGGGGGCTGTTTGGACAAGAAGAGGTGTGGTAGGATGTGGTATCCGTCCTGATGCCTCCTCAGCTAGGCAGTGAGTCAGTTCACGCAGCGGGTAAAGGCTTTCTGAAATTACCAGAATATCATGCAAACAGTAATTAGTCTATGACAATTACTTGGGCGTCAAGTTGCACACATGTTTGCTTTAACACGTGTTTCACTGAGCAGCCTTTTTAGTATGCAGGGTGCAGGCACATTCAGTGAAGCCAGTGAACGGTAAAACAGATGTAAACAAAAGTATAAGCGGTAGCTCGGTAAAAATACAAACCAACGTGTTTTTACAGTTACAGACAGAGTCCTGTGTTTGGAAATAGGTCTACATTGTTAGAGAAAGCAAACTTACAACCGTGTAACTTAGCAATAACATGGTTAGTAGTAACCGAAAAAAAGGTATTATGACAGCCAGGATACTCTGACAGTTTTCAACGTGCACTGACAAGGCCGTTATTTAGTTGACAATACAGTCATTAATCAGAATTAATGAACAATTGTTGTAATAGTGGAAAATCACCGTTGTTCTCTCGGCTTGGAAGACTTTGCAGTGCTGTACACTTAGCCAGGCTAGCATAAATGGACGACCGTTACTGCAGAACATTATTTAATTTAACAAACATAATAATACATAAGCACATACAACACTATGTTATAAATTACAGAACGAACAATAAATGTCAAAGAAAACTCACAAAATCCCATCCAGAGCTTACCTTTGCAACCAAACATGAATGCCAGGCCCACAGTGATTCCGCCCATCAATGTTCTGATTGGCCTGTGAGATACGTAAGGAGTGGGGATTCCAGTCGCTATTGCTCAGATTTGCTGACAGTCACAAGGGCGGCGTGGCGTCGAAAGGGAGGAGACTGTTGTGACGGTGAGGTTACGTCAGTCTGATCTCACAGCAAGCGGATAGGACTCAGTCAGTTGAAATTAATAGATCTCTCAGTGAATTATGAAAGGATGGCCGCAGATAGGAAGCAGTGCGGGAATCCGTGGCATTCGTGTGTGTGTGTGTGTGTGTGTGTGTGTGTGTGTGTGTGTGTGTGTGTGTGTGTGTGTGTGTGTGTGTGTGTGTGTGTGTGTGTGTGTGTGTGTGTGTATGTGTGTGTGTGTGTGTGTGTGTGTGTGTGTGTGTCCATATGTGATAATAACAGCTGGTGTTATTGTTATATACCCAGTTACATACTAGTCCATCATATTGGCCTACTGGCTGAATGACATTTTAGGGGAAACAAGTTTTTTATTATTTTTTTAATGGCAGGTTGATTAGCCGAATTGATGAAATGTACAACCCCAAATCAGAAAAAGTTGGGACAGTATGGAAAACACAAATAAAAAAAGAAAGTAGTGATTTCTAAATGTACTTTGACTTGTATTTCATTGCAGACAATACAACAGCACATAATTTAATGTGTTCCTCATGATTTTTATTGTTGTTTTTTTTTTCAAAAAAACAAAATTCCTATTTTGGTTCTTGCAACACATTTAAAAAAAAGTTGGAACAGTAAAGCATTTACCACTTTGTAATGTTGCCATTCCTTTTCCCAACACTTCAGTCCCAACACAAGACGTTTAGGGACTGAAGACACCCAGTGATGAAGTGTTTCAGGTGTCATTTTGTCCCATTCTTGCTGCAAACAAGTCTTAAGGTGGGCAACAGTACGGGGTCTTCGTTGTCGCATTTTGCGCTTCACTGCAGGCAGGCCAGTCAAGTACCTGTGTCCTCTTTCTCCTCAGCCAGGACTTTGTAATGTGTGCAGAATGTGGTTTTGCATTATCTTGTTGAAATATGCATGGACGTCCCTGGAAAAGATGTCTTCTTGAAGGCAGCATATTGTGCTCCAAAATCTCTATGTACTTTTCAGCATTAATGGTGCCATCACAGAAGTGCAAGTTACCTTTGCCAAGTGGCACTGACACAACCCCATACCATGACAGACCCTGGCTTTTGGACTTGTTGCTGGTAACAGTCTGGATGATCCTTTTCTTCTTTGGTCCAAAGCACACTGCGTCCATTTCTCCCAAACAATACCTGAGATACTGATTCGTCTGACCACAGTACACGTTTCCACTGTGTGATGGTCCATCCCAGATGCCTCCGAGCCCAGAGAAGTCGACGGCGCTTCTGGACTTTGTTAACATAGGGCTTCCTTTTGGCACAGTACAGTTTTAACTGGCATTTGTGGCTGTAACTACGTATTGTGGTACTTGACAAAGGTTTGCCAAAGTAGTCCTGAGCCCATGTGGTGATATCGCTTATAGATGAATGACGATTCTTGATGCAGTGCCGCCTGAGGGATCAGAGATCACGGTTGTTCAGCTTAGGCTTGCACCCTTGTCCTTGATGCACTGAAATTCCTCCACATTTTTTTAATCTTTTAATTATGTTATGCACTGTTGAAGGTGAAATAAGCAAATGTCTTCCTATCTTTCTTTGAGGAATATTGTTTTTAGACATTTTAATAATCTTCTCACGTATTTGTTGTGAAACTGGCGATCCTCGGCCTATCTTTGCTCCTAAAGGACTAGACCTTTCTTGGATGCTGCTTTTGTATCAAATCATAATTACAATCACCTGTTGACATCACCTGTTTCAAATCACATCATTATTTAACCAATTTACCTGATTACTAGCCCTAGAATGCTCCTGTCCCAACCTTTTTTGTAATGTGTTGCAGGTCTGAATGACAGGAAAGGATGTATATTTACAAATTAAATTAAGTTGACCAGACAAAACATGAAATATTTTGTGTTCACATTGTCTGCAATGAAATACAAGTCAGAGTACATTTAGAAATCACTACTTTCTTTTTTTATTTGTGTTTTTCATACTGTCCCAACTTTTTTTATGATTTGGGGTTGTATTTCATTTGACTTCTTGGCTTACCTCATGTAAACCAACTATTCTAAACTACTGAAAAGTAGCAAGATCTCACATCCAGTTATAGTCACACATTCACACTTGCAACATTTCCTTCTCTTTCACAAATCTCACTTCTCCAATCAAGAACACCAAACAGTAGAACCAACATATTACTTAATGTTGGTTATGGGAACAAACCCAATGTTGATCCAACCACAACATGACCAAACACTCATCAGTGCTGGGAGTTTTGCGCTATAAATAAGACTTCTCTCTCTCCTGCTCACATGTCATACTGTGGCATGTGACCACCATGTGCAAGTAGCTAACTGTAAATAAGACACTTGATTTTTCTTTTCTTTTTTTTTGGATCATTTCGCTGATGAGCATTACAATATGGAGCCTGAAGACATGGTCATTGTGAAGAAAAACACAACTCTTACAAACCAAAGTATTGGACAAATTAAAATGTTGACCCAGCGATGGCGCTAGATGAAAAGCAACACAGTTATTGAAACATTTCTTTTGAACCACAAATATCAACCTCGTGGTGGCACTAGAGAAAAAGGGGTCACCAGGGTCATTAGGATTTATCCTCTGGTGAACATGAATATCTGTAGGAAAATGTATGCCAGTCCATGTTGTACATGTACAGATATCTCACTGTATAAGTGAAATGTAACTGTATAAGTGAAGTTAATTTTTACCTGCTGGCAGAAATGGGCACAGATTTGAAGTGGCAAATCAGGATATCTTGAGAAGGGAGGCTGCGAATTCAGAGGTGCATGCCGGGTGGTTTCTGTCAGTCAAAGCAACCATTGAAGCCAAGTGAAATGCAGCTGGTAACTGAAAGGTTAGGCCACGGTGATACACCAGTTCTTTCACATGACAATAAAAGACATGGGCGTTTAGCAGATGCCTTTTCAAGAGTGCAGTGGAGTAAGTAGTAAAAGACACTAAACAGTACCATTACAGCAGAGTATATATTACAAAATAGTAGAAGAGAAAGAGAGTGAACCACCTCCCCTTCCCCCCAATAATAGCAACAACCTAAAAAAAGAATATTCTCCTTTGTGTACACTGCAGTCCAGGGAAACACAAATTAAATACTGAGCGTGTTACTGGACCCTACAGGACATGTCACGTGATTCACTTGCATTTAGCCAAAGTCTGCGATTAGGCTAATTGTTGTGCAGTTTATTTTTTATCTCGTTTGAGAATAAAATGACATATTAAATATTGTATCTTGAGTACTTCAAATACACAAATACAAGCTCTTAGGTATTTTTTTATTCTTATCTTATTTTTCTCCGTCCAGCAAAATACAAATAACAAAATACTCAAAAGTAATTAACTACATATTTTAAATACATTTAATTGAATTACTGCCCATATTTGCCTGCTGGTTGCCCTAAATGAAAAGATCAAAGTAATTAGGGCTTATTGTTTGGTCACCATGGAGTTGGACATCTGTTCCAAAATTCATGGCAATCCATCCAATTGTTCAGATACAAAAATGTCAACCTTAAGGTGGTCCTGGAAGGAAAGTCAGGTGCTCACAAAAATCAGTAGGATTTATTTTCTTGGGACCATGAATGTCTTTCAATTTCATGCAATCCATGTAATACCATAGTTGTTATATAAAATATTAATAATATATTAAATATTTTAGCCCAGACCAAACTGAACAACCAACCGGCACTGCCAGAGCCACATCACTAGCATGGCTAAAAACAGATGATGAGGACCCTGTTGCTTGTAGTGTTATTCTGTACCATCTTAGACATGTCAACTCAGGGCCTTTGTGGTGTGTAGGAAAATCAACCCAGCCATGGGAAAAACCATGACAGCAACATCTACACACAACAGCCCTGGCCAGTTTAGTGAGAGATGCATTGTGAGGAACTCCACCTGAAAAAACAAGTACAAACAAAAATGGAAAATGGCAGCACACTGCATCACAAGAGTGCGTGTGCCACACATGCAAAAAGTTTATCACACTGCAACTCATGTAAATGAACAACCACGAACACATGACTGTTAGCTGTCCTTTTTGGCTGTTCTTGTTATATTGAACCATTTCACACGGTCAATAAAAAATGTTCACTGGAGAAATGTTCGTATGAAACAGTGTTTTGTTCTTTATCAATTTAATCATACCTGACAGTTTGACCTAATGCAAAACACAATAATTAATTAATAATTCATATAATGTAGAACTATGTTTGTTGTACCAGTCAGTGATAATTACTAATAACTTTTGCCTTTATTTACTAGTCATAGTCTTGTATAATATACAAATAAATTGTACATATACAGTAAACCAAAAAAGTAAAGGTTTATCAGATTAAAAATGAGTAAAAAGTGTTTGAAAGGAGTTTGAAAGTAAATTAGATCTGTATATATGTCTGTTCTACTACATGAGGGAATTTAGATTTTGTTTTTACAATATACAATAAGAGTGCATAACAATGAGTTATTAACATGCTTTTTACGGCAACTTACCTATGCCAATGTCCTTGTTCAGGTTTAAGTATGTGCTGTACAGCAAGTTCTGTAAGTTATTTAGAACAGCAATTACTAGATAATTAGATAATATCATATAGGGAAATATTCATCCTTTAGGCTGGCATAGTAACAACCTCAGACTGAGAATGAAATATGACAGTAAAATAGACTTTTAATAGTACAGCTACAGTTGTACTGATTCTGCCTGATCACTTTAAAGTTCAATAAATATACATGCCAGTAAACTCAACTCTAAAAACATGCTAAGCATTTTGGTCTCTGTTTTTCACTTTCCATGATGTTATGTTTGAGTCCAGCTGCTTTGAAAGCGGCTCCAAACATTTAATTGGGTCATTCAGCTTTCCATCTGTCCATGTTGGACTAATGTCATTCACTGTTGGGTTGGGCCTATTGGATCTTTTGCAAGAAAGTGCAACAAAGCATTGCTGCAGAATGAGAAACATTGTCATTGTTGGGTTTGATGACAAAAAAGAAACTACTGCACACGATAAATGTTTCAATTTCAGTTTTTAAACAAATGAATCTAAGAATGTTATGACCACAATCATCCCAATAATAGCTTAGTTTATTTGTGGTATACATTATTTCTAAATTCTTTGTTAAACAGGTCAACACAAGAACAAACAAGGGCAGATAAATAACATGCAGTAATGAAGCAGCCACGGATTCTGCAGCTCAAAACTAACATCTTGCACCGTTTGTCGCTATTGTTAATCCAATGTTAATCCAATGCCACCAATGTTCTAGAAATTACCCTAGAGATTCCACTTGCAAGCTCTATAATTAAATACATGCAGCTGCTCTGGATGTGGAACATCATTTTCCCAAGAGTCATTTGGCCATTCTGACATGACTGGCCATGGCCCTGAAAAAGTAGATACACCATGATAAAAATAAGGTCTGAATACTTATTCCTTTTTCGAAGTATGCTGTTGAATGCTTTTGCATTGGCGTCAGTCTTACAGCTACACTAGACTTTGCTGAGAAACTACAAATCTGAAACTATCCTTATAATTCATTTCAACGCTTGGTGGTTGAATGGTTGAAGATTGTTGGATCGATAACAAAGCCTGTTGTGATCAAATGTGCACTCTGTCACTACTAGAAAAATCTGTTTAACTGGGGTGGTTTGAGTCCAGCATATATTTAATTCTTTAATTCTGCCAACAGTTTTCCATATTTACTATTCACATCCTATTTAGTACTTGAGCCAAAAGGTCCCTACTGAACCTCCCAGCATGCTTTGCACTTGTTATGCAGAGCCATTCCTCTTCTATTACAGTATGGCAAGAAAGATATGAGGCTGCTGTAGGCGGCAATGTCAAAGAGCACTGTGTTTAGACCTGAGAGATGAAAGAGATATGACTTGTAAATTATTCATTGCCCCCCCCCCCCCCCCCCCCCCAGTGTACTACAAGGCAGCACCACACTCTTCTCTAGCTCACTACTAACTTAGGGCAAACTCTACTCAGTTTGTTTTTACCACTGTTAACCCTTAGACATATTGCTTACTGTATCAAAAATATGCTCTATTAGGAACATTCTTTGCTTGTTTTAATTGTCTCTATTTTGTTAGATTTTTTTTGATTTGATTTATTTAGCACATGTCAAAATAAAAAATAAACAGTGTTACATCTACGACAAAATAAGTAATCCCTCAAGGGGCTTGAAGTGTTGGGTTCCCTAAAATAATTCAACGAAAGGTAGCATATTGAAAATAAAAAAATTAAAAAAAACATGGTAAACACAGTCTATAAAAAAGGTACAGAAGAAAAGAACAATTAAATGAGGAGAGAAAATAAAGAACATTTGCTGAATATGTTTAGTCATATTAGATACATATTTGTATCACAAATTATAATATGAGTGAGTCTTTATCATACAGTTGCTAATTCTGTGTAATTTATTTCTCATAAGAAGATACACACTTGAGGTAGAAAATTCTGGAAGGATGTTAAAGAAGGAAGCAGTTGCTACCATATCTGACATTTGGCTGGGTTTGCCCCTTGTGCAATAGCAGCTCTTATTTTCTTGTGTCAACAGTCAACTTAATTTCATGTATCCTAAGAAACACATTACAGACAGTATACAAGGACACCAACATTTTGTATTAGGCCTTCACTAGCTAACAGCATTAACACGTCTTTTTATTGAAAACTGCGAAGAGATATTTGTATACCAATTCTTTCTTTGAAGGTTGGTTTACCTGTTACCATGGAAGCCAGGTACATCAGTGTGCTGTTGAAAGGGCACATGCTCATGCAAAGTGGAGACAAACACAAAGATGTGTGAGGGGAGCATGCAATCGCTCAATGTTATGCAAATAGAGTAGGAACTAGGAGCGTACATCTTTATATGGTTCGCAGCACATCAGATAAAGTGGCAGCAGAATCCTGTTAACATCAGCCTAATTATGACGGCAAGCATGAGGACCTTTGCTTGACCTCTACCTTTACTCTAATCAGTGCTCTAAGTTAGAAGGTGCATTATGATGATACCAAATCAGGGAGAAATAGATATAGGATTATGGAACAGATGGATGATAAGAATGCCTTGGACATGGAAATTTAAGAAAGAACTTGTTAAACTTCAAATCAGAAAAGTAAAGTATTACTTTAGCATTCATGCCAAACATATTGTTGGAACTGATGATAGACAGCTATTACTGATCAACTATGCAAGCTTAAACAGATGTATAAACATGCTGAATAGTCTTCATACTACTTGTCAGTTTTTCAGCACTGAAAACAAAATCACAATATATTATTGTATGTTTTGATAGAATCATTCATTTCAATTAGTGAGAAATGAACACTACCTACTTTGTCTAAACTGAGAGTCTTAGTGAAGAGAAATTGTTTCTAAAATGTAGCACTTGAAGCAGTTTTGCTTATTCGATGAGTTGTCCCCACATGATTCTTTTTTTTCAAACTTTATTTTTAGAGATTTTACAGTTTTCCATTTAAAATAAAAATGAACTTAAAGTAACAAACAGATAGACCGATAGCGAAAGAAATTACACATTATAGTGTGAAGCCACAATACAATGAATCATGTTTACCAAACATAAATTAAGTGATATAATTATATATAATTTTTAATATTAATGGCATCTATTTATCAAAAAAAGTTTTCCATTTCTTCCAGTAACTTTCCCCTTCCCCACATGATTCTTGCAATTTTGGCTGGTATCTACATGGTTTAATGCACTAATTATAAGTCACTTTGGATAACAGTGTCAGCTAAATTAATGTAATTAATGTAGTAAAGGTGCATGGGAAATTATGTTGTTGATGATGTTCACACTGCATTGCACACTGCATTTCACACTGTACATAAAACCATACCTATCTTTATATTTTTATATATGTATATAGCTCTCAGAACTGTGCACCTTACCCCTCCCCCCCTTTTTCTTTTGCAGTACTTATTTCATTTCATGTTGACACTGGAAAGGAGTTGCTTTTAATCTTGTTGTACATGTGTATAATGACAATGAAAGGCATTCTATTCTGTGTAAGGTGATGTAAGGAAGCAACAAAAGACTGATTTTGTTTGCAAGATGTAATGGTTGCTTTGTCACACTGATAAACTCAGAGTTTATGCACATGCACACACCTCACTACTTGCTATATGTTATGACTCAACACCCTACTTGGACATGTAACTCGTAAATATAACAAATTGACGGTTGTGCTGGTAACTACAAGTTATGTACCAGTACAAATTATGAAAGAATCTTTTCTGCTTTTACTGATAACGTATACATGTTTGGTTGGGGCACCAATCTATATCACTGACAGTTTTAATGAGCCTAAATACAAACTGGGCCCTTCACATGTCCCACTTGGCAGTATCAGTTTAGCCTGAAAACAAGAATTCATCACGCTTAGTTTTACAGACTTACATTTACTGAAGGATATTTATGACTTGTAATGTAATGTACATTTCCCAGATGTTTAATATATGACAAACAGCCTTGTATCAAGCATTGTATGCATGTTCTGAGGCTCATGGATGTGTTGATTTGTTTGTGTTATTCCTGACAAACACCAACACCACAGCCATCACTAGAGAAACATACACCCTGTTTCAGTAGGTTTTCAAAATATACCGTTGTCAACTCTGGAATGGCCTTCAGGCAATCTCACTTGACCCTTGGAAGCCAAAAAAAGCAAAGGAATAAGAAAATGAAAAGCTCCTTGCTTATGGTGTAAATATTGGTTTCAATAGTTAACAAAAGCATGGAGCAAAACAAAACATGCAGACACAGTACAATGAACTTCCAAATGTGTTCTTGTTTCTTGTTGGGTGTATTTGAAAGCCAGTATTGCACATAAATACCTGGATTCAGCACATACAGTATTATGCCAAGAATGCATTGATATAGTTTATGTTAATACTTAGGTAACTGTGCTCCATCTGTATTTCACAATCTAAGTGAAATTGACTGAATTCAATGTTGAATTGAACAGCATAGTACATTACTGTGTGTGTCTTCAAGTAAAATAATAAATAACACACAACTGAACATGCAACTGCACTTTTAAAATATGAATGAACAGGAACACAACTTGATGCTGCCGATTTTCCCCTTCGGGGTCAGGATGTTCAGTTTGAACAGGCTTAAGTGGATGCCAATTAATGTGCACAAACCATGCAGTAAACAACTTGACTCTCCATCTGTAATCGGCATCACCACGAGAAAGACCCATTGTTCGGGCCAGGCAGAAAATGAATACAGTAAAGGACATACTCTGCAGTTTCCTTTAAAAGGGTGCAGACAGGCATTACACTGTAATTGCTTACAGGGGAGCAACACAAAGGCACAGCACCTCGCAATAGTTCTACTTAGTGCTTCTTTGGAAGGACTTAAAAAGACTGGTAATTACTCATTTCTAACTTGGCAGTCCCTACAGGTGACTCTGACCTTAATCAAGATAACAACAGGCATATTTGCTAACTGTTCACCACGATCTGTGGGATATCATGTTGATGTTTATTGTCCCTGTAGGCGGCATGTACTTCTTTAAGTATGTGATTTAGGTTGACATTCTACACAGGATTGACCAAGCCGCCAATTTAAATTCATTGTTAGGGAGTAGTTATGCTCCTGAAAATAGCTCAAGTCATTAATTTTCAGGAATAATTTTCTGAAGTCTCCTTAATTAGAAATCATTCAATGCTCAGCAGTATTGCCAAAATCACCTTGTAATTAAAATGCTAATTCAAGCAGGATGTCATTGTTGCAGAGAAACCTGGAATCCCCGAGATGACAGCAAATATGTATTAGAAGTGCCACCCAATTAAAAAAAATACTTGGGAATCAAGTAAGCAAATCATGAAACGTGACTGGGTCCAAAACACAAGAGAAATTACATTTTTTATACACAAACTAGCACATGCAGAAAGTCTCTTTACAAGCACAGACCATAGACACCAAACAACACTTCTCTCATTCAGAAATCCTGTGCCTATCAGGCCTATGTCCCCCTGACCAAAGCATTTAGCCTTCAAATACTCCACTGACCAACAGTACAACTGTTGCTTGAATAAAACAGTGAGAAAGTAAAGCCAGAACTCAGTGAGCAAATGTGTGATTTGTGATCAACTGAACCATACTGTCACTACATTGAATCACTTTCAATTAGCCTAGAGAACCTAAGCTTTTCTGTTGATATAAATGTAATTTAACTCAAAATGGTAGATTCAGGCATATAACCTCATAGACATATCCTGCAGTGGTCCAAGTAATATAGTATAAACAGGTTTTTCTCATACATTTCTAATACTATATAAAACCACAGTCCAAGTCAAACACAAAATATATCCCACCTAATGTAAGATGGCGCTTAGAAATATATTCCACATGAGGATGTGATGTCTATAGATGGAATTATTATATCTCTTTTTTTATCAGTTTTAAGTGCCTTGAGCCTCTCTGCAAGGTCAAGATGCCTGTACAATATTATGCAGCATACAATAACTACAAAGAGGAGACTCCAAAGAGGAAAATAGAGACATATTTTCTCTATTAAAATAGTTAAATAGTTAAATCGTTAAAATATTAGTGCACTCAAACCAGAAGCAGCAGAGAATACATTGAAAAGCAGTTACACAGTGGTAAACAGGGCATAGAGCATCATGACTGCTAACTCAAACACAGATCCAAGGAATTCAGGAAGTGGAGAACAGGAGCCCATAATGCAATTCCACAGAGCTTCCCTTCTGGGGGTTAGAAGTTGCATTCGGTTAGTTCTTGCATCCAGGACCAGCATGACCCAGTGATTGATACTAAACACATTACTCTTCTTGTCCTAAATGATATATAGCCATACTGGTCCAGACTCTGAGGGTAAGGTGGATCTAATAATGATCTAATTATCACAAGTGGCAACAACTGAATGGCAACAACGGCAAAAACAACTGTTTTGAGGGGTTGTTTCAAGTAGTTCCTTGTCTTTTAATCACTGTTGGCTTTCACTTACATCCTTTATATGTAAATATTTATTATTTATTAACATTGAATTGGAAACATAACCAAAGTTGTTATTTTCATTTTCAATTTCTGCTAACAATTTTATCATGTGTTTTAAGTAGAAATGTGTTCAGCATTAATGCTCACTTACCAAAAAATAATTGAATCCTACAAGTAAAATAATAAATGTATGTTAAGAGTGTGAACTATCGTTCAATGGATTTTGGATGGGGGGGATTGCTTTGGCAATAGATATTTATTTATAACACATTTGCCTGACAGGTCATTGTGACAACAGAGCCAGTATCTCTGACCAGGGATGATATAGGTACAAGCCCTGCAGTCAGTACTAGACTAAAGGTGGTGTCTTACCAACAAATAAATGAGAAAAGCTCACTAAGTTATGAGGGGAAAGAAGCAACGATTGCATGTGGAGCAGCAACATAAACTCTGTAGAAATAGGTAAAGGTGCACAGTGATGCCCTAGGTAGCAACAGTACAAACCATCTAATACAGTGTAATTTCGAGTGCCCAAGGACAGAGACTCCCGGTACTAGGAAGTATGTAAAATCAAATCTACAAGGATATGCATCTCTTGTGACCCCCTTCCCCTAGGAAAATTAAAAGGCTGTCAGTCACTCAGAAGGTAGCTGTCAACTCCACAAATGTCTTGGGTGCCGTAACAGGGCAGAGTGGCTCTGTTGGATCCTCTTTCTCACTAGCAGAATTGAATGCTGTCAACTTGTTGGTTGTTAACACAAAAAGTTTGGAAAGATCATTTTGGCCAGAGGGTAAATCCTAGCCTGGGAAACAGATGCATCTGTGAGCTCATGTTTTATTTGCTCTAGCAGATACATCTTGTCCCCCTCCCATTCAGACAGATTTCCCACTGGCCAGATCATGGCCAGGCCAATCACAACATGGGTGGGTTTCAGATAATGACTGACATCTTGTGGAGCCTTTGTGCATCACGCAAAATACGTGATATAGTAATTTTTGGCCTGCGCACCCTCGCACCAGGGAGAATAAATCTAGAGGAGCGTTGTTGAGGCATTTTGGAAATCAACCAAGATGGCTTTGGTTGATGTGTAACTTTCTGTTGAAGCACTATTTTCTGCACGCTGTAGTCTGTTTACATCGGTTTGCTCAGCACTATGTCACGGTTGGTTGCTCTAATGGTTATAGGTCTGTCCAATTGCGTCCAGAGGCATTTTGGTCTACGGCTGTAGATAACACCCTTAGAATCCTGACCAAATCTACAAATAAAATGTATGCATTTCTTGCCCAAGAATGGCCTCTCAATGTCCCATTTGGGGGAGAAGATGAATGGGACTGGCTGGGACCACACACATTGGGGTCTTCTTAGGATCCAATCCAGGCCATCATTGTAGATCAGCAAACTGCTTCCCAGCTTGATCCACCTGAACACAGGGGCAGCTTGGCCAAACATCCAGTTTTGAACCACTGGGAGAGAGTGGAGATTTTGTCAACACACAGACAGTGGCATGCCAGGGTAAGTCGTGGTTGACATCAAACTACAAAGTTCTCAAAACATAAAAGCAAAGGCATGTTTTACCTGGAGAGTACATGTGAGTTGTAAAAACAAATTACCACCCCCTCCAGTATGGGGAGGGTGTCATTTGTAACACAACACTTGAGGTTTGGGATAGCTAGCATTGTGTCTTAGAGCCACATTTTTTAGAAGAGGCAGTCAAAGGTTCAAATAATTAAAACATTCGAATAATTCAGCTTGTTCGTTCATGCTTCAGGCATTTCAGCGAAGGCTGGAGGGGAAGTTTGGGTCTCATCTGCATTTCTGGATTTCTTAAATATTAAAGTTACCATTTTGAAGATGTACGTTTCGTTCTCTTTGGTGGCACCAATGGCGATAAGCGCTATTTGCAGGTGTAATTTTTGATCTTACTTCCGAAAGAGAGCCAAACGGTGTTTCCTGTGTGACATCAGTCTGTTGTTGTGTTTTTTTTTGGCCATAGTAACCATTTACTCGCAGTAGTACTAGTACTAGTAGAGACTGGAAAAAAACAGAACGCTGCTGGCGGACCAACCACTGCTGGGTGATGGAAAATGCTTCACTAACTATGTTTGGCTTGTGATTTTTTTAAGAAATGTCCCCACAGACACCCAGTTAGTAGCAAATGCAAGGACATTTCATTAGTGGGCCATAGACTCAATCACCACTGTGTTCATTCCGCAATAGATAGTGACTTAACAGACATTTATTTAAATGAAAATCTTCAAGATTATAGTTATCACTAACTAGCTTTGACACAGCACACTGAATTGCAATGTCAAGATCACAGTTGATGTTCATAGTTGAGAAGGGTACTGAAATGGGCTTGTCTCAGCCTCTGTGAAAGATAAAACAAGGCCCTGAGCTTTGGGTTACCAGCAACGTAGCTTTTAGCAAACAATTTGGACTCACTTAATGAAGAATGAAGAAAAACAGAAGAAATGGAAAACCTATTAAAGCAACAAGAATCTCTGCAATTCCAGTTTATAGAGATCATTCAAAATACTGTGGAATAGAAAGGAATAGGATCTCAATAGATAGGAATCTCAAAAGAGTATTAGTATATCTTTTCTTTTAGGCATGTTCTTTTTTAAAGATAGTTTTTTGGCTCTTCTTAGGCCTTTATTGACAGGACAGCTGAAGAAATGGAAAGGGAGAGAGAACGACACGTAGCAAAGTGATGTAGGTTGGAGTTGAACCCGGGCCCACTGCGTTGAGGAGTAAACCTCCGTATATGGGCACCAGCTCTACCAACTGCGCTATCCAGGTACCCTCATTTAAGCATGTTCTGTTAGTTCAATTGATTAAAGGGCAAAAGGGCATATAGATAGCAAAGTGGATTACCAGTGTATCAATGCATTCCCAAAGTACATTTATTGTAACAGACACATGCATACACCGTATGCACACTCCTACCAACATTGTCTCACAAAAGGTCCCATGGCCTCTTCTTACAAATAACTTTCATGTTTACAACTTTGAATAAAAGACAAAAAACATCTCCACTGGAACTGGTTATGACTATGAATGTTGGAGTTCTACAACATTCCCATGCCAGCAGAAATCTCCTTTTTTTGCTTGTGTGTCAGTGTGTAGGTTAACTGTTTGCAGAATGCCACCCTCTGCCTATGTTGTGCCTAATTTAACATGAGTAGGTGTGTAGGTCTATTTTTGGATCTTCAAACAGAGTTGCAGCGGACCCCACCTCTGCTTCTCTGGTGTGGAGAAACATCAGACTGTGGGTTTTCACTGAGAGAGGAAGAGGGCAGCTCTGGGACAGGAAACACAAGCAGATTTCCCTGGTGGGAAGCCCTATTAGTCTGCCATAGATTTACAGAGGAAAAACACAATGGAGGCTGCAAACACACAGCTGAACTCCCTGTTGGAGATCCCCTAGCCTACAGTAATAATCTCAGTTTTTATACCGAACATCCATCAACATTTACCCCTCTGAATATAACTCACCTGGAATGTTAATTCTCCAGTAATTCCTAGTATATTCATTTTTAGTTATTTATTAAAAAAAAATATTATTTTACAGAACAACTTTTTCTGTTTTTTCTATGAGCTACTCTGATATTGTGTCTCCAGCCCCTGTATATATATCTACAGGGCAAGGCAATTTATTTATAGTACATTTTATCAGGGGTAGTTCAATGTTCTTTACAAGAAAATAAGAAAAAAATAAGGTGATCGATAAATAGTAAATTGCAAAATCAAAGCAGGGAGGGAACAAAATACATTATAGGGAGAAATAAAGAGATTTATACATGTATAGATTTGGACCACACCAAAGAGAGGAGCACCAGAGAGGTTGATATTACTGTAAACCTTTGATGTAAATGTACAGCTTAAACCTCACAGTATCTAACTGTTTTAATGTTATACAGGATCATACAGGGCAATGCATTCTGGGAGAAAATATCACAGCACTATATGCGAATGTTACAGATTACAGGTATTTACTGTTAATACCAATGCATCTTGGGAAAATAAAGGAAAAGGCAGGAATTACACTGCAGCCAGTTTATTACTGTAAATTCAAATAATACAGTAAGAAACTATGTGTCTATTTACAGTAAAATTCCATAACATTTTAAAACAGTATGCATACTGTAAATAAACAGTAGTTTTCTGGTGAAGCTGCTGCCATGTATATTACTGTAAATTTACGGTAAAACGTTTTACAGTGTAGCATTGTTACAAAATTGTTACAAAACACTGGTTTCATTGTATTCATAATTCATGTTAGACAGTATCCCATATAAGTATTGTCCGTAAACCAATGTTGAGGGAATGTTTCTAAACCACAACCTTTTGCAGCTTTAAAAAGATCGAAGGAGCCAACTCACCACGTATTCACAGAGGGACTGAAGTGGAGTCATGATTCAGTCAGTGCATCATTGACCAAAACAAGAAATAACCACACATAACCATGACTACACAAACAATCTCTATTATGTCCTCATCAACTGTCCAACACTCCCTCTTCATATCATCACTGCCAGTTTCCTTCCTATTCACCATACTTCCTGCGTACATACTGGAAGCCTGTCTGCGAGGTCCAGTGGGACTACATGTGTGTAATACCACTGTTGGTTTTTTATAACAGACATCATAGCCTTGGCTATATGACTTACAGTGGGAATGGAGCTCAACTCATATCTGCAGTCATTTACTGTTGCTCCATTTCAATTACACAGTGGTGATTGACTGCTAGCATGCTGTGGTCCCAGAGGGTCCTTCTGGGCAAACAAAGCACTGTTACAGGATACTCTGACCCTGACTTTCTCATTGGGCTAAGCCTGACAAGGGAAAAACTATGACTCTCTGTAAAAAATATCATATTCATCACTTATTAATAGTGATAACACAAAGGATGATTCCCTATCTTTTTTCAGTGTAAGATATAACATCTACTGTAGTGTGTTTAAAGAAGTAATCAGTCAACAAGGTACCCAATATAACATTTCATTATGCTCGGGTGTTTTGTTGCATTTTCATCTAAACTTGTGAAAACAAGGAAGAGTAAAGCCCTATTTACATGGAGACCTCTTGTAATTTGTAATAATTACAAAGGTCGTCTGTGATCTTAATCCCGTGCAAATCTGCCATGTCTGTAATTTGTCAAGTAAAAATTCCACCGGAAATTACCAACCATATCTGGCCAAACACAGAGGTTGTGTGATAGTATTAGTCCCGTGCAAATCGTCATCTCTGTGATTCAGGGTTGTATTGGCTGCTTTGGTAATTATAAAGGAAAGCCTTGACATCATAAGCGGGGGATCATGTAGGTAAATTTGAGTAAAATACAGACTTTGTACAAAACACAAGTGTGTGTGTGTGTGTGTGTGTGTGTGTGTGTGTGTGTGTGTGTGTGTGTGTGTGTGTGTGTGTGTGTGTGTGTGTGTGTGTGTGTGTGTGTGTGTAAATCACATGAGGTCCCCTGGTAAAGGTAGTCCCGTGCGAATAGGGCTTGAGAGAGAAAAAGGGAGAAAGAGGGGTAATATTTCACACCATCAGAGGGCTCTTAAACAATATGTGCAATTATCAGTGATCACTGTCTCTCATTCTTTAATCAGGCAGGGGAAAGAGAACACTGTGGGATAGACCATGGATAACAATCTCCAACAGAGTGTGGACAACACTGAGCATGATTTTCTCATTTCCATGGGATACCTCATCACGATGAAGTGCTTTCCTGAGTTACAGACTAATTGTCTCGGTACAAAATGAAGACAAAACAATCCATATTGTTACATGAAGAGGCATTCAAAGAGCTACATGGACTCTCCTATCTGTTTGTGGTTTTTATTAGTCTCCCTCAAGGGGCGAGAGATGAGACCACACACCTGAAATGTTTCAACTTAATTGCAGGTTCAGACTGTCAGCCAAGTACCATATCTTATTTTGTTTAATTAGGAATAATTGCATTGAGCCAACATGTACCGTCAATTGTAATGTTTATTTATCTGGAGGGTGGTATTTTGCAAGCAACAAAGAAAAAATAAATATGATTTGAGTCATGATGATCAGCACCATCTGCTGTTATAGAAGTTGTGTGAGCCATACCAACACCCTGTTGGATGGCAACAGACTAGTGGTTAATCAACAGAGACATCTAGAGGTTGGATATGAAACGGCATATCTCATCATCTCAAAACAATGTATTGTGCGATTTGGACAAAATAATTTTATAACTGTGCTGCATACAGTGTTTATTAATATCAAAGCTAACCACACTTAACACGGGGACACAGGTATATAAACCTCTTTCAAAATATACAAACTGCAACTTTGCAACATGAACAATCCAGTTGGATTAATTTTGCTTCTGGCTGTGGCCATCCAGTTAGTCATGCACCACTGTAATATGGTGATCAGTGGGAGCTCAGAGGCAAGAAATACCAACATAGATGGTTTCATGAGCAGACCAAATGACAACCATTTACCATCAAATTACATTGCTCTGCAAGGTCAACAGCTCTGTGTGGGGAAAGCACATTTGAAGCTACTATGCAATCACGCAAAAACAGTTCAGGAAAGTGGGCAAATATAAGTATAATTTCCTAAGATCTATATTCCAACCAATTAATAAATGCATGTAGAAATATTCCCTCAGGACTAAATGAGAAAGAAAGTAATAAATGATTTGCAAATGTAAACAAACACCTCCTACTTTGATACAGGACTGCTTTGCTAACTATGAACCACACACTTTCATACAATTGGCAGGGTTAGCTAGTTGCGCCAAATCACATTTGATTGGATTCATTCATGTTTCATTTATGTATGCGCCCTGGACTTCAAGATGAGTTTAAAAAAGGTGTAATGTTTGACATGGAAAGAAAAGAGAAGGATTCTTATATATATATATAAAAAAAACACTCAAAATGATTTGTTTTGACATATTTGGCATGTCCCAAGAAATAACTGAAGAACTGGCACAAAGACACAGGATTGGATCTTGGAAAAAGCTTTTTGTTGTTGTCTTTTTTAGTTTTTAAAGGTTATCAAATAAAATTCAACCCGACTTTATGAGGTTGCAACTTCTTCTTAAAGTCTGAAACTTATTTTTCTATAAATAAGACCCACTCATCTACTTTGCCCCATAGCCAGGTCAAGGATACTCAACATTTGTCATTATCCATTTGGTGGAGGTTTAAGCTGGGGGAGTGAGATTGGTGAATTGTGCTTCTACTCAGGGGTCCCAGCAGGCAGAGTGGTCCTGTTTAAGTGGCACACAGTGCCCCCAGCAGCCGATTAGGATTAGACTGTGTGTGTCTCCTGTCAGCGCTATCATACCTGAGCCAAAATACATGTACTTAGAAAGCTAAGTATTAGGCCCAGCAGTGGAAGACCTTGCTTTTTAAGACTGTGGTGGAAAATATTTCAGAATGCAGAAAGTGTAGATTGATTTGGAAGACCATAAGATGATGATGAAACAAATAAAGAAAATAGTCGTAGACTGAACCAATGTAGGTTTTTGTATTTTATTTAAGTATATATTTTGCAAAATAGGAGGAACACGATTTCACAAGAGGCACGCAGCACAGTTGTGGAAAATGCATTTGACTAGATTTTGCAGGCGCTTGTGCTGTACTGAGATAAGCTATATTTAAGCATAAATGAAAAGTACACAATGACATTAAAACAGGGGAAGGAAAAGAATCATGCTGAATGTAATTTTTGCCATTACAAGACACAGCTACAGAAGCAACAATACAGGCCTCCCCCATTCACTGTCCCTTCCTCTTTTATCTCCCACCTCTGAGAAAACACTGTGTCTACCTTACTGCCATTCTCACTCCTCACCCCATATAGCATTTTACTGCTTTGGGGACGCATGGAGAGGTCCTCAGTGTGAAATGGATGTGCAATCACAGCACTTTCCTTGAAGGTTATTACCCACACTACTTCTTCTTCATGGCTACCACAAACCCGATGTGGGGAAATGACAATGGTCAGGTTTGTTGAGTCGGAGTGTTAAGCCACAAGCAGGAGAAATAGCTTTGACACTACAGGCTCCTCAAATCACCACACTGAGCCACCTAAATGCCACAGCAATAAGCAAAGAGACAGGCTGCATTTTTCATCACAGAAGGGGAGCTCGTTTCGGAGCGAAGGAGACAGACACATCTGGTTTGGCGCTTTTCTTGGAACGGGGGATGTGAAAGTGTTGTCAAGGAACAACTTCACAGCGGTGGGACAAAGCTTTCGTTAAGGCTTAAATTGAGGGACATCACTACAACCTAACATGTCCTGGGAGCTTTTTAGTTCAGGTAAACACAATAGTGATAACAAATGGGCCAACTGAAAGCTCGTCACACTGCCAAAACATACAGTATATTAGGTAGCCCAAGGCGGCAGAAATAAATTAAGGTAAAAAAAAAAAAAAAAGAACCTCTGGTTTATTATCCAATTTCTATGACACACACATCTGGTTGAGGAGCATTATTCAATTCAAAAGACCTAGTCTCATTTTAATTTTTTACCACTGCGACACTGAACATTTAGCGTGCCTTATTCTCTGATGTAGTTACGAGTGTGAAAAAGAATATTTGCCTTAGGCGCCTGATCCTCTGCAAGAAATCCAATGTTAAAGAACAGACACATTTAGGTATAGCTATTCGCAGTACTTACATGTGTATTTGAAATGAGTCATTTAAAGCTCCCCTGACAGTATTGCATAGTAACTGATATACACATATCATATTCCAGCTATTGTTATTCTCCATAAAGGCCATAGAAAAAGCACAGCTCTGACTTCCCAAAATACTGAACCCATTTTTTCCCCTCCCAGGTTTGTCTTGCCATCTCATGAATCATTAAAATCCAGAGTCAATGTGATGGAGGCACCATCCTGAAATGATGAATGTCATCTCACATTAAATGAAACGGACAGCATAAATTGCAGGGCGGAAAACTGTAGCTCAGCATTGAAGTCATACCAGGCAGGCACGCCCTCATTTTTACTCGGAGGAATGTTATAAATACAAGGAAGCATTTTAAATCTTCACCTCTTTGTTGAATTATTGATAAAGGGGGTGAAGCTATGAACACAGATTTACAGAAGTAACAACACACAGTAAAACCTTCCTGGAATGTCAAAATAGAGTCTGAACTGCCGGCTGTTGTTTTTTACTTATCTGGTCCTCTCCTATCCTGTTATCACGGAATTGTTGCAAAACATACCATTGTTCTGCTGTTGCTTTTCTTGCTTTTTAGAGATGAGCCTATAGAATAGTGTTAGCTGTATTTGACCTTCTAGTTTACAATTGCAAACAAAAGAAACATGCATCTGCTCTGATGTTGCAGACTGTTGCAGACCTTAAGGGTCCCATGGCATGAAAATTTTACTTTATGAGGTTTTTTTAACATTAATATGAGTTCCCCTAGCCTGCCTATGGTCCCCCAGTGGCTTGAAATGGCATTAGGTGTAGACCGAGCCCTGGGTATCCTGCTCTTCCTTTGAGAAAATGAAAGCTCAGATGGGCCGATCTCCTCCTCATGAGGTCATAAGGAGCAAGGTTACCTTCCCTTTCTCTGCTTTGCCCGCCCAGAGAATTTGGCCCGCCCATGAGAAAGAGAGAGACATCATGGCTTGCAAACAAGCAAAGTGGAAGTTGGTCAAGGCCACACCCCCATCCTTCACCTTGACCCACCTCTCTCCTCCTCAATAGCTACAGACACAGAAATGGCACGTCCTGAGTAAAGCTCATTGTGGACTGGCTCTAGTGGCTGCAATTCTGCACCAAGGCTGAATTTCGGGAAAGAGACTTCAGAGACCGTATTAGGGGACCACTAAGGCATATATAAAAGCATCCAAAAAGCAGCATGTCATGGGATCTTTAAAAGACATCTCAAATATATTGGCAGAACAGCAACAAATAAATTCAAACTCAGATACATGTAATTATACCATGTTGCTCCAGCTTGTAGAATTCAGAATTTCATGGCATGAATACACTTCATAAGGTACAGTATAAAGGAATATGACACTTGGATAGAGATGAAGCACATTTAAGCTATGTATCAAAACAAAATACCACATTAAGCCCTATAGGCTCCAACCTAAATGCTTTGAGCTCAACCAATCACGAATCAGCACTCAAAACACAAGCTTTTATGAATGTACAATGTAAACTCTGTGAAGATGATAGATTATGACTGCTACCATTGTCTGCTGAATCCATCCCCATATCCCACACTTTTGGACCACTTGGCACTGAGTTATTAAGCCCCAACAGCTCCTTTTGATCAGGAAACTTATTATGGGGCATCATGTTTTCATTATCATGAAGATGACATCTTGATCACACTATGATTTATTCTGCCTCGTTCAATTTGCTTAAGAACTCTGGAGGAATGGACCCCCCCCCCTACACACACTCACACACACAGTGCAGATAGGGAGTGAATAAGGATGTTGTAGAAGAGACACACATCCACTTTGGGGACAGAATCCATTATAACCCACCTGTCAGCACTTCAGTACACTGATGATTTCACCCACCAACCCATTTACTGAAAAATATTAAAATTTCTGTAATACAATAACCCTGGCAATTAATTAAATGCTTTAATAGCACACATTTTTTGCATGTGTCCTGGAAATAAGTTATTTACCACACTCAGATCTACCTGATGATGAGAAAGAGCTATTTGTTTCAACTGTTCCTGGAGTAGTTCGATATTTTGGGAAATGAGGCCCAGTGTAAATTCTTTAAGGAAGACTTCTAAGCTTTTATTAACCTCTCTCTTTCCTAAACTGATCAGCTGATTCGGGGCGTTCACTCTTCAGTTAATCCAACCAGAATTGGCCATGAAATCCATAAGCCAATCACATCATAACAGCCCTGCTTTAAATCTGTTCTTCTCTCTGCTGCTGTCAGTTGTCATTTCAGGCAAATTGTGCAACCCTCCTCCACCCCATTCACCTCCGGTCATCGTCATCCACGGCACCCTGGGTCCTCCTCTGGAAGACCGCTCCTGTACTTCCATCCAGTCTTCAGACTCCTTCACCACCACCATTGTCTAGACTCCATCGGGGGATATGACTAGTCTTGGCTTCTCTACCCCGTATATAAATTATTTACATAGCGATGCAATCTAATCGCCAAAGACTCTGTACATTTCATTATCGTGTGACGTGATGAATCAATTTTTTTTTTTGCACCTTTCAACAAAGTCTCTCATGATTGAAATACTTGTTGGCTTTTTTTGCTGAGAGTTAGTAAATCACTGCCACTCTTGTGTCTGTACAATGATTATGAAGCAACAGCCGGCAGCCGCTTACCTTACTGTAACCGAGCGTAAAGACAGCAAGCTCTGCCCAACAGTCACACATTTTGCCTACCAGCACCTCTAAAGCTCACCCATTAACATTTTATGTCTGTTTTGTTTACTTTGTACAATAACTAAAGTTTAAAAATGACAAGTTGTGATTTCACAGGGGGTTAAATGTGCCAAACTATTTGTTGGTCGTGAGCATTGACTTACTGGAGTCCGGTTGTTACTTTGAACAGTGCCAGGCAGCTAACCAGCTGCTGGCTGCAATTTCATATTAGAGTACAGACCTGAGAGTGCTATCGATCCTCTCATTTAACTTGGCAACAAAGCAAATAAGCCTATTTCCCTTGGCTTAAATGCTTTTTTGACAGCCATAAGAAATGGTATATAAAACCTATTGAATACTGTTTGATTTCAAGTCCAAAGGATAGATGTCCAAAAAACCCACAATGCTCTAATGACCCACAGTAGAATACTGGTGGTACTGAGTAGAAAATACAAACCTAATGATCTGTACATGTAATTCTCTACTAAATGATGACCAGCCTATACAGTACATGACAAAAACACAAAAATCAAACCAGGAGCATCATGCATTTGTATCATACAGTGTACCTGAGAGTCATCCGTTAGAAATGTTATTCTACCAGCTATGTATAGGCCCACAAGCACACCATCCTTGCTGCTGCTGTTGTTAAAATCACATCAGCAGCTTTGTTGTCTGAAAGAAGAAACATTAGTGTTGTACCATTATATTCTGTTGACCCTTGAACACTCTGGCTGAGTTATGTGTAGAGCTGTCAACTTTTGATCCTTTAGAATGATTGCAACGTGAGGACGTATTTCTTTTGAGCTGCACAGAGCTGTTAAGAGTGGTTTGGCAAATTGCTGTTAAGCTTAAAGAAGGACACTGGGTGTTTGGCATTCACTTGTTCTTGCTAGATGATTTTCCTTCAAACTAACAACTTTATTTATCTGGCTAGGCACAAATGGACCCTTAAAACTGACAACATTATGTGGGGGAGTGAGTCGTTGAAGGTCAGCGAATCAGCACTTAAGAGGAGAAAAGGAAATGCTTATTTCTTGTATCACAATGCCATCCTGTGGTACTTCTGTGTTATGTCTCACCTCTCACTCTCTACATTCCAAAAACCTATTTTCTTGCCAGTGTACAGCATAAGGACACGCACAATATAAGTAGTATAAAAAGGCTGTGTGTGAATGTGGGATTGATTATTTCTTTTGGAGCCAAGGCCACCTTAAAAGTTTCCACCGATTATACATATGAAGGTCAGCTTGCTCATCATGAGAAGTGCTACTCAGCCTGAAATGTCTTTTATGACTCTAGAGGAGCTTTACAAAGTCTAAGAAAATAACCCTGATGATATCATCATCTCAGTTTAAGTTAAGAGACTACTCATTTATAACAGAGAGCCTGAGCTACAACCTGAGGTGTGCAGTTTGAAAGACATGGGGCACGTCCCAGGTCCTTAAATTAAATCCATGTTTCCTTCACTTGCTTCCCTTCCTCGCGCCTTAGTCCGTCCCACTGAGGAAGCATGGAGAGACGGGAAAAAATCATGAGAGGAAACGAGGATATGTGTTTTTAGAGGGATGAGATGTCCTTTCCTCTGAAGCATCACGTGAATTCGTCACCTGTATGGGCGGAGCTAGCTATGGCTTTCAGCTGCACTGCTCTTGAGAAGGCTGCTCTCGTGTATCCTCGCTCATAGCTCCTCAGAGATCCTGCCTCGATCCTTGTTTCTTTGGGCGGAAATAAGAGCTTTGAGACAGCCTTCACGAAGGCGGGCCAGAACGACTTCCAGGTCAAGCGAGGACAAAGAGATATAAGAAACTTGGGAAGCAGCCATGGACAAATACCAGACGAGAGTCTAATGAAAGATGGTATCAAGTGGCATTATGGGAAAAGTAGGATGTTTGACCCTTACTAGGGATTACAAGGGATTATATTTTAGCCTCTGCTGCTTAAATTTTGAATATTGTTGTTTTAATCTGTCTTTTCTGAGTTCCTTATCTTTATAAACATGCAGTACTAAATCATTGCAGTAGACAGCATCACAGCATTATACACTATAACAGGTTCACATTTACTTATTCTGCCCTAATGCTGGGATAAGCAGGATAAACAGGATAAGCAGATAAATAGAGAAAACTGATGAATGACTAACTGGCCATGAATTAAACAAAGTCTTTCTAATGTGGTGTCGACATTAGATTTAAGGTTTTTAAAACATCCATGATTGTTAAATAAGTAAACAGAGTGTACATCTATTATGTCTCAATACTAGAACCAGTAAAGAGCATTACTAAAAAGAATTAAAGAACTTGTACACTTTCACCACAGTTTTAATCAGCCAAGTACGTTTAAGCATGCAAGGAATCTGACTCTACTAAGTAGCTCTCAATATGCTTACACACAGTGTAAAGAACAAATGATTTATCTATAGAAATTCAACAAATTATGGCACAGTTTCTGATGTTCTTTCTGAAATGTATGGAGCATGACGCATATCTTTGAATGTTTCAAAACTCATATTTACTTTGCCCTTGATCAGTGAACCTTGTTATGGCAATAACAGAAAGCAAGGATAAGGGTAATGTTAATCGAACATTTTACCAGTCTTATTCTGTTACACTTTCAAGCCTTGTGATTAATGGGTTGGAAAATCATTAGAATATAAACAGTGGCAGTTGGTACACAGTCCTTGGGGGTTGACAGTGTGACAAATTTGACTAATTAACCTACTGAACTGACCCATGACCCACTCAACTGTGTGACTCAAAGGAGAGTACACCAATACACACACAGCTACAGCCTGCTCGGTCAATGTGAAGTCACACACTAGATTATAAAATGAAACAAACACAAGGAAACCAGCCAAGTTGAGGAATTCGAATTTGAGGTATATTTAGCATTTACAGTTAGCTATTTTTACTCTTATGCACAACAATTTATAGTTAAAGTCCAATCAACAGCAGTAAGAATATTGCAACCCGTGTCCAATAAAAGTCAACGTGTTTCAATGTGTCTGTATCTTAAAACAAAAAAAATAAGGCAGGTTGCTGCACTAGAATAATGGAAGATGATGTTCATTTTAGAAAACACGTAATACTCTATGTGTCCTGTCTGAATCAGTTTGGGGGGACATCTTTAAATGTTTTTTTTAATTTATTTTGACATATTTAGACCCCAATCTCTTGACAGCTCTATTTGGCATTCTTTCTGAAAACATTAAATTGACAGCTCTACAGAGCCATGCTACTCACTACTCTTTTAGCCGGACGGCTCATTTAGTTAAATTGGAAGTTAACCCCTCCACTATCATACTGCCAATGAGTGTGGGATGTTTTAGAAAAAATTAAACTAGAAAAAAGAAGTTTGCCACTTGATATAAGCCTGTGCTTTTCAATAAAGCTTGTAGTCCTTTTTTAAAGTACTTTTAAGAAGACAAATATTCCATAACTACAATCCCTTCTTTCATTGCCTTTTAATTTAACTGTATCTCTATTTTATTTGTTCATCTTATTTATTTAAATTTGTTCAATTTGCAATCCATACCTCTTTTTTTATGTCATGCTTTATATATTAATACCACAATTCTGTGCTTACACTTATGTATCCTGAGACTTACTTCTGTAATCTGATTGAAAAACAATTCAAATAATTATAATAAAAAATAAAAAAATAAAATAAAATGTTAATGCACTGGAAGACTTTGGACTTATTTAAAGAAAAAAAAAGAAAAAGAAATGAATTAAAGACTAATGTTGGCAAAAGTTTAAACCTACAGAACAGTCACAGACTTTCAAATGCAGTACAGTATATCAAATGTTTAAGAGTGAATACAGGAACATATGCATTTACATTTAATAAAAGCAGCAACAGAAGCCTGTAGAGGGGTTGGGGGTTTCATAAATGGTTTAGGTTAAATGTAACATTTGGATAAGCAGATAGTCATTATGCATGTGATATTGTTATAGAGTGTTCAAGCTTTGGAAACAGGAAACTGTCTAAAATAAATAAGGTGAAAGAGGGAGACAGTTTTCAGTGGGAATGTGTTTCATCAGACAGGACTGATAATCACCGTGAATCTGTACTCTAGGCTGTGGTTGGAAGGTCATTTTAGCTCTGGGGAGAAGATGCAATGGCCATGATGCTGCAGGGTTGAAGGTTGCTAAGAACTGTAAGCTAGTACAAGCTCCATTTACCCGACAGTGTAGGTGTGAAGTTCCCACAGTGGCTTGTACAGCAGCACATATAAAGAATGTAGAGTAGGAGGAGAAAATACCTTTTTGGTTTGCTGAAAACTTCGAATAAAATGGCAGATTTTCCATAAAGACTGTAGGAGGAACTCAAATATATCCTAACAAAGTCAGAATGACAGATCTTCATTACAAATATTACAAAAGGTCACTTAGTCATACTATAAAAGGCAGCAATCTTGTCTGTTCGTCTGGTTATATATGTCTTTGAATGTGGTGATCGTGACCTACATGTGCAAAGGACGTCACACACACAGCACGCTGTTGAAAAGGCCACTGAAGTCAGCGGCAAGCAGTCTGCAGCAGGCTACCAGCGTCTATTTGGATATGAGTACTTCCCCTGTGTATTTCACCATGTGTGTTTCTGAGCGTGGATGTTATACTGTATACACAAACGTCACAAACTCTGCTTCATTTCCTTGGAGTTGACGCGTGCTAGCAGATATCCTACAGCAGTGGTTCTTAAACCTTTTCTGCATCTAATTGTGGTCACCACTATGTATTTAAAAAGTTTTGAGTTGGGCGCCTGGGTGGCTCATCTGGTGGAGCAGGCGCCCATATATAGAGGTTTACTGGATGTCGTTCCCCCTCTCTCTCCCCTCTCTTGTTTTCAGCTGTCCTGTATAAATAAAAGCTTAAAAAATGCCCAAGAAATATTAAAAAGTTGAATTGTCTTTGTTGGTATTGGCAGTGGTAGAAGAAGTACTGATTAAAAACGTTTAACTAATAATAATAGTCGGCTAAAACTATCAATACCACACAGTACACGTCCTGCATTTAAAATGTTTATTTCAAGTAAAAGAGAGGCATTATAAAATCCCAATCTGCAGCATAACCAGTAACAATTCTCTGTCAGGTAAATGTAGTACAATGTTTACCTCTGAAGTAGAAGTACACAGTAAGTCATTATTATATAGTTGCATATTAAGTGTTTGGGGGCCTTCTGTGAGTTATTTCGGGGGACAATGGTTGTGGACAAAGATGCAAGCAGTAATTCTGGAGCAATGGTATTTGTTGGCCCATTTTGAATGGGCACTGTACATGTTTATTAAATGAGAACATGATGCTTATGTTTTAATGTTTTATGAATATGTAAACAGTTCTGGTGCTATACCTTTAAATGATGAAAGAAGTCACGCTTTAATATTGGGATGTGATAGATACAGTATGAAAAGTTTATTTTATCAGTAATAATGAACTACTAGATATTATTTACATGTTGATACTCTGATCAAACCTTAATTTCTTCATTTCTTCCTTCATTTAGAGAGAGCGAGTTTTTCCAAAACAAAAATGGTCATCATAATACGATTGTGACCATAAGGGAGAGATAAGCAACATTATAAAATGATGACAGTGAAAGTATTTCTCTTGGTTACCACTTGGGGGCAGAACAAGCCTGCAAAAACCTGCTAAGCCTCCTTGGTCCAAAAACAAGCACAAACTCACACTAAGGCACATGGTAAAAGAAATGATGGTGTTTTTTAAAATGATATCTTGGAGAGGAGCTTCAGGTCATAGCTGAGGAAGCTGATGAATTTCAAAGGCTGTTTATTGTGTTTCTACACACACTGAGGCATAGACGAACAGTTACTCATGCATCAACTCTTATAACACCACCAACAAATCCCTGGAGAAGACACACACAAGCACAACATAACAATACAACAGCTACAGCACGATAATTAGAGTGTTATTGAAGAAAAATATACACAACTCATCTCTTTTTTTTTAGTGGCACCTTTAATGCCAACATAAAAGAGAATACAGACTGGGAAACAAACAGAATAAAATGAATAAAGAGAGTAAAGACAACAAACGTTAGCTGACTTCTACGGCATTGACAACTATTGAGCTGAATAGCGCACGTTTCTCATTGACCCTGTATGCTTCATGTTGGAGATGATTAATTCATGATGTAGTCAGCCAGATACAGGTTGCTGTATAGGACTATTTGATACATGTGTATATTGTGATATAAAATGCTAGTTGTACAAGAAGATCTCCAACAGTGTTTTAAAAGAAAAAAAAAGTCTAGCATTACTTCCACAGGCAGACACTTTTGTTTTTAGAAATGGAATAATATTATCCGCTGAATATGGATGTATGCATAGCACTTGACACTGTCTGAACCTGTTGTGATAAGTGGCATCTAATGAGTAGATGCTGCATCGCTGGCAGAAAATCTACTCTAAATTGCTAAAAAGGGTCTTGGATGTAGGACGACAGTGTTGACTGTCACACACTGAGCTGTGTGGAGTCCATCTGTGCCTGCGTTTGATGTATTCAGGCCTGTGAAATCATGGAAACAGCAGATGAAGAGCCTTTTTATTGCCCTCCTGCTTCCTCAATCAGTCTACAGAGAAATAAAATGGTGATGGCCTACAGAACACCTGTGGAGAGGCTGAAAAAGGGTGTCGCGCACCGTAGCATTTGACACTGTTCACTCAGACACCAAAGTATTCAAGCATGATTGTACATACACAAACTCACATGGGAGCCCTCTTGAAGTAAGCCTGTTAGACTAAAACACTATTGGTCCATCTGACTTTGCCCACACTGTGCAATGACCTAGACATTCAGTTGGACTGCTCTTGGCTGAATGCATGCATGCATGCATGCATGTGTTTGCGTACGCATGTACTTGCATGTGTGCATATCCATAGTACAGTCTTCGTCTCTATGCTGGTTTCTCTCTCTTGCTTTACAGGCTTCTCCTCTCTCTCTCTCTTTCTTTCTGAGGGTCTGAGAAAAAGCGTTAGTGGACGCTGTCAAATTAGAATTAGGCCTGCCCTACTTATTCGCTGAAAAACGTCCCATGCGCCTTGCTTCTGGATGGAGAGGCACTCTTTGACATGTCTCTTTCCCTTATCTTCATGGCACATTTTCACAGAACTGTAGCATCTTTATTGTGGATAACCTTGTATAGAAATCTCAGCAGAGCTGTTGATTCAGTGATTAGTAATCTCAGTCAAGCCAGAGTTACACACAGAGAAAAAAGCTGAATTAATGAGGCAAGAACCTCAGTTGTGAGAAATTCATTAATTTTACATGAACAATCAATCTCAAGTAATCTATCAAAAGATGCTAAAACACTTTTGCACAACATTTTTCATATATATTATATACAGTATTTATACATAGGGCTGCCATAAATCTATCTATCTAATAATATACTACATCTGTAATAATGCAATGGGTAAGACCCAGACCCTTTTCTTTTAAAAAAAAAGTTCTTACAGTAGTTCTGTAAGAAGCAAGCTCAACCCGGAGGATGTATACTGTTCTTAGTTACACTTCCTGGAGCTGATGACCATTACAGTAAGTAACTCCACTGAAGCAACTGGAGTTTTGGAGTCTTGTTCTAGGACTCTAGGTTTTGGATAAAGGGAAGCCCCAATTTCCACTGACATCCCAAGTTTTTCCAACTAGTTTTCTTTTTCTTTTAGTTACCATAGCCCTATTTTCATAAACAGTTGCATAATAGAGGCTTTGGGGAGAAAACTGAGAACAGAGATAAAATCTAAAATATTTCCTTCTCCAAAAAAAGATCTAAATTGACCTAGAAATTCTGACTTGGAACAACAAGAGACCTGACATCCTATTCATTACAATGTGAACAAGTCAGCACCTAGTTATACCCCCATTAGCTGCGTTGGAGCTATGCTGGCTAATCCTTCCCAAAGCATTCCAGATAAATTGCCGGAAGGCAGCTTACTCTGCAATTTGATTTCCCTACTCGACAATCCAAAGCTTCACACCAGACATCCTACAGTACAATGACACCCACCAGCATCCAAGACACAATAAACTTTCACACAATCCATTATCATGTCCTAGAGGTATATGTGTGTAGCTCAAAGCCTTGCAAGCATGTTGAATATAAACAATGTCCTACCTCATAAGACCTTTGCAAAGTCTTTATTTTAATGTTTTGAGACCTGCATTGTTTACATCAACTTGCAGTCTTCTTCCTCACTTTTACTGGCAATTTAGTTCCCTCTCTGGCAGCTACAGTCAACAGAAACGTGTATCACATAACCTCTGTGCTTGGGGCATCCATGTAAATGTCGTCACTGTCCTGTCAAAAAACAAACAAACATGTATCTCCAAATTATAAACTTTTTATGAGCTATGAAAACCAGACTTGTTTTCAGCTTTGTCGACTTCAAAGAGTTTCAGCTCGTTTAGCCAACACATCCTCATACCGAAACGACATTATTAGGTAGATTTCCAAAGACTTCAAAACGACACAAACGACCCTTCTATGTACTGCCAAACGGTAAAATTAGTCACATAAAACAACAAAAATGAGGACATAACGTGACGTCACGGATTAAGGTCCATAAATGAATTGGTAAAACTTGATTAATTTCAAAATGACAGTTGACTTTCACACATGACACATATGCCTGTCCTCTGAGTAAAGGTCCTGTGCTTATTTGATTCATGCACCACCCCAACTCGTCACCTCACTTCCTCGTTTGCACTTGCGATATTTTACTAAAGCCACTAGAATCCGCTGCCTAACAAGAAACGTAATTGTCGGTTGTTATGAGCTGCTTGCACAATCGACCAATGTGGTTGTTTTCTGCGTGAGGACGGGCTGTATTTAGCTGTCCGCCCAGCAACTTACAGTTTTGGTTCACTGCTTTCATAGTGTCATAGTTTTTTTTCTTTGGAATATGCTCTAGAAACCCATATTAGACTACTCGTCCAGCAGGAACACAACTGCAAATGAATGAAAACATTGCTGTTGCATAAACTACTATATAAATAAGCAACTGTTTGCTAACAAGTTCGCCAAGTCACTTAAAAGGAAATGATACGTCAATGTTGTGTTCACAACTTATTTCTGCAGGCCCAAGGTGGCCAAAAAAGTTATTGCAGAATAAGGAGAATTTACACAACCCATTAAGGGACATTCAATCCATCTGTTAATTTAAGAAAAATCACCAAATTTGGAAATACCCGGTTTTGATTGGACATGTGTTACATGTGATACAAAAACAATGCAGGGAAACGCTCATTGAAACATTGCTCTACAGCGCCACTAGTGCTCAAAAACTCCACATGGTACCTTTAACAAAATACCCTTAATATTTTAACTACAAGGTGAATGCTAGGTTATATTTAGTTAAGCTCCTATCAGAGAATGTCAGCATTTGCAGCAGCCTGAGAAGGAAATAATATATGTGAGTCAAATAAGGAAACTGAAATACGAGCCTCTTGGCATTCTCAGGCAGAAATTGATTGAAGAAAACGTAAAAATACAATATTTGTAGAAAAGTCACATACTCCTGTATCTTGCTATGTACAGAGAAAAAAAAAAAGTCTCACTGAGCCGAGGGGTAAAATTTGTGGAGACAAGAGGATAAACGAAGAGGAGATAAACAAATGGAACGGCTCCAGTGGATTTGAGGAGTGCAGGTGACTTGTTATTTCTATCTTCCCGTATTCTGCTCCAAGGATTTCTTGTTGTGTAATAGAGACAGATGCCAACTGTGTAATGGTATGTGTGTGTGTTCATATGTGTGTGCATGCAGGGGTCATCTTTTGATTTTTTTTCCTTTTTTTTATTTCCACACGGTTATCTTATCTCTAAAAACCTCTCTGGCTGTGTCCTGCTGGATTCCCTGACGACAAAGCACACACAGAACTTTGCGATATTGCAGTTTGGCCAGAGAAATAAAAAAAAATATGCAAAGCTAAAAGGTAAATAATGTGTGAGGAAAGCAGGGTGAAGAAGGAGGGATAAATGAAGGCTGAAAAAGGAAAAAGAAGATAAGAGTGAAAAGATAGAGAAGACAAGAAAGGGGAGAGGTGCACAGAGAGGGAGAGAGCGATAGGGGGAAAAAACACCACAGGGTCTATTTGGTGAATGACCTTAGCCACTAAACCAATGACCTTCAGTGAGTTTAAATAATCTCACTCTTTTTTCCCTCTCATGCCTCCAGGCTGACGCTGATGGACAATTTCATGGGGCTGAAAAATAAATGTGAAACAGTATAGTGCTGTTTCAAGATTACCAATGCCTGGTGTTCAATTTCTTTGGTACCAGTGAGGTAACCGTTCATGGTTTAGAATAGAATCAATTTTGAATGGGTAAAATGTTTCTCGTTATCTTCAGTGTTCAAACATCTTTGGACACTCTGTTGAAGCACCAAAATTGTATCTAATGAATTTAAGCATTCTTCTCCAACTTGTACCAGATCAATAGTTGCAGGATTCTATTTGTAGCTTTACAAACCCCTCGAGGCTACTGAAAATTCTCCATCACCTGTTCTTCAGTTGCACCTCTGTTATGGAAGTTATTTAATGAGATTGTGTTTGCCACAAGGGATGGGCAAAAGAAAGAGCTGAGCTGATGTTTTTAAGGCAGGGTAACGTTGATGAGTCTCTAATGCATTCCAAGGGGATTGTTGACTTGGCTCTTTTCAGCTCAGGGATACACATCCTTACCTTGAACGTATTGCTGTTGTCCTCAGAAAATGTGGCTAGTATGGACAAATCAAAGGGCCAAAATACAACATCCCTCCATGCATGCATTGTTTTGAAGACTCAATACAACAATCAGTGAACAATTACATATTTAACACATTTGCAGCAGCTTACACAAACAATATGTTATATGGTTTGCTTTTGAGTCCATGTCTTTGTGTATGTTTGCGGTTTTATCTTTAATGGGCATCTCTGACTCTGTGGGCCCATCATTGTATTGGTAGTCTTTGACAGCAATTACATTTGTCATGTTCTCCGTCCACCTCTTTCTTGTCATCCTAACATAGCTGTCTTTAGATCAGTGGGGTGTTTGGGGGGAGTGGTTTAAGACAAGAGGAAAATACATTTGTCAAAACTCTTCCAAACACAATAAGCCAAGTCCTCTAGGGTGTCGAAGAATTGTGGGATTGATTCTTTAAATTGTGAGTTTGAACGTAGTGACTCCAGCCTAAGGACCCTCATGAGGATCTAACAGCACTGAGCTCACAGTTCCACCGCAAACCCAACACTTTATTTTCCTCCCCCCTTCTTTTACTCCATTTATCTTTCTTTGATTCTCCTTCTCTGCTATAATTTATTCTCTCTCATTTCTTTTGATTTCCTCTCTGTCAGTCTTATTTTGCCCAGTCCCCTGCCTTCTTCCCTCCCTTCTCTGGCTGTAAATGAATGAACTGTATGTTCATTAAACATGACACTTGGAAATAGAATAGCCTGCCTTCGATTGAATGGAGTATCATAATGAGAGGAAGGAAAAAACAGAACAGTCATTCTTCATTTTGAAACGAGGCACACACAAATGGTCATCATTATAGCCCAGGCTATCATCGCTAATCTCACTGTGCTGCCAAAAAACTAAATATAACAACTTAAGTAAATGTATTTAGCTGTTTGCATACAAATGTACGTATAGCACGTAACGCCAACAATGTGGGAAAAAATGCATGGCAGACAATAATGGGGCAAAATTGCATTTTATGCAATCTCATCACATCACAGGACTGTGTAATGTGCAAACTTATTTACAGTGTCATCAGAAAGCCATAAATAAAGTGAATGAGTCATTTCAGATATACAATAGAGGGGCCATTATAGATCACCGACTGCTGTCAGCTACTGCAACAGCTAAAGCCAATTATTATTGTCCATAAATATTTCCAGCATGTATGCATGTGTAATCCATTTTATATTGCTGTAAAGCCAGAGATGTGTGTCTATAGCAATTCACGGGCTATATCACTCCAAGTGTGAGACTCTATTGATCTTCTGGACAGAAAATTAGATAGAAACCATGAGAAAACACATTTGTCAAATTTGACAAATTTGTCAGGTTGAGCAAGATGAGAAATTGACAACGTCCATTCAGACATTGTGTATTCAAATTTAAGCTGCTGAGGCAACAATGTGGAGGTATCATTTTAAACCTTGCTTAATGCATTTTGGGATATCATATTGTTACATATTGCATGAAAACATTTACTGTTGGCCACCATGGATAAGCCAATGAAGCAGAAGCAGAAGGTAGTAAAACCCTGCAGGAAAAATGGATCTGCAGAATTAGACGCAATCGGTCGGAAAGGAAAATCCCTTTCCAATACAGTGGATGGTCAATTTGTAAAGTCCCTGAGGATGATAATGGGGGAGGGCAAAGAACATGAGCTATTAGTGCAACATGGGGTGTGCCATTAAAGCAGCATGCACAAGTGATCATGTAGTCATTGCTGACATGCTTAAACCATGAGCGCACACTGATCCTTGACGTCAATTTGACTCTAGATAGCCAGAGGGGAGCTCCATGAACATGCAAAGTGTTCTACATTACAAATAGCATTGCTGTGTAGATGGCCTGTATTATCTGTAGCTGCAAACAATTTTATATTTTAGATAAAAATAACATAACTTGTCCACTACAAAAACTAGCATGCATTTACAGCAATTGTTCAATATTTTGGGAAACACACTTATTTGCTTTCTTGCTGAGAGTTTATTCGATATACAAATAAATATTCATATAAAAATGCTTGATGCTGTGAAAAGTGTATAGAGCCAGTGGCAACAAAATCAAAAACACAAATAGAGATAATTAGGCCTATGAAGGAAAAAAGCACCCTAAAGGTAACGGAGGACATACTGTGCAGTCCCATGTGTCAGGTTGGATCAGGGCTCCAGAGTGGTGGGCCAGCAGCCTGACAGCAGGAGGAAAGTGGACTTTATGCCGCTAAGCTCTCCTGATTGCTTTGACACCTGTGGTGAAAAAACACAGACCACAGGCACTTTTATTCCAAATGATGTGAGCGTGGCAGTGTTCCAGTTGCATCCCAAGTATGTTGAAGAACTGAAGAAATGTACCTTTATAAAATATGGAGGATGCATGAAGATCTGCTTTTAGATCATGTGTCACAATGCATTGTCTAGTGAGACCACAGTAATCCTTGGCTGGGTTACAGATTGTAGGTTTCAATGTGTTTCAAAAGAGTTTTGTTTAAAGCTTTAGTGCGTAAACTTTTGATATTAATGAACGTCTGTTACATTCAAGCCATTGCCAAATGAGTTGCTACAAAGTTAATTAAGACTATCAGCTCCACACAACTCTCTCTGTATTTCTCGTATGGTTGTGTTCAGAAGATTGCGGCGTCCGATGACTTTCCCGCGCAGAAAATCGAGTGAAGATAATAACCTCTTCTGAAGAGTCCATCATGCATTTTTAATCCTAGTAGCCAAGTGTCCTACTTGGCTACTAGCAACATTCTCTTACTTAATACATGACTAACAACTGCATGGAGGGGGGGTGGGGGTGGTGCGCGGTCATGGAAGGCTTTAACCACTTGGGGGCAGCGACATAAGCTTTAAACACAAAATATTAACTTAAGATCATATTATAGTTGATATCGTGAACGTGTTAGCAAACAGTTGACTATTTACACATCCAGCAGACTCAGAACAACATTGTAATTAATTTGAGTCATGTGTGTAGCCATCTGATGAATATCAGCCCACTGACTGTCTGCTGTTTGGCACTAGGCAGGTAACTTACAGCAGAAATATCTGACGAGCAATCATTATAAAACTGACATCTCACCAGCCTGTACAGATAGTTACTGAATATTAATTTCTCCATCAGGATATATTGTGGCAATATACTTTTCTGAATTGATGCTATCCTCCACTTTGCACAGTTGGATAATAAACTCACCCTTTTGTGATGAGTTAACATTCGGAGCACATCTGTTTTACAGCTATTGAATATTATATGCCGAGTTTTTGCTAATGTGACAGACATGAAACAACTGTCAGCGGACTAAATAGTGCTGCGGTGCTCAAAGGGGCAGAGTGTGTGCCAGCTGGTCAGAGCTGCTTCACAGCCATAAAAACATATTAAGCCATTATGGTGAATGCAAAACATGTGGCATGGAATATAGAACCCCAAATCAGAAAAAGTTGGGACAGTATGAAAAACACAAATAAAAAAAGAAAGTAGTGATTTCTAAATGTACTTTGACTTGTATTTCATTGCAGACAATGTGAACACAAAATATTTCATGTTTTGTCTGGTCAACTTAATTTCATTTGTAAATATACAGCCTTTCCCGTCATTCAGACCTGCAAAAAAGGTTGGGACAGGAGCAATTTAGGGCTAGTAATCAGGTAAATTGGTTAAATAATGATGTGATTTGAAACAGGTGATGTCAACAGGTGATTGTAATTATGATTTGGTACAAAAGCAGCATCCAAGAAAGGTCTAGTCCTTTAGGAGCAAAGATGGGCCGAGGATCGCCAGTTTGCCAACAAATACGTGAGAAAATTATTGAAATGTTTAAAAACAATGTTCCTCAAAGAAAGATAGGAAGACATTTGCTTATTTCACCTTCAACAGTGCATAACATAATTAAAAGATTCAAGGAATGTGGAGGAATTTCAGTGCGTAAAGGACAAGGACGCAAGCCTAAGCTGAACAACCGTGATCTCCGATCCCTCAGGCGGCACTGCATCAAGAATCGTCATTCATCTATAAGTGATATCACCACATGGGCTCAGGACTACTTTGGCAAACCTTTGTCAAGTACCACAATACGTAGTTACAGACACAAATGCCAGTTAAAACTGTACTGTGCCAAAAGGAAGCCCTATGTTAACAGTGTCCAGAAGCGCCGTCGACTTCTCTGGGCTCGGAGGCATCTGGGATGGACCATCACACAGTGGAAACGTGTACTGTGGTCAGATGAATCAGTATTTCAGGTATTTTTTGGGAGAAATGGACGCCGTGTGCTCCGGACCAAAGAAGAAAAGGATCATCCAGACTGTTACCAGCAACAAGTCCAAAAGCCAGGGTCTGTCATGGTATGGGATTGTGTCAGTGCCCTTGGCAAAGGTAACTTGCACTTCTGTGATGGCACCATTAATGCTGAAAAGTACATAGAGATTTTGGAGCACAATATGCTGCCTTCAAGAAGACATATTTTCCAGGGACGTCCATGCATATTTCAACAAGATAATGCAAAACCACATTCTGCACACATTACAAAGTCCTGGCTGCGGAGGAAGAGGATACGGGTACTTGACTGGCCTGCCTGCAGTCCCGACCTGTCTCCAATAGAGAATGTGTGTCGCATTTTGAAGCGTAAAATGCAACAACGAAGACCCCGTACTGTTGCCCACCTTAAGACTTGTTTGCAGCAAGAATGGGACAAAATTACACCTGAAACACTTCATCACTTGGTGTCTTCAGTCGCTAAACGTCTTTTAAGTGTTGTGAAAAGGAATGGCAACATTACAAAGTGGTAAATGCTTTACTGTTCCAACTTTTTTTGAAATGTGTTGCAAGAACCAAAATAGGAATTTTGTTTTTTTTGAAACAATAACAATAAAAATCATGAGGAACACATTAAATGATGTGCTGTTGTATTGTCTGCAATGAAATACAAGTCAAAGTACATTTAGAAATCACTACTTTTTTTTTTTTATTTGTGTTTTCCATACTGTCCCAACTTTTTCTGATTTGGGGTTGTATAACAAATCCAGCCATATGCAGAATTTAGTGTCTGCTTTAATTTTAGGAACTAGAGAAGGACTTTAATGACCATTTGGCTACCGTATTTCAAGATGGCGCATGAATATGGAGCGTCTACCCCAGTTCATGTAAGCGCAAATGTAAAATTTCAAGCCAATAGGAATACTTGGAATTGATGGTGGTGGTCAATATTCATAAAAAAAGGACAAGTTTGTGAAGGGCAATACAGATTTTGATAATAAACAACTACAAATGTTACACACTGGGGCTTTAACACAACTTTGACGCAATAACATTTCCTCTGAAGTACAAAAAGAGAAAGAAAGTTCATGCCAGATCTGTTCAGAATATTAAATGACAAACACCACCAAGCAGACGATATAGTCCAATGCTTCAGCTACATCCCCTGGTTCAATTTAGCAGCATAGTATTTGTAATCAGTCTGCTAATCCTGCTTATTTAACCCTATTGCCCTTAGCAATAAAAGCCTATTAACTAGATTTTACATTGCCAAACATGGTCCATCCTTTTTGCTTTAAGGAGGTTAGTCCTTTAATGAGTTATTAGTGACAGAAAATGAAAGTGGAAGATATGGTTTTCAGAAATGACTACAAGTAACCAAAGGTGACAGGAAGTATCATTTCAAGACCTCATAAATGCCAATAGACAATATGGTGCATATTATGGTATCAGTCTCACAATCAAGATTTTAGAATATCAGCCTTATTACATCCTGCGGGACAGTGTACACTCCAATCACTGTGCATTTTTAATTAACTACTTGACAATTAATGCCACAATGAGAATTAGGTTGTATAATCGCCTTACCCCTTGGCAATTTCTCAAACAAATATCTGGCAAAGCAGTGACGTGAAACAAACAACTCATTCCCTATCATAGCTGTGGTGTATTTACTGCAGACTTTGACTGGGGAGTCAAACAGCCCCTGGCATCTTAAAGTTAAGAGAAAAAAACAGCTACACGGAATTACATTTTGCAGTATTTATAATTGCCATAAATGCCCATCCAAATAAATTAAAGTTATGAAAAGTAAAATGTTTTACTGAGAAACCGCACTCTATCCAAAAAATCCTTACACATTGCAGTTGATGTATTTTAGTACTGTGAATTACATCTATTCCTATTTGCCATAAAGAGTGAGAGGAAAGTCTTTTTAACAACACCTGACATACAGACTTCCTATCTCCTTACCTGCTCCTGCTGGCTGCCTCCAATTTGCTTTACTCAGCGGAGTGGAAATAAAGAATGATAGGCCTTGTAAGTCTGGCCTCAAACCACTCTTTCTAAACTGCACTCTCCACAAGTAACACTTATTTCTAGATTCAATTCAATTCAAATTTTATTTATAGTGTCAAATCATTACAGAAGTTATCTCAGAACACTTTACAGATAGAGTAGGTCTAGACTACACTCTTTAATTTACAGAGACCCAACAATTCCCCCAAGAGCAATTGCACTTAGTGTGGCAGCGGTGACGAAAAACTTATTTTAACAGGCTAAAACCATGAACAGAGCCTGGCTCTAGGTGGGCAGCCATGTGCCTCGATTGGCTGGGGGGAGGGGGAGAGAGAGTGAGATCGAGATACACAGCAACCACACAGAAATATTAGAAATGATGGGTACGGTGGATTAACAAGAATTCCCCAGCCCACAGTTGGGAGAAATTACTTTGAGTGCTTTTTGGCAGGGTCCAGCAGTCCATTTCCCAGCACAAAGCCCAGCTGAGCCTTTTGGCCAGGGTCATAGACATGGTACCCATTGGTTTTAGACAGCACACAACAGACTGAGTCTCTCGGAGGGGGATTCAGGTTTGTGCTAAACACTGATGGTTACAGTAGAGGTGCTTTGTTGCAACATGGAGAGAGGAGATTTGTAGAGAGATACACCAGCATTTGTGTCACATTTGAACAGCATTTGTTTCATTTAATTCTGATATTTTTTGATATCATACAGACTTCTAGTCAGGAGCTGGAAATATGGAAATTAAACAGTTTTTACATGAAATGACATCCTTCCCTTCCAGGCCTCTTAACATTATTATTTATGTATATCATATCTTTAGCTATGACTGGGGTTTGTTTTACATTCAAATGCTCGTTAAATTCACTGTTACTGCAGCAGTAAGGCTTGCATTAGATGTGAGTAAATTAGTGAAAAATGTGTCCTGTCCATGCCTGTCTGTGCTAGATTAGTTCTGGGTGACAGTATGTCCTGGCAAAGCTCTGGGTCTTGGCACATGTTGGCAAATCTATGTAGAGACTTTGTCTGACAGTTTTTGGCACAACTGTAGAGCATCAGCACCCTAGCTGCAACATTTTCACTTCTCAAACAGCATTATGGCTCTCCAGAACATAAACCTTGAATCTGCTTTCTGCTTTTCTCCCATGTAGATAAGCAGGGCTGCTCTTGGTCTTACTTGATGCAACACATCCTTTCAGTCTTGAGCGGAGATACAAAGTGCAGCCATGCAAAGCAACCCCAGCACTCTCAGGACGTAGGGCAATATTTTATATTTATCAGCTTTCCAAAGAAAGTGCAAGCCTTGCTATATGCTTACAGAGAGGGACAAAATAAAGCATTCAGGTTTTACAGAGTGCACGCCTAAAGATATTTACAGGAATAAACTGTTCTCCTGTGATGTGTTATTTATTTCAGGTTAAAGATTTGTCAGCCATTATTAATGAAGAAGAGGGTCAGGAAAACTGGAGAGGGAGGGTGCTGAAAGGTGACATACATTAGGTTTCAGGCCAAGAGCTAAGCTGGGTTGCCCTTGTTTAGTTTAACCATTATTTCATCAGTTCACCAAATTCGCTTAAGAAATTCCTATTATCTCATTAAGCCTGTAGAAAAAAAAGACACTGGTGGTGACACACAAAATCCTCCCCATTATCATTTTGCAGAAATGTAAAACAGCCGGGGGATAAAATAGAAAAGAGATAGAGGGAAAGAGAAAGAGAGGGACCATATTATGTAGCCACACGTAATTACATCACCAAGAATAGCTGTTTTCAGTAAAAAATCTCTAATAAACCCACTGTACCCTACCTGCCAAGCAGCAAATGGCAAACAAAGACAGTGAATAGTTGATGAACACAGTGGAGTAGTAAGGAGCTAAAAGGCCAGATATTTTCCTCCTGAGTTGGTGGAGACCAAAACAGAGCTAAAAGAAGAATGAATATTGGCTTACTGCTACACTATAACAGAAGTAACTAATCGTGCCCATACTGTACACAAATATAGATTAGAAGAATACATCTTTATTTGTCACACACAGTACAATGTGAAGGGAAATTTGTACTCTGCATTTTAACCCATCCTAACTATTTAGGAGCAGTCGGTAGCCATAGTCCGGTGCCCGGGGACCAACTCCAGTCGAGGGTAATGGCAGGAGTTTGCATGCATGTTTTTGTTATATACTTTAATATTATTTACACAATCTTAATCCAGCAGCTTTATGTCAAGATGAGAATTTACCTCTATTTTCATGCAAAAGTTGGTCACAACTCTCACAAGTCTCACACACTGACTCTGAGAGAGAATAGAGAAAAGTGCAGCCTCTATTTGATGACTATCATGCTGTGACGATGAGCAGTGTATCACACAGCCCAAATCTATGTGCTGTGGAGAATTCTGCTTTCAGATTGTGCTGGTTGGACAGAAGACACGGTTTCTGTTTTAATCCTCTGGTTCTATGATAACTGTGATAACTATCAGTGCTGAGATATAACTCCATTCACACAGTCCTCTGGTTGAGTCTCTCCTCTACCACAATTAAACTTAGTAGAAACACAAGTGTAAGTTCAAACTTTCAGTTTTAGCAATATGTTCTTTGTAGGATTTTGAATTTTCTGCTACAGAGTGCTAAATTGTATTGTTTCATCTCCCTGTTTGGGGTCAGATTTCTTCATCTTCAAAGGGAATCCTCCTGTAGGATCTTATTAATGGGTTTGTCCCCTCAGATTGTAAAAAAATAAATAATAAATAATATACATACATACATACTTGGCATCATTTTAAGACTCAAAGGGCATCCCTGTGTGGCATTGGGCTACAGCCAGTGCTTCTTATTATATTTAATTGAGTTTCCATGAATTGGGGGATAGGGAAAACGGTGGAAAACTGCCTGCAGAAAGTTCAGTGTCTACCAAGAGTATTTACTTGATCATTTCTGTCATTTTGCCATCTACTTCACCTCCTTATTAATGAAACAGCGCTGTCACATGCGCCTCCTCCCATTGGCATCTCCAGTGGTTTTCAGCCCTACATTCAGAGCTACAGATTAGCAAGCCCTAAGTGGATGTGCTCATGCTGCACTTTGATTGCAGCAGAGAGAGGAGCCTTTTCTATGGGATAGTGCACTGGAGGCGATGAAGAAATGCTTTAACTGCTCCCTCACAAATTAGTCCATTGCATAAATGAAAAGAGCATACAAAGGGATGTAATAAGGCCAGGCTACAGTCCAAGTAATATGTTCTCCATTAATTATTTAGTGTCATTGACAGCTGTGAGTTGTATTGAGGCACAGACTGGGAATTATATTAATGGTGGAATTTCTTACTGTATAGCTGTGTACTTAAAATGTAATATTTGAATGCTCTTTTAAAAAGCCCATAAAACTGTAAAAGATAAGTGATCAGAGTAAAAGATAGAAAAAGCCTATGGGCCTAACAATTCTTCCACAATTTGAGTAAAGTATCTCAAAACATGATTCTGTTCTGATTATTCACTGACTTCACCTATGCCAACATCACAGAGACATGCAATACCGGCAAGGATAAGGTGTACTTTCCCCAAGACGATTTTGAATAGCTTCTCCCCAAAGTTCCTCGGGCTCACCGGGTTGGAAAAGCATAGGTGGTTGCAACCTCCGTCAACAGCAGATCCTAAGGGATTTTAGGTGGATTACCATGCTATTCATCCTAGATGCCATCACAACCTCATTTGTGCACCGTATGAAAAGTGAGAGCTTTCCTCCAGCTTGGCTTGTTTTGCTTGCCTCTGGTTTCAGGTGATACTGTACTCTGTATTCAGCACTGTATGTGGTGCGATAAATTACAAAGCATTGACTCCACCATAACCCTATGTAAAGACAGCAATTGGCCTATCAACCTGGGCTAATATTTACACTATCAATATGACCCTTATATGCTACTCTCTCTGTGGGGTTGATTGTACCTTCAGGTCAATCCAATTTGGAGACATACTATATGTAGCATAACTTTAACAATTATATCAAGACGGTGACAAGAACCGAAGACAAGTAGAAGCCTCAATGCAGAGGGATCAGAGTACGCAACACATTCTCACTCCCATCTCTTAAAATACGGACACTTGGTCAGGTGCCTTTGACGTTGTTATTGACGCTAAAAGTCTCATTTAGCGTCCGCTGCACGGTGTGGGAGGATCCCCTGCTTCTCTCCGTTGCACAGGGCACATTTCACAGGGAGAGGCAGGGAAGAGCAGCGGAGGAAAAGCGTATTTCCCCGTTGCTGGCAGCCCCTCGCCGGGCCCCGCGACCGGCTCTGGGTCGGCTTGGAAAGAACGGGTTGGGTTTAGGAAAAGAAGAATGGGATGGTAAACAATAACGGGGTTCACAAAACATTACACGCGGGAAACGTTCCCTGGTCTCTTGGGTGAAAGTCCTGTGTTTGACCCATCCACCACCCCAACCAACCTCCCTACGAGGTCCTTTGGGCTTTCATACTATTCGCGACTACATTATCTTCAAACCTCTGTGTAGTTCCTGCTCTCCCCGGTACATTCTACAAACACACTGAAAGGTGTTTTTTTTTCATCTCTTCAGACGCTGACAGCCACTGTCCAAACGTCTGTATTTTACGAGTTCGGAGTGAGAACGGGTTGGACTATACACGACTAACTCGCTGACTGTGCTGACCACAAGATCATTTGACAAGGACACTGAAACACATGAGGTGAACAAACAGACACAGTACACCACAGGGCCCAATTTATCAGCAGGTATTTCAATATTCTCTTTATAGTGCTACACAGCTGCAACCTTGTTGTACCTTGGTAGCAGGCAGGAGGCCTTGGCTTGCATTCAGAAGACTGCAGTGCCAGAGAGCAGTCTCACACTGCTACGGTAAGTAAAGGCAAACCAGCCACTTCAGCAGCCCTATTTTTGCCAAGTCCAATTCAATTTTCCCTGCAGTTTCTCTCTGTATGATGCCTCCTGTTGCCAGACACTGTGCAATGTTATTCACCAAAGTAGTGCCATTCTGGGGAATATTTATTTATTTAGATTAGATACCTAAGTGTTTCAGGTAACTAAGCGTGAAATACAGTTATTTTTTTTATCTTGCTGGTTTGGCCATGTGTGCCAACTATGCAACTAGATTTATTTTTTTGGTCACACTGGATTTTTTTCATCTCTGTATTCCAAACAGGGAGTCAGCAACTTCAAGGAACCACAGGGATAAGATGGTTTGAAACATAAAATATTTGTCCTTGATGTGAAATAGAAGCTGTGATGCTGCATCTATCGCATAGCCATTGAGTCCTTCAACACAGTCTGCAGATTATTGCTTCTTAGATCTTGTGCATATAACTAGACGGACAAACTGTCATGTGAATCTCTGACCTTCTAAAATGGTTGTCAGATTGTAGTGGCTAAAAACGGAACAAAACCTGACTTTTTGGAACATTTCCTGTCATAGATGGGGGAACAATGCCATTTACTATGTCCTTATTCACACAGCAAATTGGGACAAAAAAACACTTGATGTTTAAACAATGGAACAAATTAAGCTGGCATAGAAGCAGCAACTGGGAAGGCCTGGCTGTTATTCCTTAAAAAACACACAAAGATTACTTAAAAATTCAATAGTATAGATATTAATTTAATATAGAATTGCTTTTATTTTGGTGTACAAAAACACTATTGCAAGAACATGTCCAACATGTAACAGCTCAATAAACAGCACAAATTCTGGCCACTGAGGTTCATTTTCATCTTGGTATTTGCTTTGAATTGAGATTTGTGTGCCGACATTTTCTCAGAATTTGAAAACATTTAAATGTCTACCAATATATATATATTTAAATTTATTCCAAAAGAAGAAGCAGATTTATGTTCAATAATTAATCATCAAGTATCACTGTGGGTGGACTGTAAATCTGGTTGGTTTCTACACATTTAACCTGAGATATTTCACCTAATATATAAACCGTCCTCAAGCGTGAAAACAGCAATTCACACTTAACTGTGTGAATCTAAGTAGTGCCTTCCAGTCTGATGACAATCTGTACTGTTAAGTTGTTTAAATGTCAGTGGTATGAAGTGAAAGAAAAAAAATAAAACAAAATTGACCTGGCTTATATGAATAGCTGGATAGCGGTGTTAATATAAAGGTCTGTTATTCATTTATCAAATAGTCTATATCCACGATGTCCCACTTCCGGGATTGCTCCGTTGCCGATGGAAATTCTGCCGGATTTCACTCATTTAGGCCAGATATCCATTACCTTGGGCTTTCTTTGTATTGACATTTTAAACTCTGGTCTATGGTTAACCTTTCAGATCGCTGCAGGGTAAATCGAGACAGCTAGCTAGACTATCTGTCCAATCAAGTTTTCTGTTGCACGCCTAAAACAAAAAAAAGCTTTTAGTTGATTGAGCTTTCATGTTTTTATGTTTGTATGATGCTTATTATATTGTTTATACTTGCTACATGTAAAGCACTCTGTGATTCTTTCTGTGATGGGTGCTATATAAATAAAGCTTACTTACTTACTTACTTACAACCTTTCAACGTACACATGTTCCACCAAAACAAGTTCCTTCCCGAGGCTATTTTGCAGAGACACCGTTGCTCCGTATGGCGCTTAGCGCCGCCCAAGACAATTGTGACTGGTTTAAAGAAATGCCAAATAAACCAGTGCACGTTTTTCTCCCATCCCGAAATGCAGTGTGGACTCGCCAGACCCTCCTCCACAGCTCTGTAATGCAAGACTATTTATCCAATAACGCCCAAAGGAAAACTGTATATTCACAAACTGAGATGTATTGTAAGCAATATGACCAAACCTCTCTCATATATTGAATCGGATGGCCTTTATAGTCCAATAGACCATCATTAGATCTATATCCCGCTCTTGATGTGTTCATCACAGCATCAGGATTTCCGCTCCTATTGGATTTAACACATAGGAGATCCTATCTGGGTATGTGTGGGATATGTGTATACACATGTGTATTTCTACATCTCTCATATTTTTAATTGCTAGCTATTTTATTTATATATCATATTTTTACTACACCATTTTTATTTATCTATTTATAATTGCATTCTTCTAGCTGCTGATGTTTTTTTTATGTCTGTTTATGGTGGTCCTATGCAACATAAATTTGTTCTACAATGACAATAAAATAATCTATACAGTCCAGTGTTTCTCCTTCATTCAGCTGATTATGCTATTAAAAGGCTAAGTCAGAAATAAAGTGTTTGTGACCTGAAAACACTGGACTGAAACATGGATCATGGAAGGGGTTAATTATTCTTCCTGAAAGCAAAACAATGCCATGTCAATGATACAATGGGGCGGAAGAAATGGGAGTAAAATTACACCTTGCTGTTCAATGAAATCAAACCAATAGGAACTCAAATACGAACAGGAGGAGATCAATGAGCTCAATCATTACATCTGACCTAAAGCATTTCCATTGGACTAATTGATCTAGCAAAATTAAACTGTTGGTCAAATATATATACAGAAAACACACAGAGCAGACACTTGGGAAAGATAAAAACAAAGTGCACTTCTCATGAGTCAGATTGGAATAACATCAGCAGTTTGACCAGCACACACATATTCTTGTAAGTAGTCCAAGTTTTGGTATGCACAGAGCTATAGGCCGATTAGTGTTGTTGTGCATGAAGTCGTGGGTTAATGGAATAATGCAATGCGGTGCGCACTCCAGCCTTCAAGCATAATGCAAATATTTACCTTTCCACTTCAGCAGAGCAGGATGAGCCAAATATGCATCTCATTTACATCACAATACCGGGTGTACAGGAGAGACAACATTTAGGCTGGGAAACAAGTGAAGAGGAAAAATGAGGTCACTTAATTTCTTCCCTTGGGGAGATGGATTCCCCCCCCCCAACCCCCCCCCCCCCCCCCCCCCACCCCACCCATGCAAGTGAGAAACTTTGCAAAACACAATGTTGAGCATTAACACTACTTTCATTCTTGGCTCTTTTACTGAACATGATTATAAATGAGCATTTCATTCAGTCTCCCCACTGGTTTCCTAACATTAGCGATTTGCACTGAGTAAGAAGTTATTTTTTTATTCAGTTCTATGGCTTCAGGCAACAACAAATGATTCCTAGTTTTGCCTGAGGCTGCGTATCAAATTGCGCATCTGCCTCTAGCTTTCTATGCAAATGTGGTCTATGGTTATGCACAAGTTAGTCATTACCTTCACATATTTATCATTTGTTTGACAGCGTATAGTTGAAAATGCACTTTTAATGGCTAAAACCTTAATGAGAAATTGAAAAATTCATGAAAAAGATGACCATTAAGGTTAAAGCCTCGCTGAGGTTACCACACCACTGTGCTTCTCCAATAGCTTATTAATAGACCTTGTGCATGTTTTTGACAATGGCTGTCAAAGAAACCATTTGCACACTTAATGAAAGGGGAGCTTTTACATTCTGCAAATTCTGCAGAAAGATGGCAGAGCGCAGCAACATTTCATTTAATTAAGCCATCTTGAACTAGTGAGGAGGGTGATAGCCACAAAACAATTAGACTAAAACGTAACTTTCAAAACTGTGGAAACGAAAATGTACCAACTGATAAAATCACTGAAAGAGAATCATATCTACTGCAACTGTGTCATCTAGAACTTTCGTCTCATTTTCCCTGTAATCAAAGTGGATTTTCTAGATTTTTCTGGGTCACTCTGATACATTCAATCAAGGCATGTAAATAGATGTATTTTTACACAGCTGTTCAATTAAGTGAGGGAAATAAGACTGGAGCTTTTCTTCAAACAGGCTGTCCTCGTTGATATGCTACACAGGTAATCTGTTTTTGGACACACTCCATTCACTGTCACTTTGATTCAAATTAGAATTGTAATTTACAGTTATTAAATGACCTACGAACCATGGCAAATGAAAATAATGTGATCCGGCTTGAAGGATGAGAGGAAAGCCTTGGTACAAAAAAGATCTTTTTTCCCCACATGTGAAGGCATTACTCCAGCTTTAGTGTCATTTCCCTCTTTTGTCCTCTTTCTCCTTTACACCTCATCATTTTTTTTCCCCCCAGAACAAACTTCCATGCTGGGACCACTGAAATCCGACGTGACAATCTTGGCGGGATTTGAGGCTCATAAGTCATTAGAGCGAAACTCATATTCAGCACAAAGTCATCGGGTATGAAAATGAAACCAGGCCCACCTTTGTTCTGTTCACACCTAAAGAGCCCTGTCAAAGTCTTTTCCTGTCAGCCTCGCCCTCCTCTTCCAAACATTAGACACTAGGGCACTCAGCCTGTCAAGCCTACAGTACAGTGATCTTACCAGCACAAGGTCTCTTCTAAATTAAATTGGAAAGCAAACAACTACAGTGCTAACAAGAGCTATCCCTCCCTGTTTAGTTCAAAGGCAACACCTCATCTTTTTTAAATACCTTCTATTTGGAAAGCCTAAGTGGGTGTTTGAGAGTGGAGTCTGTTCATATATGAATAAGTATGCTCAAGCACACACACATGCATATCAATTCTTAAACATGTATGCATGCACACACAACACACACATGAGTGGCAGACCGATAAGGCAGACGTGACAGTCTGCTGGGCTTTTTTGTTGCACACACCCACGCATGCATACAGTTCCCAAGCGTGACTAGCCCTCTCCATCCAAGAACATTAAGAGATTTCACCACACCAAGGCCTTTCTCTCCACTATACTCATAATCGCTCCCCTCATCTCCCAGTTGCTGTATTTGTCAGCTCTATTTTGCTGGTGAGCCTCAGAGATGTGTCCAAGCTCGGCTCATCTGTTCACATGATTATCTCAGTGAGGAGAAATCTCGCATCTCACCTTTATTTGTCTCAGATATGCACTACAGATTTCTCATCTCTTATCTGAGCCCCAGTGAGGATGTTAATAACTATACGCTTTTGCTGCAGGATTTTTCTTAGCCATCTGAGTCTGTGTAGAGTTACCTCCTATGGCTGATCAAAATCATCCTTTCTCAGGCTTTCTATAAGGACAGTATATGCCAGAGGGGATAAGATATAATATTGCATTGCTCATTTACGCTGATTCTTCTTTTGGAATAGAAGGGTCTATTATCATCTCCAAGCATTTTCACGACAGTGTTTTCTTAGCTTTCATACTGTACATACATAATACAGTCAATGTTTTTAGGAGATAATTCCTTTAAGTGTTGCAAGTTTCTGCTAATGTGAAGAAGCGTTCCGTCGGGTAGAATGTGGAAACTTTAACAAACACAAAACATGGATAGATTAGCATCCGGAGCATTACAGATACACTTTAACAAACATTTTATCAGTGTGTAGTCTATTTAGAGGACTCATGGTCTTCTTCTGGCAATGTGGTGTTGCTACTGTACATGCCAGGCTCTATTATAAAAGCATGACCCTTCTATCATGATTCTTTTTTAATGCTTCCAAGAAACAATGAGCTTTGAAGTGTAAAATATGATCCCTCCACATGTGCCGTTGTAGCTCGGCTTCATGTATAAATAAGTTGTCAAAGAGACAAAATGCATTTTGCTTGCTGTACACTATGACACAGTGTGGTGAATAAAAGTAAATGCTTTAAATGCCTGCACTTGGCAGGGTTTTTCACAGGTAAAATTCAGACCATTCTCCGGGGACATTTTATAAACCTGTTTTGAAAGGTACCACATGGATTTATTATGGTGTGTCACTGTTGCTTCGCTAATCAGATTTTTCTGCTAAAATAGTGTTAAAGACTAAATCAAATCAATCGCCTTCAAAAGTTTCAATCCCTCTCCACTTTAAAATGTGTTTTGCTTATTTTTACTTCACTTGGATGTTTAACCTTCACTGTGTAGAATTATGTAAGTGCAGAGTTTGACATTAGAAGGCTGTTTACACATTCATCTGCTGAAAGGAAATGTTTCTTTGTGCTCACCTTAAATTTGAGTGCAATATGTGTACGTACAAGATGTTTTTGTGACATTTGGAAGCCGATCATAGTCCAATATTCAAACTTACACAAGTATGGTACGGTGGATTTTTCAACGAGAAGAAAGAAGTTGGATGTAATTGTAATGTCGATCAAGGTAATTGATTTTAGAGGAAATTTAAAATTCCATATATAAATTATTTTTTCAAAGCAGTGTATTTAAAAGTTGTCTGTAGGGGACAATAAACCATTTTAAGGCATGCATTTTTGTACAGTACAAGGCCTTAAATAAATGGAAAAGGAAATGTTATATCTTGAATCATAATGTCAACAGCTATTCGTCAACAAAAAGAGAAAAAGTATCTACGCTTTAATATATACTCATGGTTTGTTTATAATTACAATCAAATGACTCACTGAGCAAGCAGCTTCAACTTAGCAAAATAATTTCAGATTAGTGAACCTGTTGGATATGCTTCTTCTGGATGTACACAGAGGAAAGCATTTGTGTTTAGCGATCTACCATGACATGATTATTACAGCAGATGGACGAGGGCCACTCAGACTTTTAAAATTTTGACTGTATCCTGAGCCACAAATGGCAAAAAAAACAATGTTTTGTGATGGTGTGATGTGCAACCTTTGTAAGCTCATCTGCTCAAGATTTCAGCAGATTGAGGAAGTGACAGAAACTGTCAAAACACAAGCGGCCCTGTCAGCCCCAAACAGCCAGCTGAGGAAACAAGATGATCAGGACAGGAGAGTTTTCGGTGTTGGAACTCAGCCTGACAGCCTCCCAGTGAGATTTGGCTCCGCTGTTGCACAGTCACCTCTATCTCCTCTCTCTTTTAGGGATAGTTATCTACTTGTCAGGAGGAGGACAGGAGGGAGGGAGGGAGGGAGGGGGAGAGAGAGAGTGAGGGAGGGAGAGAGAGAGCAAGAGAGAGCGAGTAGCTGTAATACCTGTCTCCACCTTCAGGGACTTACTCATTTGATTGATGAAACAATTGACTCAGTGATTAACACCTGTGCATTGAGTTACTAAAAAAAGCCCGGGGAGACCTGAAATGTTGAGATATTGATTTCCTCTCTTCCCCGAGCGCGAACCCCATCTCCCTGTCACCTACCTCCATGACCATGAAGAAGAAGCCGGGCACAAAGCAGTCTTTCTACATTAATTAATCAACTAATTTACATACACGCTGGGGTTACTTTACATTTGATCACACTGTGGTTAATACGAGAAGCATGCCTATGTATTAGCATGAAACTCTTTAGTATGCAAAAAGGAAAACTTGAAACTGTTTACCAAACAGTGTTATGTTTGTGTAGTTAAATGACAAGAGGGGCTGATAATGGGTGAATTATGAGATCAGGTTAATACAACAATCGGACAGCATGCCTCTTTGATGTTGTTCATGTCCACTCAATCAGCGGTTTGCTTTAACAATGATTGAATGAAGCTGCTCTCTGTATTTGACCACTGACCCTTTTGATCAAAAGTGTATATTCAATAAGATGTGGTGGGTGACTGGAAACAAAATCAAATGTCACTTTAAATTGCTCATAGGCTTCACAAAATCACATTCAAGTTCCCATGTCAATATTTGATTCTTCATCTTTTTAGTGTTAAAGGGGAAATCTGGCATTTGGCAACATGGGTGTTGTTCTCACATTTTAGTCCATTATCTCCTGATCAAGATGACATTTTACGCAGCACCTAGAGATGTGGGAAATGTGGACTTTTCAGCTGCTACAGCAGCTGCAGGAATTTCCAGGGGAGTACTACTTTCTGCCTTCACTTTCAGCCAAACTGAAGTGTTTGACATGAGTTCTGTTAAATTTAAAGTGCTCATATTATGCTCATTTTCAGGTTGATAATTGTATTTAGAGGTTGTACCGTTATGTGGTTTAATTTTCAGAAAACACCATATATTTGTTGTACTGCACATTGTTGCAACTCCTCTTTTCACCCTGTGTGTTGAGCTCTCTGTTTTAGCTACAGAGTGAGGCATCTCATGTCTGTACCATCTTTGTTGGGAGTTGCACATATGCAGTAAGTACTGCTAGCTTGTCAGTTGCAGAGCATGAGGGAGTGCCATGCTAGCAGCTAGGCGAGCATTATAACGTGTGTTACAAAGTGATGCACGTTCCTCACGGAAGTAAAGGCTGGACTACAACAGAGCTGTTTGTGAACAGGGTTTTCTCCCTTTGGGGTGGACTTTGGGCTTTTTCACTTTGTAAACATATAACGTGCACAAAACGATAAACAACACAATAAAGGGGAAAAGCCAAAAAGCATAATATGAGCACTTTAAGGTTTTTGGAAAGCTGTAGGCTTGTACTCCTCAACGCTATCTGCATTTCTTACAACTAAGTGGGTGAAATGTTACCATGATCAATATTCATAATGGACAAAATGAGAATAACTTGCCTGAATGGCCTTTTTGTTTAATTTTATTCACTCAGCCTGACATGTGTTCATGTTGAACAATTTCTGGTTGAAAAAGAGGGTATTTTGTTTTGCCCTAACCAATCAGCAAGTGACTTATCCATCCTATTGACTTAACCTTCCAATATAAGTGTTTTTTTTCTTCTGTAATCAACCAGTACAGTTGCTTTAGTCTTATCCACACTTGTTGCCATTTATCATTTGTCATGGATATAGCTACACAGCTAGCTAGCTATGCAGGAAGCTGCTGTCCACAATTTCAATTCTGCCTACAAAGCTTTGATTGGTTGACTATTACTACAACCTTGAAAAGCAGCTGTCCATGGGCAAACCAGAGATGTAGCCTTGTGGATGTGGTGGACTGTCACCAGACTAGAACAGAATAAAAACCATGTTAAAGAAAAACTGAATTGTTTGAACATGCTTGCTCCATCAGAATTGCAACTGTTGTCAGAGTTCTATACAATGTCATGGAAGCAATCTACTGTGCCATATTTGTTTTACAAAATGAGCATTACATGGATATCAGATACATAAATTATACTGCAGGAGAGGTTTGAGTTTTGAATATTTTTTCCTGTCAAGAAATCTTTTCACCACTGGAAATAAATAAATAAATAACTGACCACAACTACTGTCCTCCATCGACGGAAAAGCCCCCAAATGTTTAATTCAGACCAAAAACTGGGATAATAGTTTGTACATATTTGGGGCTAAACTTTAGGACAAGCTATTATTGTAAATCTATCCATTTTGTAATTAAAATACTGAGCTCTTGTGCTTTGAAAGACACAGTGCAGATCCAGTTTAACAAGATCATCTGCTCCCTCTTCCTTTCAATGATGAGGGTAAATACAACAAGAAAGATGGGGGATGGTGAGAGGAAAAAAGTGTTTACTGTACATATGTCTGTCCCCAGAGCTTAAGTAGCATTATTCTGTCACATGCATAAATCAGAGGGGTCAAAAGTTCTCTTTACATGGGGTGCACACCTTCCCTCTCAACACTCCCTAATGAGGGAGACAGCAGAACATGTGGATTCATTAATTGGAATTCTGGACCTGAGGTGGTGTGGTTGGGTGACGGCTTTGCAAGGGAACGTTTATGGCAAACTTTCAATATGAAAATCGGTTGTTCTTCGTACTAGGACCTCAAAGTGGATCAAATCCACTGTAAGCCTCCATACAGTGGCAAAAACGCTTCTTTAATGTACTGTAAATACTAAAAAGGGGGATTATGTAACACAAAGTAATGCATAGGATGAAGATGAAATATGTGTGAGGGATTTATGTTACATCGTAGGTCTATGAGACAGAGGCAATAATGCAAGAAAAGGCCTGTTTTAATTGAGTTTATGTCCCATGGAGTGAAATAGATAATGAATTTCTCACTCATCACTACAATAAAGCTTCTTTTTTTAACATCTTTAAAATGATGTAGGTTAAAATGGTTCGTGGAAATTTATTTCACAAGTAAGGTAAGAAGGTAAATAAATGAAAATGCAATAAAATTATATAAAAGGTTTCCTCCCAAATTGCTGTTTTTCAGTCAAATTAAAGTCATTGCCTTGTAATGCCCTGCGTGGCCTCCAGATATGTTTTGCTTGAAACACAGAGTAGACTGTGCAGCCCTTGAGAGGAAGCAGCAGCAGTATCTCTAATGCTGCCACTTCTAAACATTCAGACACAATTACATTTTATAAATGTCGGCCTGTTTATTCTAACCATTTTATTTATCAAAGAATATTCAAGAATGAGAAGCAGAAGTGAGAAGATATTCTAATACATAACAAACAGAAAATCACTGGAGAGGTGAAATTGTGTTTGTGATGAGAAATAGGATATAAGCAATTTTGTTTTTATTATTTCCAATATGGAGCAATCATGCAAGAAAACAATTGTTTCACAAAAGGATTTTATCACTGAATTGCTCTCAAATGATGTTTGCATGCACACAAGACTGAGAAAAAAAAAGAGTTGTTTCAGGAAATGCACAAAAACAACATATGTTTACGTTTAAAGGACAAAATTGTGTCATGGCTGTAATAATTAGGACTGCGGTCATTCCCTTGCCTTGCCTTAACCAAGTGTTTATGTGTTAACCATGACAACAAACATCCACTAAACTTCACAAAGTAGAACACAAAATATGATCTCTCCCTTGTACATAAAACCTAACCAAACCTTAACAATAGTGGTGTAGACAGAAACAGTTTTATTATGGATTTGTATAGTTTTATAAAGAACTGATAAACTATGTCATCCTGCCAAAAGGGCGTCCAATCAGAAATCCCTTACATGTGTTGTTCTAAAGAGCAATGAAATCAATAAAAGTAGTTCAAATAACTCAGTTTGAGTTGGTAAGACAGACCAGCATTTGTTGCAGCAGAAGTGACAGCTGGACTTTCAGCTGAGTCTGGCTCTTACACCAGCAGATAGAGGGCAGCCGGCTGCCCAGATGTACTCTAAACAGAGTCCCACACGCCCCTCTCTGCCCCTGAGGCCTGTTAGCCTCAGATGGTGCCATTCCTGCTGCTCATCCAGACTCCACATCTCTACTGAGCAATGAGCTGGTCGCTGTGGGACAAAGTGGCACAGCAACATTCCCAGACAGATGTCACTGCTCAAATCATCACACTGTGCAGAGGTACACCGGTGGACCTGTGGCTCATTGACCAGCTGACACAGGTATCTATATCTGTATACCATGCATCTTAACTCCAGGACACAAACTGAAGCTGTTCAATATCATTGCTTATGGCCAAGTACACTTTATTTGGGGGAGCTCAATGCTGATAGTCAGTCAAGTGAAAAAAGTGCATTCTCAACAAGGTGTCATTTGCTTTTTCTGCTCCCTATCTGCAGGGGATGTACACCTACCTAACTTAAAACTCAGCAGACTTGACAGTTACCTATCAAAAAATGAAAAAAATCTAAACAAGTAAGGTAGTAAATCTATAAATAGTGCAAATAAGGACTAATTACTCCATGTATACATGTCTAATGATGAGATACATATCAATTTCTGATAAGGAAAAAGGGTTAATCATCATGTAAATATCAATGAGTTTTTACAAAAGGTAGAAATGTAACCCTTAGAACCAGTAGAAAGAGATGCAAAATAAAAGCAGCCATTTAAGAAGTCAGGTGTAAAACTTTGTAATTGCCACAAATCTCGTTTTTAATGAAAATCCTTGTGTTAAAGACAATTACCCATTTTTTTCTTTCAAATATGATTAATATACCATCCAAACACTACTTATTGACAGTTTGTGTATGTGTGTCTCAACATTTATCATGTTTATACAAACTTCTAAGAGCCACTATTTATTTAGCAGCCAACATGTCTAAAAACTATAAATGGATACTTTTTGAGTCCAGGTTTGGTGTTAGAAGTAAAAACATGATGGGGGATTCGTAATGTACACATAAACTACAGCATATTTACACTGTAAACCCTGATAAGTAAGCAGTACTAAAAACATTTGAGGCAATCAGTTGCCACAATTTTTATGAGTTTATAAACTCAAAAGTCTGAGCTTGTTAGAGCTTAAATATTAGGAGTAACGTGAACTTGCTTTTTTTGATTACCGTCAAATTAAAATTAAGCCATGTCAAATATTGTTATTATTATGAAATTCTTAAATACAAGCACACAAAAGCAACTGCTATGAGCATGACTTGACTGGTGTTCTATGTTTTGTGGTATTCAGCATCAAAGCTCACTAAGAAGACACTCCTTAAAGGAGAATTCCGGTCGATTTCAACCCGTAGCTCTGTTGTTGTTCCACATCGAGATGTACTATCTATATACTAAAAACACTGACACAACGTCGTAATCATCCGAAAGCTCCGTTTGTCTCTCTCTCTCTCTCTCTCTCTCTCTCTCTCTCTCTCTCTCTCTCTCTCTCTCTCTCTCTCTCTCTCTCTCTCTCTCTCTCTCTCTCTCTCTCTCTCTCTCTCTCTCTCTCTCTCTCTCTCTCTCTCTCTCTCTCTCTCTCTCTCTCTCTCTCTCTCTCTCTCTCTCTCTCTCTCTCTCTCTCTCTCTCTCTCTCTCTCTCTCTCTCTCTCTCTCTCTCTCTCTCTCTCTCTCTGCCTAGCGACCTGCGCATGCCCGATAGCTCTTGAACTTTTGAACTCTCTGTGGCCGCAGTGTGGTGTCAGGTTACAGCATGTTGCTTTAGTCATTAGTAAGGACTTAACCACGGCAAATCGTTTTTTTTGTGGAAAAAATACGTTTTGGACTATTGGATTGTATGAGTTCGGCAATCGATTTGTGTGGTCTTCAACGAGACATCAGTAAATAACCAGAGGTATAGATTAACACAACTTTTCTGCCTTTCTGTCACATCTACTGCAGTCAGATTCGCTGTGTTCCCTCTGAAGGAATAACTGCACATGGGTAGGCACTTGTAATGATATTTCGAGCATATTTAGAGGCTAAAAACACGTTTAAAACTTGCCCGGTTTATGCCTATAGGTGCTAGAGTGAGTAGGGGATAACACGGTGTAGGCAGCACCGATTGGTTTCGTTTTTTTCGCTACTGACAGCACTACAAATTTATAAACAACAGAGCTACGGGTTGAAATCGACCGGAATTCTCCTTTAAGGGAACTACAGCACATGGTAATAAAACAGTGCTGAAATGAAAAAGAAGTTTATTAGCTGTGAAAAAGCCTTGAGGCATTGAAAAGATATATATGTTGTCATGATTTCATCATATTCTGTCAGGTGTGCATTGATTTTTCTCTCTCTCCGGCATGGAAACATGACATTTCAGTAGTGTTTCTATTGCAAAAAAGAAAAGAAAAAAAAATGTATTTGAACAAAGCACACAAAATATATTTTTATTTTAGCATTTTTCCCCCTTTATGTTTAATGTAACAAGCATCCTCAGTATCAGGTATTAGGCATCTATACTAGGTGAATACCAAGGTGGTAAACACTCAGCTTAATTACCCCTTGAAACAACTTCTGGCATTGCACATCATGTTTGAGTAGCAACATTGTTGTTTTCTCAAGTTTAGAATGAAAAGGGAATCAAAGCCGAATATGTTCCCTCCCAAATTGATGCTTATTTAATGCAGAGCATCAGCCAAACAAACAATCATTTTTCAGCCTTTGGCTTTCATTGTCAGCATCAGTGGACTGAAGCAGCACTATGAACAAAAAACCTATTTTGTATAACTTTACTTTTAGATTAAAAGCTTAAAAAAAGACATTTCTTTTAACTAAAGGTTAGGCTATTTTTTTATCTGATCAATACATTTTATTCCGTTATATTTTCTTTTTTGTGTTTTTCATACAGTCTGTTGTCATTGCCGTCTCAACTTTTGAGTAACTTGTTAAGTGAAATGTGCAACAGAAATAAAATCAACCTTAATTTTTTTTTCACATATATTTCATCAGTAAAACTTCTTATCCCAAGTTTTTTTTACATTCATAATTAGAATTATTGGGCATTTTGGAGAAAGTTCTTCTTTCTGAAATATTTCAAATAAATATTATATAAAGCAGAATGTTGCCAACATAAACCACATAAAGCACACCTAATATTTGTAAAATAGACAATTCAGCATACATTTTCCGGAGCTGACGAAGAGGTGACTGGAGGGGTTTGCGCCCTTTCAGTGACTGAGCAATGCACTGATACCATTTGTGTTTTTTTCTCTCCATACGACGGCATGAAGGGGTCTCTGTTTACTGCAGACATGTCACAGTGATTGCAGAAGCCATTAAATGTCGCTACACTGACAGCTGTTCAGGGTCATTCATCAAATGATGGAGTGAGACAAAGTGGGAAAGATGAGGCAAACAGGATGCAAATCTGCTGAGGAAGGAGCGCACAAGTTGATGAAACATTTCTTGGACGATTACCTCCAGGTTCAGTTGGCCTCGTTGGCCATTCAGACAATTCTCAGTTTTTGTTACTGAGAAGTTAGTTCATGCCTTTGTGCTGTACTAAACTTCAAATAGAGTGTTTTTGTTCTGTATATGTTATGACTTTATAAAAAAAAATGGCACATTTATATTGTTTACATACAGACAATCTCCTGAAAGAAATCTATTAAAAGTTACCAACCAATTGGGTCACATTGTGTCGATCAAGTCTAAAATCTTCAGCACACCCTGATCAGATCTACTTGAACTACCTTGAGTGGCAACCTGATTAGCCCGAGCCGACATTTTCTCTTTCCCTCACACAACACAAACACACGCACAGATGCGCACCAGCATGCACAAATGCTCCCGTGTCCACATGACAAAGGTGAGGATCACCTCTTGCTGTTTACTCTTTATTCACCTCTCAAGGACACAGACCTTTATCAGGGCTGACCAGCGCTGTGTGTCCCACCTTCTTCCCCTCCAATATGCCACTGAATTATGGAGTGCCTGCTGATGCTCCTTAAAGGGCAGCGGGACGAGAGAGAGATGCAGCGTATGCTTAACACTAAGCCAATGGCTTCACACACTCTCCATCCATCACTGTCTTGCCCTGAGCAACCTCTTTTTGCCTGCCATTCCACCACTGAATTGCAGGCCCACCAGGCCATACTTACATGTAGTAGAATTATGCTGAGCACTTCTCTAAAAGAGCAGCCATTTAGAGGATATCTGGTGAATACAAAAGAAGGAAATGTTTTTGTATTTTATACAGCAGATTTCAGGTATACATCAAAAACTCAAAACAAATGAGCGAAAACATTGCTGTTGTGTTATGCATATGCACCTGAGGGTCTGCTGAAGTGGGAAAATGATCATTACGCAATAGTTTAGGGCGATATCAAGTTCTTCTGTTCTCTTAAAGACATGCAACCTGTGTGTTCATTGTTGTGTGGGACTGTTTGATAAAATCCTTTCATCTGAAAATGTAAATAAGTTGCCTTTTTTTTGTTTAGACACCAGGTAATAAAATGATTTAACATCCCTCACTATGATTTTTAAAGCTCTACTTTTTCCACCCCTCTAGTGACCGCTGTGCAATTAAAACAAGAACACTGTTAGTGCATTAAGGTAGAGGGGCAATCTGAGGTATTTCCACAAGGGCAAAATAAAAATAAAAAATACTTATCAACTGTTCAAGGTTACAACTCACTTGGTGATAGGGCCGATTTCTATTCGCTTTGTAAATGTATGGGAGAATTAAGGCGTTCCAATCTCGATAATGTATGTATCGTGGTGAGAGCGGAAGCGTACAAGATTATAATCCAGTTTAATTGGAGGCCTGTGTCATTCTTACTCTGTGGGTGTTACTTCTTTGGTCAAATATAATTTTCTCATCAACATTGCTGGACGTCAGCAGGAGCCAGTTAGAACCAATGTGATTCTAAATGAGTTGGAATTAAGAAAATGACTCAATTAGTGGACATTTATTCACAGCTGCACACTGCCCAGGGAGGCAATTAACTTGTTTAATGCCGGAGCATGAGTCAGAGGTGCTCAAAACATCAAACTATGTGCAAAAAGTGAATGACAAGGTCATGTGTTTCAACAAAGAGAAGACCAGATGAGTTATGATGGTGATACGCGGATCATGATTTTATTAACGCTACTCTTAACAGCTGCACTAACACCATTTTAAAATATGTGTTGTCTAACTAATCAGTTTCCATTTAGTACTTGATATTTTTGTTTTGTTGTTTGACATTTTAGAATCACCAAAACAATATCAAATAATCACAATCAGTCATTTGAATGTGTATTCAAACTAAGAAAGACAAGCAAGATACAGCTGAAACTAGTTCAATAGCCCTTTCAGGATTATATGGGATGGAGCAAAACTCAAGATTATAATTCACCATTTTGGTGAATATGTTTATTTTGTTTTCTTCACTTCTACTGTGCATTTTGGTTGGCATGTGAAAATCAATGTTTTATTAACATAGGAGTATACCATCTTAAATTATTTATGCATTCGGTATTAATGGTTTAACGAAATGTAGAATATTTTGAGATATTCAGGGGAGTGTATTGCAGTTTTCCATTTAAAAAGGGCTGTTTTTGACATACTGGGGGAAAAAACAGCGGGCTCGAATTGCCTCCAAACGGCTCTCACAGAACGTTCCCAATAGGTAAAATACCAACCTTTCTTCCTTGAACCACATGCTCTAACATGCACGCGCGGCCGGACCGCCTATTAAAACAAATGACAGAGAAGATGCACATGCAGAGGGAGTGTGAATTTATTCTCTGCTCAGGATGCCATTACTTTATTTTTTTTACATATATATTAATGTGCTGGATATCGAGAACAGCCCCTTAAGTCAAGGGAATCATCCAAGAGAAATATTAATTATGCCGTGGAAGGTCTTGCTTTTGAAAAATAGTGAAACAATTTTCAGCCCAAAGGGTAAAACAACTTATTTAGTTGTGGAATAATCTCTGGAGTTCAGTTGGAGTTCAGAGTTTTAGCATTTTCAACATACAAACAGCTTTGCTTTTTGTGTTTAACCATGAACTTACTGGTTTTGACTGATGAGTTCAATTTTAAGTTGTCACTATATAGTTATATAGTTAGATAAATACTCTTCTCTCTTTATTGTAGTTTGGTGTATAACACCATCAGTGTTTTGCAGGATCTGTATTCACTGTTCATTTGGCACAGGCATAGATGGCAGCGGTGCAGACTTTGCATGGAGTATGCACGTCTGTGTTCCAGGTGATAATTAAGGTGACAAAGTGGATAGCTCACAGCTCGCTCATCTATGCAAGTAAGTACTGAGTTAATGGGCAGCAGGAAATGGAAAACTTAATTTTGCCATAGCGTTGTGTTTTAATTTTGTGCACATTTGCTGTAGGTCCACGTTAATTTGGACGCTGCATACATCTGACTGGTTTTGTTTTTAATCTGTTTAGTCACCAGTGTCACTTCCAATAGTGTTTGGTGTTGAATCTTGGCTTGAAGACATGCCATGGGATGTAAAAATACAGGAAATGTAACGTGTGCTTCTGTGGTATGATAGTGTGGGATTGTGCTGCGTTTTCACTGATGTCATTTCTCATCTTTCTCATCTTGTCTTTGTTGCTTATTCACTTGTTATCTACAACATTCAGCAGCATCGGGGCAATTCTTCCTCTCTCTGCAGGCCATCTGTAAGTATAAACTGTAGGTAAAGTGTGTCTGCATGTGGCTCTTGTGTTTGTTTGTCATTGTTCCTCCAAGGAAACCTGTTTCAGTCATTGAGCCATCGATAGAAGCAGTGACCCTGACAACATCAGGAATATGGATGAAGACTGTATCGAAATACTGTAGAAGCCTTCACATCAACACACACAAACAACCTTGAGCTTCTCCTTCAACACCATTTACAAACCTTGTTTTCCCCTCCTGAAAACACATACAGAATACATTTTATTTGATGTGGACCTGTCTATGATTTATGAGAAATGCTGTATGTATATGCAGTGCATCTCATGGCCCAGAAGAGCTCTGTGGCTTCAATCTCCCACTAAAACCTGACAGTTAAAGCCTTGTATTGGGCTTTACAGAGCACTGAAATGGTTGTATAGCAGCTATTAAGGTATTTTAGAGCGAATAAAGAAAGCACTACAGGTTTATGGTACAAAATTAAAGGTGCTATTGTAGATACATTTGATCTAAAATATACAGTAGTCGAGGCTGAATAAACAACAACACGTGAGTGCTTAGCTTTTAAGCTGATCTTTAGTACTTGGTTGCTTCTTGGCTTGAGCGTCTACTATTTTACACAGCAATGGCAGAAGCACCAATTTATAATAAAGGCATTCATAGTGAAAAGATACTAGATATTATAATACCTGAGCCCACATCCCAAAGGGATTATAAAACATGAGAGAACAGAGAAAAGCTATTTCCTCTTTGTCCTCATTTGTCTTCACTAAAGATGCACTCTGTAAACAAAACATAAACGTTTTACTATTTTTTTCTGGCCGCTAATTATTGCAGCTTAAATGCCAAACTATGAACTACATTTTACTGTACAAAAAGATGTAAGAAATGAAATGTGAACAAAAACATCAGGTAGCCAACCTCAACACACGTCCTCCAGGATCTACATCACCTCTGGGGTGAGCTTATCACATGAACTTATTTACTATCTACCAGTGTCTCGTTTTATGACCGTTGAGGGCGAGAGCTTTATTGGGCATCCCTCCTCAGGGTGTTTCTATCATGATTGTAGGAGATTACAGAATTATTGAATGATTAAATCTCGCTCCTGCTTTTTTCACTCCCCCTCTATGTGGCTGTTGATGATAGCCTATTCTGAGCCGGTGTCCTACATGGTATTAAATGCAGGATAAGTGATCAGTAGTTACAGGAATAAACTCAGAGTAGACTTCTCTGTTCACAGAAAATGTATTCCGCAGAGATTGAGAACATAATAAATTATGATTGATCACCTGAGTGTGTCATTTAATGAAATAAAATGCCTTTTTTGACAAACACAGATTGAACTTGATATATTTCACTTGCTACTGAAATACAAATACTTAAAAAAATACCCTTTTCCCCCCTTTACTGACAGCATAAATCACCTGTCGGTGCACAATGCAACACAGGTTTGTGTCCATGCACAGTGGTTGGGTTTGTGTTGGGTGCTTGTGTCTGTCTTAAGGTGTGCTTCAAAAGCCAGTGGTTGCCATAGAGATGAGCATGGAGAATTATGGGTGGAAGAGGCGCTAAGGGAGACATCACCGCTGCTTGTGTAGTTATTGTTCCAATATGTACACTTACCTCCTCCGTTGTCTTCCTTCTCCAACATCCTTGGAGTCAGAAATGACCACCATGCATCTGCAATATCCCAACTCCTTTCACAGAGCTTTTCTTATATAGCTGTGTGCGCAGCTTAGTATTCTGTTGACGTGTAACCCCTACATACGCTCAGACTTGTGTTCCCATTAACCATATTTATTGGTATAAGTCCTCACTCTTAAGACCGGGTGAGCAATATGGTGTCCCTTGGTGTCATTGGCTAACATTCCATTAATGTCTGCTAGTTTCATTGTAATGTAATAGCAGCAAGCAAACATGAACCCCATTATGTGACCCTCCCCCATGTCCACACCCCGAGTCTATTCTCAAAGTCTTGAGGAAAGGTGTGGGATTTAAGATACAATATTCTGTGCTGCAGTGAGAGTTTGTTGCAGCAGGTTTCATTTGTGAAGTAAGATCTGGCTCAGGGTGACGCAACAAAAAGGTGTCAGTGATAGAGACAGCGATAGAAAGAAAAGAAGAAGAAAAAAACTGTGCTTCTCTTTTTGACAGCAATAACACATCCAAACACACCAGGCGATATCAACAAAACACTAAAGCCCTGCTTTTATTAATAAGTGAAGGAAAACAAGATATGTTTCAAAAGAATGTCTCTGAATTTAGTTGTGTGGTTTCTCTTAAAGACCTCAGCTGAATGTCAAATCTAGAGCACCTGTCTGATTTTAATTTGTCCCATTTGCTTGAATATTCTATCTGTCTTCCCTACATCTACATGGCCATCACAAAAAAGAAGAAAAAAATACTATGTGGACATTCTATCTAATTAAGGGATTAGACACGCTTTCCAGGTCTTGTAGAAAAGCCCCATTTATTTCTTCTTATTGAATTTTTGTTTGTGTTGTGTCTGTTTTATTCAATTTTACGCTGCAGTTTGTATTCATTACGGGGGCAGCAGAGAGAGTCAGTTGGCATCCAAAACAATGCCATGAAGAGTTTAAGTATCTCCGCTTGAGCATTGATCGGAAAGTATTTGCGTTCATTACCATCTAAATGTTCTCGACTCTTCCTCCATCAAAGAAGGCATGGCAGGCATCCAGACCTGGCTCATATATCATGTAAAAACATTCCTAGTCTTTTTTCAGCATTGGCTACAGGGTCAGGGAGCATCAGGTAACTTGTCAATCATGCTACATTCTGCATTGTGCTTTCAAATATTTCCCATAGAGGATTTAAATTTGTCTGTGCCAACATATGCACGCATGTACGAATAACAAACACCAATGAGTCATTTCAGCAAAAGACCAAAAGTGACATCTGTTTATGTTCAAGTGACAAAGACTGAAGCGGCCAAAGGAATTATGACTCTTGTCCTTCTGGAGGAGGAAATAGTGTGATATTTTATAAAGCTACAAAGTCCACGGAGGGAGGAGGACAGGGTGGATGGGTGGGTCAAAAAAACATTAACGTAATGTAGTAATTATTTTAACCGTCTCCCATCTTAATCAAAGTAGTTATTTTAACCAAAACCACAATCTTTCTCTTACCAATGCCTAAACTAAACCAAACCTTAACCACAGCCATGTCACATCAGAAAACATTGCTACAATTATTTGTTACAATTTTGGAAGGCACCGAAATTCTACTAATGATGTTCTACTAATAGGGTGATCAGATCAGAAAACGCTTACATGTGCTTGAGGGCAACAACAAAAGATATATTATTTAGGATTTGTTATATCCCTTAAACACCAAACATTCACAACACCAACCCCCCCCCCCACACACACACACACACACACACACACACACACACACACACACTTCATATACTGCAGATAAAGAGTTGAAACAAGCCAACACAGAATAAAGCTTTATGCTTCTGTCAGACAATGGAGAATATATTTTCCAACTTTAAAGCTACTTTTGGGGAGAAAAGGAGATTATAAGGGGTTAATATCCGTTAAAAACCAGTAAGAACCATCTCACCTGAAACCTTCTAAAATCTGTGCAAACATGCATCTGCAGCATCATCTGAATATTTGTGACAGGATTACAAGCATTTGTCCTTTACCCTGCTCCCTATCCAAGTAAACATATACAATTATCTACAGTTTTAGGACTTTTAAGATATAGACACAAAGAGGGAGTTCCACATTTTCCTTGTAAAAAAAGAGGATACTGTCAGTTAGCTCCATGGCCTCATCAGTGTATCTCAGCAGGGAGGCCAGAGCCAATCTACAGCGGCTGGTTTTGTCAGGATCCATGCCACGTTAGGGCTTTTGTTCCTTCAGCTTCCCCGGAGAGCAAGCTATGCGCCTGAGAGACGCGACTGAATGTCAGCTTCTCTGAAAAGAAGATCCTGCAGGTGTCTCAGCAGGACACTGTTTAAAGAAGGCCTCCAAGACAGTTGAGCACAAAATGGCAAGAAACCTGCCTGAGAGTCGTATCTAGGTAGGGCATTAATGCAATTCAGGTCTGAAACGAAAGGTGCAGAGGAGTTTTTATGAGCCATAAAATTGAAGCTGACATAAAAGTTCATACAGTAGAAGTAAAATAAGAAGTGAGAAATTAAAAATAGAAGGGTATTTTTTACATCAAATCAGCAGAGGCTCACCATCCCCGTTACAAGCAGAGACAGATTGAATAAGATGATGAAAGATGTAACTTCTTGGAAAGTGTTTCACAAATTTGAAAAAGACTCCAATAAGACAAGTCTCAGTGGGTGGCTGTCATTTATATGATATAAAAAACACAAAGCTTCGTTTTGAGGCATGAAAACCATTGTTCAGGGATTTGAAAGCTGGAAGATGATAATTAGTGGTATGATGAGGATGCAAACAAAACGCCAAATGCAAGAAAGCAGGAGAGCGGGATTTTCATTAACAAAGAACACATGTATGTCAGGTGGTAGAAGTACGAGTGAGTTGAGCAATAAGAAAGCCAGCTGAATTTAAATAGACCGCAAACAAAACACAAAAACAAAGAAGACTGAAGGAAAATTCTGCAGTGTTTTTGTGGTCCCTCCTGAGTGGGTGGTAGAGACACTAGCTGCAGGGCACCAAAGCCATCTTAACCAAAGAAGGGTGACCTAAATGTTCATGTACGGACTTGATGATTATAGGGATTCATTTATATGAGTAAGCATCTTATTTTGACTGTGGGTACCAATGAAAAAGTTTGTTCCCCCCCCTCATAATGCATATTACACAACAGGGTGAATTATACATCCTAGAGACAGCAACCAAAGTAGTTCAAAAAGAGAATCTGAAATGTGAAGAAAGATTATTTTGAGGTCCAGGCAACCACTTCTTATTTCCAGAAAGCTGCCCTGCATTTAGCTTGCCTCCCCATTCATTTTCAAAAATAAGATGTTGTGCCTTTGCATGTCATAAACCTAATTACCCATGATGGATGTTAGACAAGTTTCTGACAAGAACTAATAACTGTGTTGATCATTCCCTTCCATTTCCTCCCACACCCGAACCCTGCCTTCTATCACGTCTGGGGATGCTTTGACAAAATAAACCCACAACATGCTGATGAATTATTCAAATTTGACTCAGTGATGTATGAAGACTGAGTTGCAAGAGAGAGAGAGAAAGATGCAGTTCGCACGCACTACTGGAAAACCCCTCCCTCCCGATGACTAAACCTCAAGTCAAGTTAATTACTACCCATACCCCTCCAGCTCTTAGGCCCCATGTGAATAGAAGAAGAAATAGAAGCGGCTGCTTATTCCAGAGTTGCTGCAGTCAATACTGCGAAGCAAAGATGGAAGTGATAGAATTTATCAATTCATAGAGTAGCAGAATTCCAGTTGGTCTAGCAGTTTGCCGATGGCAATTTAGTCTATTGAGAGGAACAGGAACACTGATGTGATGTTTTTCTGTTTTCATGACCAATTATTCAGATTTTATTTCAAGAGAAAACCGTTTATATTTTGTCCCTATCAGTGAGCTGAGTGTGCAGGGCTTGGAGGATGGCAACATCTCTGTGTATTAGTTCAAACCTCTTTGGTCCACATTTTTCTGCTAGCTATATATACATAACATACTGGGTCACACTGTACTGTGCCATATTGTTTTCACCAATTGTAATGTTTTTGAGACATTTGGAGTTGTTTAGATTTTGCTTGCAAGCAGGACCAGTGTGTTCTGGTGCCTGGCCTCCTTCCCCCTTGGCCCCCTGAGGGTTTATGGAGCTTAATGTGAATCACATTGTCCCTTACTCGAGTCTGGTCAGGGGTCGATGCATGTCTTTTCTCATCTGTCTTTCTCCTCCTTTCCTGTCATCTCCCTTATGTCAATTCTCTAATAAAAACACTTTACTTATATGAATACGGGAACACAAATCATGTTATTTAAAGACGGTTTAGCTTTCAGTACTTTACTAGCTCTTGCAGAACAAAAGAGCTTTCTTTTTCCTGTGTTGTTACATTAAAGGGATACGACATATAGCTGGGTAGTTTTGATTTGTGGGAGGGGGGGGGGGGGGGGCACTTAAATTGTGAAGAAGAAAGAAAGTTTTTTCTTGTTTCAGTAAAACTTGAAACTTAAACGTGATCAACGCCACCCCAGTTTGAAATGAACAAGGTTTACAGTTCCTGACTGCAACAGAATGCCTAGAGTATCTACAGTATCTTGCACCAAAAGAAATTCACTATTAGCTCTTTATTAATAATAATAATAATAATAATAATAATAATAATAATAATAATAATAATAATAATAATAATAATAATAATAATAATAATAATAATAATAATAAATTGCCTTCATAGTTTTTAATTTTCAAGAGTAATGATAAATCCCTTTGTTAAAAAACAATCACAACAAAAGCATTGGTGGAAGCAGTTGGTCAGCTGTATGGAGGGACGCTTCAGTATATCTAGCTGACCTACTGTATTGCACCACTGTTGATTCTTTAGAGACCACATCATATCTGTCTGCTGCTGTCGGGTTGAGAATATTAAGAATATGGCATCGACGCACATCTTACCAACCAAAGCTCTCACTTTTCACTTTCTAACTCTCACTTTTAATTCCTCTACCACTGTCCCAAACTATAACTTTATGATTCTCTTTCTCACCCTCTCTCTCGGGTTGCCCCTGGCTGTTGGTCCGAAGCGCTCTTAAATATTCATAACCAGGGAGAGTGTTGAAACTGATGAGGGGAGCAACATATCTCACACACACTCTAAAAAAAAAAAGGCACACTAGTATTGTACCTTGCTGCTAGTGTGGTTAACTACACTGGACAGAAATGCATCTTTAAACAAAATATGTCACTGACGGACATATTAAAAGTCTGCTAACTTTTACTGATTTATTTTTCTCTTTACCAGTCATCCTCAACAGATCCCTACCTCCTCTACACTGACACCCTGACCAGTCAGTAGGAGTCACTTTATGATCTCTCACTAACTTCCCACCTCTAAAATGTGTTTAATGGCAGACCCAGCTGGCAGATGCTCCACTGTTGGCAATGAACTATCTTAACTGACTGACTTTCCGTTGATTTTGTTCGTTGAGGAAATACAATTCTGATTTTACTGTACATTAAATGTTAAAACTGGTCTGGATAAAAGGAACAGACACTAGAGATTGCAGATAACAAAATGTAACTTAACAAAAACCCTTTCAAACTTTTAGCAGGACATTACAAAACATGATGCAGTGCTAAAAAGGTTATCTGTAATAGTTGCATACCACTATTGCACTATTGAAATGGTACAGATTTGAATATTAAGTATCGGAAACTATATATATCTCTATATGGCGCATAGCAAGGTAAGATTCTGGTCCCAGGAGACGCATTATGTGCTCACTATACATCTGTGAAAATATACTTCCTGGTACAAACATGTACAAACATGTACTCCTCATGAATCTTTATTTTTGAGTATGCAGCAGCGAGTCCCTGGCTGAACTGCAAGGCAGAACTCCAGGTTTTCTTTCTGTTAAAAACAACAGAGGTCATGACTATAAAAGACCTCAAACTTGAGTTGTTTACAGTGTTGCTGAATATCCCGCTGTTTTACAGCTGTGGGCTTATTTTGATGCTGTGGTGTGAGATCAGACGAAGGTCAGGCCCCCCAATACTGTAAAAAGAATCAAGATACGTTTTAAACAGACCTGGTTGCTTATCAGCGCCTCATTGTTGTCTTCCAGGGATAATTAAAGTTACTTTAATTTGTGTACAGTTCTGACTGCTTAAAGACCTATTTAAAGGGCTTACCTAATCTCACCTTTTATCCAGTAGTCTCCTGCATGTGTTAAGCCTCATGCATAAGGAAGACATGATTTTTCCCACTCAAATTATATAGCACAGAGATTCATTTACAATGTCTGAGTAGTAAGGAATGACTAAGAAAAAAAACATTGGTAACTGTTAATTCTGAATCATACTGTGAGTGTAGCCATTGTAGCTGTTGGTTGTGCACTTCCTGCAAAGCAATGGGGTAATATATCACAATCAACTATTGCTATTACTCTTGAGAGATCCTTATCATAACCAAAGGTACAATACACTTCCTTTTGCTCAGAGAAAGATCATAATTTTGGATAAATAATTTATTGGTAAATTCTGTGATGATGTAATAATATAAACAACTGCAGCTATGTGGGTTGGGTGTTTGACGTCAGGATACATTCATTGATAACCAGAATCTGAAGTTTTGGTGGGAAAAGTAAAAAAAAAAAAAAAACCTTTTCTTCTGCAATAGTCTATTGGAAATGACCCCACATATGACCATATAAAACAATGAATTATCTGAATGCTATAAAAACACCTTTTCAATATATCTACAACCTTCAGTTTCGGCCTGGTACATCCCGTGCCATCTCACGTAAGCACATTCCTGATACTGCACCATGAATCATCCTCTTCCCGTTTACTGCACTTGGTTTCTTGTTCTCTTGCTGCAAGCACAATTGTAGGTTATCCCCTCTTTCCTCTGACTATTGTGAAATGAGTAGTTAACAGTCTTTTTTTCCTATTTTCCTTTACCCTTGAGCAGCTGGTATATAATGTGCAAAGCAAATGATTTATGGGAAAGGTAACCTCTCAGGTCTGTTACATGCTTAAGTGGAAGACTATGTCAAACCTTTCGATTATATAAAGATAGATACAGTTGCTCCTGGTTTCATCATGTCAGAGAAATGTCTTGCTGAACACGGCAGGTTCGTCTGGACAGATCTGGCAGCTGAGAAAAGCTTCACCTTGTTTATTTTGTAACATCTTATTATGTAACATAACTCAAACCCCTCTTAGACCCATTTACTCTGAGAAACCCTCCAGATGCCATTGCATCAATAACAATTGAAAGCAGACAAACGAACCGGTTACGATTCAAGGATCCTGAATACACAAAGGGGTCCATCAACTGTATGTTAATTGCCTCCATTTTCACCCTGACTGATTTTGCACCTAATTTGTATTGCAGCTTAAGAGTCACTGATCAATTATAAAAACGTTTTCAGAATCCATGCACACAAATGCACTTTCAACCGTGGCCCAATATGAATAAGAGGAGCCTGTCCATTGTGTATTCCAATTAATAATTTACATTTAAAACAGACATGTTCATTTCAAATGCCCCCGTTGGTGTGTTGTTGTGTTCCAGTCACTGTGAAAAAAAGATATCTCCCCTGAGTAGCACTTGTACGTCTTTGTTCTTCAGTCTGAGAATCTGGGTATACTGTATGGGGCTAAACCAATTTCAGGTGCATTTACTCAAACGTCAGATGATGCCTACTATATCTGTGCAGGTTTACATGGCCAAATAGGACCATTATTCATGTTCAAACATCACCCACCACTTCCCAGTCAGGACAGCTGTTCAATCAGACTGTGCCAGATGATTCTGTTGATATATAACCACATAAAAAACATGTACATCAAAAGGAGATTTTGACACAACCTGAATGAAATTAACAACAACAACATATGTGACAAAGCCCTCTAATGGCCGTATAAGAAAGGAGGAATAGTGTGACATTGTTATAGTGCAACACAGCACTAGGCTGCCCTACATGCTAGGCATATTTTGGTGCGCTGGTGCCCCACCGCATGCAAGTGTCCTTTTAATTTTTTGAGCCTCCTATATTTTTTTTCACCCAAGCCCCTCAGACAGCCTCAGTCCACTGGTTTCTTGTTACCATGACCGCAATATTCCCCTAACCTTAACCAAGTCACTTTTGTGCCTAAATCAAACCAAACCTTAACCGCAGTGGTATTAGATACCAACCCTGTCTCATGGCAGTTCGTGAAATGGTCACGTTATCTAATCTATTGATTCGTGTACACGGACACATTTATCTCGTTTTTTTTGTGGTGGTCAGCACATTCTATAAACTAATGTATTTCAATGGACAGCATCTTTAGTGATCACAGCATGACTACGGTAGCGAGTAGTATGAAATCCCGAAAATCCGCACAGGGATTTGGTTAGGGTTGGATGGGTCAAACAGCACAGGACTTCCACCCTGGAGACTAAGGATCGTGTCTCACATATGACGTTTCTTTTCCCCGTTCTTTTCCTAAACCCAACCATCCCGTTGTTGTTGCGCGTCCCCCCCAGAGACCGCGGATCGTGGCCCGCGTGTGACGTTTCATTTCCCCGTTGTTCTTGATGCTTCCCATTACGTGCTGACCACCACGAAAACAATTTGATAAAACGTGTCCGTGTACACAAATCAATAGATTAAAAATAATGTGACCATTTCACGAACTGCCATGAGACCGTGTACATGCCACTTGTATGTGTTGTTCTGTAGGGCAGGTGCAAAAGGACAAAACATATTTTCTCGTTTAATTTGCAGGACATGTTGGAAACTGTTACTGGGCTTAAGGATGCCGTTTTTATAATGAACTCAAACTAGATTAAACTAAAGAGCTTCTTTATTTAAAAAAACAACAACCTGTGCTATCATTATTGGAGTGTCGGGGACCAAGCAGTAAGGGTTGAAAAGCCGAAATAGTTATTTATTTGAGAATAAATAACATGGGGAGAGAGATAGGGTGTATGACATGCAACAAAGGTATTTGGCCAGGGTTCAAACCGTGGATATTGTGGTTTTGTGGTGCGCACCTTAACCCTTTGCTACCAAGACACCTCATGAATTATTTGATTTCCAAAGTGTATAATGATTATTTCAAATTGTATAGTGTGCAGCACAGGTGATTTTCCACAAAAGGTAGAGGTTAAAAATGGATATTTACTATACTGTCTCTGTTTCTTGCAGTTACGAATCATACTTCAGAGACTATGTGAACTTCAGAGCATCCATGATTGATCATAAATCCATTATTAATTTGAAAAGATGAAGGACATGGGTTGAATAAAACTCTAAGTATACAAAGAAATGATGGCACTGTATCTCCCATAAGACTTGGTTCCTTGGTGTGAAGGAAAACTACAACCAAGAGAAAGATTTCTTAACTCTTCACTGCTTGTGTTATCGAATTCAAATTTAATGCATTACCATGTTGCTTTGCATTCTATTCATTTCACAACAGCAACATGAAAGAAGCCACAGGGCACCGTATTGTTGCCTGCACTTTTTTCCAGCCCTGCGAGTGTCACAGGCATAACGTGGAAAATGGGACATCCATTCAATGCTCCTTCAAAATCCACTCCAACAGAAATGAGTCACACATATGCTGTTCAAAAACTGCGATCTTCAAAAACGTCTAATGAGCGGTCTCACATTAAATAAAATAAACATGTAAATATTTCCCCCAAGAAATGGTTCCACAGCCAATTAAGTACATTTGCCTCAGTAAGTTAAAAATTAGAACAAAGGCAGTATAGAGCACCTTATTTATGGCTGCTGCAGGTTCCTGCCCCATAAAGCTGTGCACAGCTGCACATTCAAGTCAACCCATATAGAATTGTCTTTCATGGTTACAACTGTTTGATGCAGCAGCTTGTGTGTCATAAAAGACGTTGCAATTAAAACCCTCTGCATCATAGTTGGAACATGACACAAAGCATTACAATAGGTCTATGGAGGATGGTGGGTGAGTTATGTGTGTGGAATAAACACAGCACACAAGCATGCTTTTTATTCTTGGTTTCTGCAAACACTCTTGAATGCCATTTATATGTACGTGTAAGTGACTGTAGTTTAACAGGCAGAATCTGTTTTTGTAACCATACACATTTGAGTTATATTCACAGATGTTATTGAAACATAATTCAGCACTTTGTTTCTCCAGCAATCATAATGTAAAGTTGGTTTGTTTTACTTAAATGCTAAAGTAAAAAAAAACTAAATTTAATTTAAATATCAAAATACGTTGTTGCCCTCTAGAGCACACAGTTTTTTCTTTACAGTTCCATCACGGATTGTTCCTTTAAACTGCACATGTATGTGTGTTCCTGCATGGGCCTTCTTGTTTAAAGACAGCAGTTGGGAGGTATGGCTGAAGGGGGAAGGATGCCACAAGACAAACAAGGTCAGGCTATCTGTAGGCCACAGTGCTTGTCATTCCTATCTTCAACACGAAAAAGAGGAACGTGGTTTGGTGCCTTGAAATAGAAGGAATGGAAATGCAGGTGCGAGGGGTTACATAGTGTCCAGTTTGCCATTTATGTAGTCCAGCTTCACATGTGGCTGGGGTAAATCATCATTATGAGAGGCAGAGACAGTCTCCTCCTGAAGCTGGAAATAAGGCTGTGAGAGTGTGAAAAGGTGCATAGGTGGCCTTTTCTTGTTTGAGAGACGGAACAGAGTTGCTGTTTACGTTTGAAGATCTTATCTGGAATTGAGCAGTGCTTTACTATTCTATGCAAGACCAAAGCACCAGCATCTGTCCACTTTAGAGTAGAGGAATGTACCACAAAGCCCTTGTTGTTGTTGGAGGAAAGTGTTCCAAACAGCAGGCTATGTTCAAGACGCACACAGCAAAGATACAATAAATCATTGCTTGCTCAATGCCTACTATAGTATGTAAGACGGAGAGCACTGGAATGCAAAACACTGAACGGAGATCCCATCTATCTTTGATCAGGCCCCCAAAACATTCACTGGTGACCTTTCCCTCAGTGACCTGCCTAACCTGTGTCTCTATATCCATGTCTGTCATTTAGGTTTGACCTTTGATTTCCATTTTAGTCTGTCAAGCTATTTATGCTGTAGTTTAATATTACCTCAGTCAAGCTTTGACCAGCCTTTGTGTAGCTCGGTGCAGTTGTTTGGCAATATCAGCAGATCCCACACTCTCCTTATTGGAGTCATAGACTGGCAGAAGGCAGGTCAGAGAGAAGCAGCAAGGAAACAACAGGACATACTATATTTGATTTGTTATTATATCTGGGTTAATGCATCTTTGATAGAGTCTAGAGAATGCAGCGTGAGTTTTCCTTTTAATTATACTGTATGTCAATCAAGTGATAAAGGCTGTCTGCCTCAATGGAGTCAGAGCCAGTGAGGTGAATTACACTGCAATAATTAATTATTTTTCTAGTGCTTAAAGGCGTGTGTTGCATGTGTGGGGGCTTATTTTGTTATATTTGGCTATTATTCACTCCCCAGTTTCACGGTAGTAATACATGAACATGGTGATACTGCTAAACATAGCTTTACAGCACAGTGCACACAGCATTCCCATGTGAAGGATTAGACAGTAAAACGTGGGTAAGTAGGTTAGGCCAAAGTTAAACCAGGAGACAGCCCTGCACAGCAGTGAATTACAATAGTAATAATGACATTAAACTTTGTTTTCAACTCAAAATCGGTGAACTACATACGTTTTAATAAGGAACTATTTAAAAGCTGTCTCATCACTAATTCTTCATTCTTTGTAAGACTAGTATTATCATTGTTTTCCTGTTTCTCTAAAATTAAGAATGCTATCACAACTGATAAGATGACCGAAAGTACAACAGTTTTACTTTAAAGTAATAGTTGGACATATTGGCGAATATGCTTATTTGTTATCTTACAAAAAAAATGAGATGAAAAGATTGATACCATACTACTCATGTTTCTATGCTAAATATGATGCTGGAGCCAGGAGACGGTTAGCTTAACACAAAGACACAGCATAACAAACTGCTGGCTCCAATTTGAAATTCATCATATTTATTGATTGACACGTGTCTTCAATCAAGTTCATTTCCAACAATTTCAAACCTTAAATGTGCAGGAAAATGTATATGTCTTATATAACCTTATTACAGCAACAACATTCACCACCCAATGTAAAACACCACATCCATGTTATGTTTTACTCGACGAGAGGATACACACCAGATATGTCTGCACTCTAGAAGAGTTTTAGATTAAAATCAACATGAAGATGAGGCTGCATTCTCACAAACATCACAAGTTATATGTATGAAAGATGTTGGTGCCGTTTTTCAGCCGGATTTGTGTCTTGGCCACAAACTTATAAGAATTGAACCACCCAAAGCAAAACCAAACCCTAAACCTCAAATAATACTGGTGGAAGTTCCTTTAATACACCTTTTCTCCTCTCATAAGTTATTTGAAGGAGATTGCCTCTGAATGGAGGGCTGCAGTGCTCAAGTGAACTACGTGCTCATGAATCATAAGAGAGTATTTGACTACCACTACTATGAATAACATGTAGAGCCCATATTGTGTTAAACTTACTTTTACATTGGAATCTTCCAATAATTTGGCTGACTGACTCTGACTGACTCTGTATTGCCTTGTCATTGCCTTTGCGACTACTCTGTCCGTCTGTCAAAGCCTACTGTCTACTTTGGCTGGCTGTACAAATTGAATGGATGCTTTATGCATGCAGACTGATGGTCATGTCTGTCTGAATTATTTATTTACATTATACATCTGTGAAGACCTGAGGAGGATTATCTCTACACATTTATGTAAACACAGGAGGATTCATCTCTGTGTGCTTCACACATCTAATCAAGTGATTTAAAACTTTTTACTTTTCTCCTGAATAAAGTTTTCCTGAAGTCATGTTTTTGGAGCTGAAAACATGATTGAGCAAACAGCAAAGGCCATGAGGATTAGGCTGCAATGGGTTGAGTCCCATAATTATGTATGAGGAGGTTAGATATGACCAAGCACGTTCTTCATTGAATGGCGTGTAGTTTTTGAATAGGTTTATCCTCGTAACTTTTAGAATACCTTATCAAAAAGATTCAAAAACACTTATCTAACACTGCCTCGTTTGACGTATAAGTCCAAAGAAAACTACAGTACAGGATTTAAGGTCTAAGCATTGAAAAATGAGACCACGGAACATTTCAAAGACCGTATCAAACCAAAAGTAAAGGCTTAATCAATGAATATAATAAAAAGAGCAACAAAGAAAAAAAGGTTTAGCAAATTAAACAAGATAAAAAATAAATGAAATACTTTTTTTAAAAATCGTACCGTATTGGTACTGCCCTTTGTGTGCATTTCTGAAGCACTCTTTAAGTGAGATTGTTTAATATTTTCATTTTAACAGTCAGGTTTTATGATTATTAATAGTACTACTAATACATTTGATTTAAAGCACCTTAGCAGTCACAGAATGCAAGGACACTACATTAATAAAATGCTTGGCTGAAAAGCTAAGTCTTAGGTCTAGATTTATAAACAAAACTCTGGTAAAAGATACTAAAAAAAAACCTGAATTAAACGCGAGAGAAAAGAGATGAAAAACATCGCTAGCGTCCTCTAACATCCACAGACTATTATGATTATCGTTAGAACAAATGAGTCAATGATTTGTGTAATTGATTTATTGACCTTGCACTATTATCAATTTTATCATACCTAAGGGAAATTAAATATTTTAAAATATGTTTACTGACCATTTTCTAGTGAATATAGATAAGAAGCACATTTGCCACCTTGACAATATAGACAAATCAACTTTTACAGATAATGCACAGATACATGGATGAAAGAGGACACTTGTTTCCAAAGTCCTATCAAATCCAGACAGCTGAGACACAAGAAGAGAGGACGGCACCTTGACCTTGTCTCCATGTTAAGTTTCTCTAAACATTTTGAAGATAATCACATCTTTAGGCCATAAACAACATGGACCACTGCACAGAGCTTTTTGTATTCACCCAGACAAACAGCAATGCAGAATGTTATTTACTCTGCAGCTGAGGATAAGGAAGAGGTTAGGCCACAAACTACTGCTCCAGCCGCAGGTCAGTCCCTTAAGGGGGGGGGCAGCAGATTGGGATTTTGTGCTAGGCTGAGCAACCATTTCTCGGGGACTAAAACCCTCTGAGGTACAACTTGGGCAGCTAAAAACCACTTTCACAGCAAATGCGAGAAATCTGGACACGATGACAACATAATGGATAGCTGATAGTTGGAGAATTAACACAGAAATGTTCTCTCTATGGGTATATTTCTAGTCTAAATCATGGTGTCAGGATCTTTCTTTCTTTACAGACCATGGCCAACTAACGAAACAAGCCTATGAGGCAATGTGGGGAAATATTAGAGCCAATCTCAAACAAGGTCTCTTCAGGTTACAGTGTTAAAAGGTCAAGTTTGGTATATGACCATGAATAAAACCAAAGCATGGCTCGTGGTTATATTAAGGTAGGTTGGTCACATTCGTTGTACGGGTTAAAGGGGAAAGAGGCTGAGTGATGACCACTTCTGGAATCTGACCTTTTATTGGCACGCCACCCTTCCAATATACAAATCTGAGATCAGGGAAGGTTGAGAGGTTATGGAGTGACAGGCAAGATAAAAGGTTAACATTTTCAGCATTCGAACTTCAGATATCACTTATCAGCAGCTTATTTACTTTATGCAGAGTTGTTTATTTCCATGTTGAAACTGTCAAGGAAATTATTCGTAATAAGACGGGGTAAGTAAATAAAAACAAAACTGTTTTAGAGACACTGTAGGATATTGTTTACGGTGCCTTATCTACACTTGTTCTAAACAGACGTCAGTAAAACATTTAAAAATATGGAGGTGTAAGTGGTTGTCTGAACTGGCACATTTCTTCATTTCCGGCAACATGGGCACTGTAGTTTATTTTTGAGTCAACCCCACATACACTATCCTGCTGCTGTAAATACTCACTAGCAGACCAAATTTGGATTAATCCGATGATGAAAATAGTCCCCAACAAATGCACCATTTACTCCTGTTTGAAGAACTTGCTTTTGGAAAAGTGAAACTATGTAATTGTGACACGTTTTAAAGGAATAGTTGTGTAAATATATTTGTTTACCTTCTTACCGGTAGTTAGATACGAAGATTGATACCACTGTTCAAAAGTGTAAAAACAACACTTGGTGGTTTTACGGGGAATTAAATGCTGCACTATTTCTTGATCTGGTACAGTCTTCTACTACAGTGGATAAAGTCTACCTGCCAGCTCATAGCAAAGCCAAAAACAAAAGCAGCATTTGACTGACACAGTATTAATAAAAAGTGGTATAAATTAATTATCAGAGTGAAAAGTCAAAGAGGCTTATGATTTTCAGTCCTTAATAAGAGAGAAATCCAATACATGTTTCATAGACATGCTTCATTGAAGGAGGAACAAGGAGATTGAGTAATTGTATAAAGCAAAGGTTAGTCTGCTGTGTCTGCCCACATAAAAGAGCGACAGCTCTGCCTGCTTAGGAAACACTGGATCTGCTGGGGGTTATGCACTCGGGAAGACAAATGACTGCAACAGATGCAATTTGATGGTCGGACCGTGTGAGTGATGTGTCACAATGTGCAACTGCCCTGTGATCTCTAATACGCAGAGACTTTAATGGGTCCTAAAGTGCAGATACACTGATCCGTAATCCAAAACACATACCGGGTGTCTTTTAGAGAGTTAGAGAAAGCTAATGTAATTCTTAAATATGTTACTGTTGAAGTCAGTGATTAGTGACTAGTGAAGTAAAAGCTAAATTTGTGTAAAGGACTGATAACTATTTGTAGGTACTGTTAAAATCAGAGTGACTATTTGTACCAACAGCTTTTTCTCTGATACAAAATATACCCTGATTCAGTGCAAAAAGTGGTGAATATGCGTGTGATTTTCATGCTGCGGCCTGGAGTTGGAAAAGGATCTGCAATAATTTTAGTAGGCTCAATCAAGTCCCTATGCATAGGATTTGAAAATGTCTCACTTTAGTGACTAGGCTACTAGTGGTAGTATCATGAAATAGACTAGGTCTATATTCTGCCTGGTTTAAAACTAAACTTATAACAAAATACACAATTGACTTCAATTTAAAAAAAACTAAATAATGAATGTCTCAATAATTACACTAATACTGAAAAATAAATGTCCTTAAAAGCTACATTAAATGATTGTTTTACCACTTGGGGGCAGTACGACAAGTAGAAAATACACCACTGATATTAGCCTTCTAACATTGATATGATATTACAAGTGTGTTAGCAACCAATTGCCTATTTACAGCTATAGCGCATAGTTTCTGTCTCCCCCATGAGGAATTCTAAGTAATGACAACAAAACTGTCTGTGTCCCCAAGATACAAGCCTTCCGGTTGCCCCCACATCTCCTCCATGCAGTTGCTAGTAGCTAAGGAGGACAAGGAGGATAAAAAAAAGATGGACTCTTCATAAGAGGTAATTATCTTCACTCAATTTTCTGCACGCGACTTTTGCCATTTTCTAAACATAGCCACACTGAGAAATACAGAGAGTTTTGTGGAGCTTAAAGTCTTAATTAGCTTTGTATCAGCTCATTTGGCAATTGCTTGAATGTAAGGACGTTCATTAACATAAACAAAAACGTTACGCACTAAAGCTGACAGCTGCAACATTAACATTTATTTTAAGTTACACCTTAAAAATGTCTCACTTTAGTGACTAAGATACAATTTAGTGACTAAGATCAATTAGTGACTAAGATACAATTTAGTGACTAGGCTACTAGTGGTAGTATCATGAAATGGGCTTACATTCATCAGGTGTACTAAAACGCAAGTGTTTCAGTCCACCTGATGAATGTAAGCCCAATTATCCACTATGTTCACCAACTTCTCGCTAACTTCGTCTGTCTGCCATTTGGAGGTGCACAGGTTGTGCACTGTAGGTTTATCAGAGCTTTTTTGCTCAAATAGTTGCCTGCTATGGCAGGGAGAGTTGGAAATGACTCAAGAACCCCCAAAACTCAAAAGTTAGATTGATTTAGAGATATTGACTCAATCAACAAAAAAACTCTTCTCTAGGCTGCACGGTGTCCTCCTAACTTAAATGTTTATTTGGATGTGTTTCACTCCAGATTGGTCATCACCAGAATGCATTCAACACTGCAATTTAGCTCATCATCACAGCCACCACTCCCTCATCCTAATTAAGCCTAATTACACGAGGCAGCCATCAAAACGAAAGCTATACCGTACCTTTAAATCTGCACTTCCTTTTTTAATTGTTTGATGTGATGAAGGAAAATACACCAGAGAAAATAAATACAAGCAGGCGAAAGCATAGCAAATACACACACTTACACGAAATCCGACACTCCCCTTCAACACAAGCACCAACACACTGACTGACTGACCAGTGCTGTCAGCCTCCTGAAGCAGTCAGCCTGCTGTGTGCAGCCCTCTGGACTTGGTGGGAGGGGGGAGAAGTTTCCCCAAAGACAAGCTTGGATCACTGAGAGAGACGATGCCTTCCTCCTTCAGCCCAGTCTCACAAGCTACTCAGTGGATTTGCTGATTTCCGAAATTAATTTTCTGCAAGTTATTCAACGGGACTGAGGAGAGATTTTAAAGCAGAGGATGCTCCCACAGGTCATTCGGATTCTGTATGTCTTGTCTTTCTGCTTTTTCCAAGGAGGCTTTATCAGGTGAGGCGCACTAACATGGACTATTCTCTCCGTGTGTTTGTGCGAGTTATTTTCTCTTATTGTCTCTTTGACATTAACTTTTCGACCATCAGTGGCGACGCACTTTGCTGTTCACATCACATCTGTCATTTAATAGACTTTTTGACTTGATTTGTACGCAGCTCTCTAGATAATTATGCGTTGTCTGTTGTTGTTTTTGTAATTGTTGACGCGACGGGACGGTTTAAAGCTACCCTTAACTAACTATCAATGTATCAGGTGTTGCTGCCATTTAATAAAATGTAATTGAATGAGAAGAAAAAAGCCCGTTAAAGAGCGGTACATGCGAGAGGACGTGGGCAACAAAATAAAATCCATCATTTTACGCACAGAGCAAACTGATCACTCAAGTCACAATAATAATAATACATTTTTTTTTTTTTAATTTTAAATCATGGTCGCAGTTTGCAAACTGGCCGCACATGCAAATTTTGTAATTAACCTTCATGCAAACAATTTACTAAGGAAATACGTTATCAAATATCAACCCTTGTTGTCTTAGTGCTCAGAGAAAACCTGTCGCGGTCGCCAACTACCTGTGGAATTGCCGCTTGTATTGCATGACTGATTGTTGGCTTTTGGGGGAGGTTAAAGGGCAATGTTAATGTAAGATATTTTATAGGGTTGATTAACAATTTACCCATGTGGGAAACATCCCATTCATTGCTTGCTTACTTAAACGTGAAAGATGTAATGCATGCATACGAAGAATTTGTATCCCTGTTTTTAGAAACAGCAACACACCACATGTCTCTCTTTCCTCCCTCATTATCTCACACAGACCATCCAGCAGCAACCAAGCTCCCTCTTCTCTCTTCCTTCCTCCTTCGATCCTTTCTTCCTCCCCCTCTCTATCCTTCTAGGTGGCAAACACTTTTATTTGCAGTGAACACTTTCCTTATTTCATGCCCTGCCAACCTCAGGTGTGAGCGAAAGGGAATTAAGATCTGCATAATCCTGGAGCAGAACAGAGCTGTGACTATGTGAACCCAGGGGCGAGGAGAGCAGCTCTTAACCTGGAGAGCAGTCAACTGACAGCACCTCCTCTCAGAAATGATATGCTCTCCTACCATCCTCTCCCCTCACCATGTAGGGAGAGAGCGAGAGAGGCACGGAAGGGATCGAGGAGGAAGAGGAGGGCAGGTGTAAAAGACAGGCAGAATGTAATGAAGGTGTGGAGAGGAAAGGGGATAGATGGAGGGTGAAAATGGGAATGGAGCAAACTGGGATGGAGAGAAATTTGAGAGGGTGATTCATTTAGCTGGAGGTGGCGTAGATATTAGTAAAGTGAAGGACGGGGCCGGGAGATGGTTCACATAGGGAAGATGAGATGAGAGAGAGCAAGAGGGAGTGGGTGGGAGAGAGACAAGAGATTTGAAAAAAAGATTGTCATGTAAAATAGTGCACAAGCTGGATTGGTATGATAGGTTTCGGACAGGATGGTAGTCGACAAGAGGAAATGAAAAACAGGAATGAAGGGTGTAATAAATAAAGTTCAAATCATAGCCTAAGAGGGTGGTGGCTGAGGGGTTACAGGATGTGTGTGTGTGTGTGTGTGTGTGTGTGTGTGTGTGTGTGTGTGTGTGTGTGTGTGTGTGTGTGTGTGTGAGTGAGTGAGTGAGTGAGTGAGTGAGTGAGTGAGTGAGTGAGTGAGTGAGTGAGTGAGTGAGAGAGAGAGAGGGAGAGAGAGAGACTGTGTTGTGTCTTGTATTGTTGCAACACTTAGAAAGAAACCAGAATCCTGAACCTAATCTGCCACCCAGTTTAATTGCATGTGGGTTTTCTTAGCAGCAAGAGACTTCAAGGGAGAAATATAATAAAAAATAAATTAAAATTAGAGCATTTGTACAGTCAAAGTGTTAATTTTATGGCCAAATTGAGATGTTGCATTGGGTTTATTCGTTGCGGTGTGCACAGGCTTGTTGCAAGCTTAATATTGTTGTTCACTTTTGCTCACGATTACCTGCAGTTGCTTGAAATGTTGCTCCTGATTGGTTGCATTTTTCATGCATGTTGTTAGGCTGCATGTTACTGGTTTATTTCAGTGGTTTACATTGCGATCCTCTTTGTTTTTCAATATTAATTAGTTTGAGGCTGGGTATGTTGAAGTTAGGGCTGGGTATAGGATTAGTGCTGATTTGATAACCAAGTTTTAGTAACAATTTATATGATAAAAATAGTTTTCCATTGGCCTTACACTAAGAGATAATGTTATTTTACAAAACCTTTTTTTATTCAACAAAAGAAGTCAAAGTTCTGAAATGTTAAATGTTTATCACACTGTTGGAGCCAATGTGGATGTTTTAAATATTGGTGAAGTTGCACTCCATGGCAGTAGAGGGCACAACACGGCTACGGTGGTGGCACTCACTATTACACATTATAATAATTACACCTGTGCTTTTCTACTGTGACAAGTAACAATCTTCAGAATTGTGCATGAACACGCTAAAAGAGCGCTGTACATTGAATGTGCTTATATTTTCAGTGAATGGTGAACTGAACGATTCAGTTTGCAACTTATGAACTTAAACTGTAAAACCGTTCACTCTCGTGACAGTTAACGACGCCCACACACGGTGTTTTGCAGCACCCGGGGATTTATATTACCCAGCATGCCGGTGTTATGTCCAAGACTGTTTCCCCGTCGATATGCGTTTACCTATACTCATATCTGAATCAAACCCTAACCATGGAGGGAGCACTATGGGAAACATAATTTTAACAGGTGGGGAACACTATTCACACCTGTTTTGAAAAAATGAGGCTGAACCAGACCGAATGTCAGCCACATTGCCAACAAATTTGAAACGACACATCGAGTGGAAGCATCTGACAAGTTTGAGCAGCTTAGTTTAAGGAAAAAAAAAAAAAAAAGTTCAAAATTATTAACTTGAACTAGTTAATTTTAAAATTGTGTGAACTTTGAGCTAACTTTTATTAAGTATGAACTTGCACAACACTGAAAATCTGAAAAATGCTTATTATTAGGCACATAGATATTTGCAGCAAATGGCTTTGTGGTGTTGTTTTGCCTAAATGGAATCAGCTATACAAGAAGTTTGACTAAATAAGTCTAAAACTTGCAATTTCTTTAAAAATTGTTAAATACCTGATCACATAACAAGACAACAAGATAAGGGATCTGGCCATACATCCAATGCCAGCTTTTGCTCATTACATGGCAGGTTTTTATTTAATGTTATTGACACATTTTGGTCAGAACCAAAAACAGAGGTGGGTAGCCCAACCCTGTTTGAAGTTGTGAGCACTCAGTTGGAGACTATAAAGACACTTGACATATCGTATATTAAACTCTGATTTGCAAGGTCCTCAAACTGGTGTGGCGTGTTATTAACACAGTGTTCACAGTGGGGTCTTAAACTGCTTTTTGGATTTGTGAAAGTTTGATTTTGTTTCTGGTACAGTGCTGCCCTAAGAACATTGAGAGACTTTTGTTCACTCTATTTGGAGGAGTTTTAGAAACTCAAAATGATCACACATGCTGACTTCACCAGTATGTGGATATCACAACAGCGGGCAAACAAATTGTGCAAATGTATCCACACCCTCTGGTCATCTGATGTGTGTCTGTTCACTGGCAAATTGAGAGTGAAGCGTAGTAAATTGCATTGAAGTGAAGGGCAGAGAATCGCATCAAGGATTCCTGCTGTCCTTGCCTCCAGTCAGTGAGAAATCATGAGTCAGAACTGCAATTATCAGAGAAGAAGTCTTATCGTTTGATGGAGCTGGGTCCTCATACTGTAAGCCTGCTTATTGGGTGTCCACTTGATAGTGTGTGCATGTGTTTGTGTGTATGTGAAAGAGAGAGGTAGATTGCAGGGTAGGCCTACATCATGTTTACCTTATCCCTCCCTGAAGGTTTGGAAATGAGTCAGGAGACCGCAACAGATGAAGGAATCAGGTGATCTGGAATTCAAGTGGAGCTTTATTAACAAAGAACAAATCTGTCATGACATGAGACCATCTAAGATGTCCACAGCGTGGGCACCAAAGATGTCCTAATTCTGTCTGTGGCGAGAGGTCTTATATACACCTAAATAACTTGAGCTGACTTGTTCTCCTATAGCCCTCAGACAATACCTTTTTAAGGCACTCTTCTATGAATAAAATTGCTATAGAAAGATATTTTCCTGTTTGACTCAGTTACCTGATGCTCAAGGCATTTCTCAAAATAGCTTGCCAGCCAATCTGCGGGGCGATCACATTAATGTCATGAGAGCATGGTTTTAACTTATCCTTCATCAAACTTTCCTTATGTATGTGTATGTGTATCTGTTGATGTATTATGTGAATGTGTGTCTGTGTGTATGTTGGTGCGTGTCTGTGTGTCAGTGAGGTTCTGGGTGTTTGTATGTGTATGTGTATGTGTTCTTCACCCATTTCACACTTCTTACAAACAATCTTTTAATCAACTTGTCCCATTTGGCCCACATCCTCACTTGAAGTGGAAGTCAGATGATGAAGAAGATTCAACTTTAAACATTCTTCGGTTAGCTGTGTGTACATGTACATGGTTAACCGGAGTCTGTACCAATGAAATGTTAGTGACAGACTTTAAAATTAAATTCTTCAAAATGGGAAAGCAACATCCTAGCACAAAAATGACAATCACGAAGATTAGTAGGAGTGGACCAGCAATTCCTATTATCCATGCAACACTCCCTGTAAGTACGTTGTAATTCATTAAAGTAGATAATGGCTTTACTTAAAGTCATCACATCTTAAGTAAGTGGGTCAGTTGCAGAATTATCAAAATAAACAAATTATATGACATCTTTGGAGATGAACATCATGCTCTAATCCAGTTAGGGATATAACAAGGAAAGTAGAGACTTTATTGCTTAGTCATGTTCCGTTTCTCATATTTGGTCATAAATATGGGGAAATGTTTTAATGTACTGTCACTTGGCGTACAGGAAAAATCCAACATGAAAGTTTGTTACACTATGATTTTTAGTCACTGAACACACTGTTCAAAACCACTTGGGATTTGCATTTCAGTGTCCATTTAGTTTCTTCTATCCCCATAGAAGCCCAATTAAAATGATGTAATGCCACTGAGATTTTGAGTGTTACTGCAATATTTTAGTGCAACAGAAACATTTTCAACTATATAAACAATCATCTTCAAATGTCAAATTTCAGAATGAAAGAACAAAGTATTCTAGACTCTCCAGTTTGTACAAATGTCCAAAAAGCTGTGTTTAAGGCTGAGAGCTCATTATTTTCAAAATGTTCAAAATCCCTGTTAACGGTATCTTACTCATACTGCCAGAAAGTAAAACAAAACAACTTTCAATGTGTTCTTTTGAAATTAGAATGACGAGCCTTACTATGAGTCCATTTAAACCCCATGTGAGCTGTTGTCAGGCATTATATCAGCAACATCTTATAACGTAACAGTAATTTTGCTCCCATGTTTAAGCTTTTGTCCAGCTACCACACAGTTTTAAAATTTCAAGTCAGAGAGTGTGAAGTGCAGAAACAGGAATATGTTTTGGGACTTCAGTGTAAATTTCTTTCTGCAAAGAAGTCTCCCTGCAGTGTCAAACAAAGGTGTCACTCTGGCGATAGTAATGTGTTTTACTATGATGTGACAAGAGGGTGTGAATGAAACATTAAGTTGTTACATTTAAGTTATTTAGAGGCCGGCCGGCTGGCTAGTTAGCTGAAACGTCTAGCACCGACCACGGTTCAGAGAGAGGTCTAATGTTACGGTCTTGATATTAAATTTCACGTTAGAACATTAGTTCTAGTTTTAACGTTTTTTTGACCGCTCTTATTGGATTGATTAGGTGAGATGAAAAATGAGAAGAGCCTTCTGTGTGCGATTTTCCAGTCGTTTTGTTTGCTTTCCTCACAGCCGTTTTCAAGCTGAATAGCCAATCAGATGGATTGGATATTTAGCCGACAGCCAATGTAGGCTGACGTGTGGCGGCGGTGCAGGACAAACCGTAAAAACTAGGGCGACCCAACTTGGACCGACAGCCGACATCGCCTTGGTGTGTTAGGGCCTTTAAACAGCAAACTTTTCATTGAGATAAATTCATTCCAGTAATCTCTGCATGGCAAGAAGTTGACCATTGACAAACTGACTTCATAGTGCCGACCCTTGAAGAAACGCTCAACCGAAGTATCCAAAAATGGAGGAAGCTAAAGTAGCTTATTAGCTGCATTGCAGTGCCATTTCCCATTGGAACTATTTTTTAACCATAACAGAACATCTTGATTGGACATTTAAACAACGGTCATTCAACGTCTCGTTTGCTGTGGAAATTATGTACAATTCGAAGCCCAGTACAGGAAAATTAAGAAGTTCACAGAGCTCTTGAGACTGACTAGCACTTGCATGTCCCTAGGCAACCCATTCTCACTCGCAACTCGTAAAATACTGATGTTTGGTCAGTGGCTCTTAGCATCAGATACCGACGCAAAAATCACCCATTAGCGTCTGTATGGGACACACCGGGCAGAGCAGTAAGATGTCGTATTAAGAGCGACAACTGTAGCGAGTAGTATTAAAGACCGAAAATCCGCGTAAGGAGGTTGGTTGGGGTGGTGGATGGGTCAAACAGCGCAGGACTGTCTGTGTCAGGTTTGTGTCCTATTCTTGTCCAGCGTGTCACTGAACCGTACATTTTGTAACCCCACCCACGATCTTTTCCTAAACCCATTCTCACTCCCAACTCGTAAAATACTGATGCATGGTCAGTGGTCTCATTAGTCCCGACCCAGAGCGTCAAAAAGAGACGTCAAGAGTCCCGACTCAGAGTGTCTAAATATGGCACCCAAGGGCTAGATGCAAGTCCAGAGAGCGTCAAAAGGGTCAAGGGTCCTGACCCAGAGCGTCAAAAAGTGATGGCGAGAGTCCCGACCAAGCGCATCTAAATATGATGCTAAAGAGACTTTTTGCGTCAATAACAAACGCCAAAGGCACCTGACCAAGCGTCGCTGTTTGACGGGAGTGAGAATATGTTGGCTGTTGCACTCTAGTGCATCAAGATAGTGCATCACAAACTTAAAGTGTGTAATGTAAAGTGAGTAAGAGCTTCCTAAAGAGAAAAGTTAAGAGGTAATAAATAAATAAAAAAAAACAATATGTGCTTAAAACATTCGTTCAAAATGTTTTCTTTTGAGGCCCGTTTTAAGAAACACCCGTTAAACAGCAGAGAAATAGTATTCCTCACAGGGAAAAAAAGTTAACGCAATTTAGCCAGTCCAAACTTCAAAAGTTTAGTTGTTGGGCGAGGACACCATCTCTCTGTGATGGCTTTTAATTAAATTCTGATGGTAGTCCCAGCTGGTATATGGAAGTATCTGCAACAGCAAAATGATTTCTGGAAGCTAGTACACAGTAGAGGGAAGAGGAAAGCAAAGATTGTGGGCCTTCATTTTAAATGTTTCACAACCAACAAGGAAGTGAAAATGTGGTGTGGTGAGAAAATTTCCAGCTGTGAATTTGATGAGCAGCGAAAAGTTTTGCATACCAGTTTAAACTGTAATTGCTGCATCTCATCAATTACAGTCACATGTAGCTGCAGATAACTATCGTAAGATTTTAAAAAAGCTCATTGAAAAATCAAACATGCAAAAAAAACAGACATGCTTTGAATTCACATGCAGGGTTTAATTTGTCATTTTCTTTTGAACACAGCAGTGTAAGAAAAGTATCAACTGAATGCTACTAAGATTTCACCTTGAGTTAGACTGTCAATTTTAGGGCTCTCTTATCCTGTCCAAAAAAAACCCAGGAAATTTCTGTGCACTTGGCTGATACACAATGTAGAGCAGCGAGGAGTGCTGAAAAAAAGGAAGCGTGAAAGAAGGACAGATGGGATGTTTGTGTGAGTTAATGACTAAAAAATGAGAGCCAAGCTGGAGACAGAGTCAAACAGACGGTTTGCTCCCCACATCTAGCGCCACCACGAACATAGTGGTATACTTATCAATGAAAGATGAAGACGACGAGGGATACAAACAAACAAAAAATCATCAAAAGATAAACAAGGAGTTATACTTTAAATTCCAATGAGGATGTGTTGAAGATTAAATAAATAAATTCAAACAACTCATTTTTTATTCTGCTCGTCCTCAAAGGAATGTCGGGATTTGTTTTTTCTACAATTGGTTTCATTTTTACAGTTAAAGTCACTAAAAACAAAACAACAAAAAAAGCTTTAAGCAAAAACTTCTCTCCTGATTTGTGAATATTTGTCATGAGAAATTTTCAATGGAAAAGGGAGTTGAGATAATGTATATTTATTTGTTTTCTCTTTGTTCATAGACAAATGTCACTATTCATCCATATTCTCTATTATCTTTTGAGAATGGGAACGATATGTGGACATTGAGAAAATGCAGAAATCCTTTGCCTTTACAGAACTCTCACGCTACAGTAAGAACCAAATTATATGCCCAAACCCTAATCCCCATTACAGTTTCACCGTTAATAAGGACAAAGTTGTATTGCTGTCCATGGGTTGCTCTGTGTATGAGGCAGAGTAGCCTTTTTTATTTTGAGAATGGGAACTATGTGGAAATTGAGAAGATGCCAAAATCCATGGACTGCCCCCTAAGACACGTATGCCTGTGTTGGGTCTCTGACTAGATGACTATACTGTATAATTGCACTTGATAAAAGGATATAAAAAGAAGTTTTAAAAAAAAGAAACGAAAAAGTGAGTTGGTGAGCACACATACTTGGCCACACAGTCTAATTTTAAATCCCTCACAAGAAAGCAGTGTCTGACACAGATCTGCCCATTGCTTCAGCGGACATTAGATTTGTGTTTGGATATATGTTGGTGGTGACAGCCTACTGATGGTCTCAGCAGTCGGCCAGCACGTTCAGTGTTAGGCTGACACCTCGGGCTGAGAGATGTGACTGATGGTTTGCTGCCCCATTTCAATCAAACCACATATGACCTTTCCCTGTTTCTGTTATAGGAAATGTGCAAACACCTTCCTTTTTTATTTTCACTGAGATCCGGATGCTACTGACAAAAACATTTGCTTTGACCTCAGGTTGTATATCCTCTGAAATGTGCCAATCAACGTTTATCTTATTAAGAGTCACACCATGAGTTTAAAAGCTACAGTCATAGACATCTTACAAATAATGTATTTTTCATCCTGAAGGAGAAATGTGTGTCCCTCCCAGGCTCTTCTTTGCCCACACTAAACCATGCATTTATGACACGCCTCTGCTGCCAGCCAAAATCAATACCCCAAGCAACTGAATAATAAATGCATCATGAAGTGTAATTGATGGGCAGCAGCTTAGGGTAAATGCTTAATCTACGCATATATGTTAGCCAGCTAATGCTAAACTGGAAGAGTATTAAAATGCAACATTGTCCTTTGGTCATGAAGGGAACCACCAAAACCTGTCAGGCATTTATTCCCAGAGGTTAAAATCAAATGTGTTTTGTGCTTTTGCACCTAATTCGCTACACACACACACACACACACACACACACACACACACACACACACACACACACACACACACACACACACACACACACACACACACACACACACACACACACACACACACACACACACGAGAAGAAGTTATGCCAGAGGTAAAAGAAAGCATTGAGTTTAAATGTATCACCTCTTGGCCACAAACTGTTCTAGCCTGCAAACTGCAAGTATATTTAATTCAAGATAAACCAAAGAATCTGGGTAAGAAAAGAAACATTGCTAATGTACTGTATGTCAAAAATGCATTAAATTAAAGATACCTTAATCAATATTTTCATATTAATATTGGATTAAATTAGCCTGACAAGCCAGACCGACATCACCATTGACAGGGCTCAATCCGGTTGTCTTTCAAATTCCCTCTGCATGCAATAGGATGGCGCTACAACCAACCAGAGCAACAAAGAAGGTGACGGAGCTTAGCCTAGAAATCTAGACGCACCCTAGTGGCAGCAAATTTAATTTGCAGCTAGGGTCAGTCTAGGCACTCTCCGTTGGCATTGCGAGGTGGAAAACACAGACTTTGGGGGGGCCAATCACATCGTGTATAGAGTCGGTGGGCGGGGCTTAACTAAATAACGGCAGAGTTGCGACCAATAGACAGTTGCGACCAATAAACAGTTGCGACGGTTGTCACTGCGCGATGTGAGCCTCAACGCGATCTGAGTCGCGTCGAGTTGCGCATGCTCAGATTTAAACAATTTACGGCATAACGACAATAACGGAAGATGGGAACAGCAATAATCGAAGATATGGAAGATGGAAATGGCAGTAATGTATTATTTAGCGTAACACATCACATGTTCACGGCATGATCCCTCATGTCAGTTAATAAAAAATAAAAAAAGTCAGTGAAAATGGAGCTACATGACCAAGTTGGTTCACTGCTGGCTACAAGTTGGCAATCAGACACAACAACGGCTGTTATTTGAATGGTGTTATGAGCTAACGTTAGCAATCAAAGAATCATAGATAGCATTTGATAACTAAAACGTTTTTGAAATGATTTCCACCTTCTATATCTTCGATTATTGCTGTTCCCATCTTCTGTTGTTGTCGTTATGCCGTAAATTGTTTAAATCTGAGCATGCGCAACTCGACGCGACTCAGATCGCGTTGAGACTCACATCGCGCAGTGACAGTTTCCTTCTCTTCCTGCTACTTGAAAACAACGAACATGGCTGCTGCTGCTGGCGAACAGCGGCCTTTCGCATCGGCTTTGGCCGCGACTCTGGAAGACTTGGAGTTAAGCTTTTCTTTGAGAGAAAAACAAAGAACGGCACTGAAGTTATTCTTTAAAAAGGAAGATGTTTTCGGAGTTTTGCCGACCGGATACGGCTTCGTTGCTCTGGTTGGTTGTAGCGCTATCCTATTGCATCAGAGGGAATTTGAAAGACAACCGTTTGTCCCGCCCCTCGGATTGAGCCCTGTCAATGGAGAGTTCCCAGACCCAACATCTTGATGTGGGTCTGGCTTGTCAGGCTAGACGGAGCTAGTTGATAGATTAAACTTTTGCCGTATCCGGTCGGCAAAACTCTGAACACATCTTCCTTTTTTAAGAATTACTTCAGTGCCGTTCTTTGTTCTTTTCTCAAAGAAAAGCTTAACTCTAAATCTTCCAGAAGACCACTGTTCGCCAGCAGCAGCAGCCATAAGCCCGCCCACCGACTCTATACACTATGTGATTGGCCTAACCAGAGTTTGGTTTTTTTATATTTGCACTGCAAACTTGTTTTTTACCACTACTGATAAGGGACAGACTCTACAGTCAGGCTGAGGGTTTGACCTTTTTGCACTTACTGTAGTCACAACAGGTACTGTATAGTTACAAATTAATTTAATTGCTCTGGCTATAAGAGGAAGACCAGGCAGATACTTTAGCTGATGTGGGAGCACTGCAGATGTGTAGGCTTCACTGGGGGTTATAAAACAACAGTTGTGCCTACAAATACATGTGCCAGCATACTGTGCAAGATAATAGGTAACAAAATATGTGACATTGTGGTAAGATGATGCAATTAAGTGGACCTCTCCACTCTTCTTCAGATTAAAATGGCCACTTATTGACTAGAGCAGCACTTTGGCGCTGAGGTTCACTGCTGTCGGTCATTATGTTCTCTGCAATTAGGAACATGAAGTGGTGGCCCATAATGAAACCCTCCATCATGTCATTATGTTGGACCATACAGTTTACATTTCACTTTCGGGAAGGACAGTCTGTCCTACAAAAACTAGAGCCCATAATATATAGTTGGACAAAAAGAAACAGTGGGCAGTGAAGTCAAACTAAAACTCGTAATTGAATCAAAACTGAACCATTAAGAACAACCATGCTGCTATAAATCAGTAACTACAAAGGCCTGTAATGTATCAGACAAATACTGCAGGCTAAAGTTTACAGTAGTAGAGCACACTGCACATATTAATCATGAAGTAAAATTAACACCTCAATCAAACCCATTGGCTTTAATTTTGGTCATTTTGCCAGTTTTGTAAGAAATCTAAATTTGTCCTTAATTAAACTTAAATTAACTCTTTAACACCCGCCATGGGCGCCCGGATAGCTCAGTTGGTAGAGCGGCACCCATATATAGAGGTTTACTCCTCGACACAGCAGGCCTGGGTTCGACTCCGACCTGTGGCCCTTTGCTGCATGTCATTCCCCCCTCTCTCTCCCCTTTCATTTCTTCAGCTGTCCTGTCAATAAAGGCCTAAAAATGCCCACAAAAAAAAAATATTAACACCCGCCATATATTTGGGGTGGTCTGCCTAAATGAAAACAAATGTACTATTATATTATGTTAGACCCTTGCAATAAATTTGGACATTAGGTTTCAAAAAAATTATGTCATTTTTGGACTGCTTTGAAGGCACAAGCATATAGAGACATCATAATCTTAGCTGTGAATTGTACCTGCATTATTTTACAGTAGATCAGTCTTTTTAAAAAATAACCACAATTTACCTAAAACACAAGAGTCTAATCTTTCAATCCATAGTGCATGTTGTGCACATATAAATGTGACTTTTTATTGTGCCAGCAGTTCTTAAAAGTTCTACATGTGCTAACAGCCCAGCTTTACAAAGGGAATTTGGGGGGAGGGATAACGTAAGATATCACAGAAAAGTTGGAATTAAAAAGACGTTTGCTTGTACCATTAATATTATTTGCAATGGTGCACTTACTATAGTCACTGAAGAGCATTCCTATGTAATGTAACATCTCACGGATTAAAAAAGCCTGTGTGGCTCATGTACTGTAAACACTGTAATCCTCTTAGAGATGGCACATAGTAACACCCAGGTCACTCATAAGGAAACAGGCCGGGCTGTGGTGAAAATAAAAGCCAAAACAACAAATAAAATTGTCCCTCTTCCTCCATTTTACTCCAGCCGAGGTCACACATGACCAGTGAAGCAGAATTTGTCGGGCGGTAAAGGACGTCAAAAGGGTCGTTGAGGGGGATTACAGCTGTGTTCGTAAAATAACACAGTAAGCAGTAAGGGGGTCTCTCCTCTCCAGGAGCATGAAATGAGAGTGCTCCATGTTGGGACACAATGCAGGAGCCTGTGTAATTCACTGAATGAAATAGTTTCTGATGTTAGGGCACACAACTCTCACACACTACAGGAATAACCAAATTACATGCCCAATCACAGTTTTGCTGTCAGTAAAAAAAAAGTTGCATTGATGTCCATGGTTTGCTTTGTGTATGAGGCAGAGTAGGTATGCCTTTGAAAGTTTACCTTATTGACATTTACAGTAGCTCTCTGTGCTGTAATAGCAAGAGATCCAATAGGGTCTCAAATAGTTGGTTTTCATAAAAATAACTGTATTGATGGTTGGACATATGTAGGTGTCCAATATCTGACACTGTGTGATATAAGGGGGCTGTTAGCCGTAAGTGGGCAGCAGGTGACCGTCTTTTATACACAGTGCTTCAAGGGTAAAACACCACAGATCACTGTGTACTTCCACAAATCCCTTGTGCTCTGACCTTTGGATCACTGGCAGACTTTTTCTCCCCACATTAGTGAGATGACTTTCCTTGACAGGTGACATGCTATATTAATGATATAGTCTGCTCAAGTGAAAATAAAAAAAGCTGTATAGTATCTAAACCAAGATTTTCTTGGGAGAACACAACAGTTTAAGCTTTAAAGGTTGTTGCAAATTTCAGGTTGCATTGGTGCACAGCTTCATAGAGAGAATGATTTAGAAAACAAATGCAGCTTTGACTAGGACTACCAAGGATGTTTTCTCATAATAATTGCTGTCTGTAGTTTACAACCAATTGCACTGCTGTAGAATAAGGTGTAAAACGTGACATTGTATCTCCTCCGAGGCCTATTATTTTATCATCTGCCATTGAAGCAGAAATAAATCACCGTCTTTGTTGATTCCTAGAACTGATAAAGAGATAGGTAAGCCTCATTTTGGTGAAAAAGCATTCAATATGCATCTCATTTGACATGTTGAACCAATTTAGTAAACCTAATGAGTTTAGTCATTTACAGTGGGTTATTTGAGACAAGCAATATGATGTCATTGTAAAAAAAGATTTTGAGTTTCTGCTGCTATGCTTTTCTATTGCAAGTGTGTATGTTATTTAGTATTTTTTATAGTAATGAATGGTTCAACACATGAGCAAATGTCTGGGCACAAGCATACACCCCTTGTTTTGCACCTCTTAATTAAGTGGATGGAAATGGGATACTAAACCTATTGCCAGTATGGCAGGTTTTGCACCAAATGTTTGAGACTCTGAAAGTAGTCTGAGCCATATTTATCTGAATCAATGAGATCCTATCCTGAGCCTTTAATTAACTCATCCCCCTTTTTTTATTCAATCAATGGCCTGCCAGGCATTGGTCTTCCCCTGAACAGACAGATTCATGTAAGTTGTTGAAATAATGTTAGTGGGGCCAGGCAGATAATCATCATATTAACAATCGTTTTATTAATTAACAGTTTAATGTTTAATAGTAATACTTATATTTTATCATATATTTATAGGGAGTAATAGTAAAGACTTGTATAAGTAATTGATAATTAATGATGATGTTATATAGAGTTCATGTGTCGATTTTAGAGTATAGATAGTTTTTACTGTTCTACATCAAATCATTTTAAAAAACAGGCTCTCATGCATGTATTTGATTGTACAAGGATAGATGTGAATATAGATGTTTTGCCACCTTTTTTGACTAGCATTTGTACCTGCAAGTGGTGAGGTCAAAGGTCAATTTATTTAGAGTAACCAGTATTTGAGCATGCTAGAGTTAGATACCGGTCACACCTTTTAAAGTTAGTCTTTACCTATAACCTTTTGACATAGCTCACATACTCTAACTGTGGTTGGTTAAGTTGGTGAAGTTCAGCTAAATTTGGACATATTGTTACTGCCACATCCAAGATATCCTGAAAGAAACAGAACCTAATTGCTGTACACAAAAAATGAGGCAACTCATGTGTTGAGTTGGCAGTAAAATTCAATTAAAGCCCTTGTTCGGTCAAACAGTTAAAATTGTCATTTTAAGGTAATCCTAATATTTCAATGCCTAGTCATAATGATGTCACATTTTGAAGTCACATTGACATTGAGTAAAGATTTTTTTTATAATGAGTCCTTGGGAGGACACAACTTGGATGCCTGTCTTGATGTTCAAAAGACGTGATTTTATCGTGTTTTTGTAGCTGGTGATGCACACACTATTAGGCATGCATGGCCATACTTTGTGCATGGTTATCTCAGGCCACACACTCGGCTCAGAGCTTCCTAACCATCCATAACAGGACTGGAGACATATTTTTATCATGTTCAACAGATACTGTGCAAGTCCTGAATGTATTATTTCTCTCACTTTGGTGCTTGACCAGTGAGACTCCCTCCATCTGTCTGTATGTCCCCACAAGATGCCCACATTGTTTCCTGAAATAGTGTGTCAAAGCCTGTGGTTCTCTTGGGATGAGAGATGTTTGCTTTTCAATAAATGGTTGGTACGCTCGATACATGTGTCAAGCACTCTGTTAATGACACCGGGTTATGCTTTTGTCATTAATTCCCCTAGTAATGAAACATTTTAGATATATTTTTAATCTTTGTCACATACTGTATGTCTGCAGGTTATGGCATATTACACCAACAAAAAACTATTCCAATTCCCCAGTAAAACCTTACTTTGCTCTTATACAATGGAGTGTTGGGGTATTGTTGCAATATTGATTGCAAATGTGTGTGGAGAGAGGGGATACTGTATCTCAATCTGTATGTACAGCAGATTTATGTACAAGAATCGCAGAATGCGTACTTATATTTGTTAAAATGTGCAAAACATGCAAACATGTATCCAGATTTGTGAATATGAACACTAATCTGTAAATGTGTTCTCAGATTTGTCAATGGGTACATGAATCTCTAAATGTGCATTAGCATGTAGGTTGTGTGCATAACGTTAGTGGGTGTGCGGTCCAGAGAAGAGAAAGAGACATGTGAAAGTAATAGTTACATTATAGCTGTGAACGTAGCAATGCAGTATGTACAGTGTAGGCCATTTGTCAGTGAATAAATCCTACAACGCCTCAAGACCTAAGCCAAGTTCCCTGGCTTGCTTGCCACCTGATTGAATAAAGGGGGTTAGCCCTGAAGTTAGCAAACTTCAACACAGGCTCACTAACTTAAGGTGGACTGACCTTTATAATAATTATCTTGAAAACAGATAAAGTGGTCTTTACATAGGTAATCTGGCTAACCTGGCATTTGCCTCCAAAACGGTGATTAGTTCATCTATCAGTTCATCCTTACATAATTTATGGCCAAAAATGTACCAGCATAATTACACAAAACCCAAAATGTGTAGTCTATTCTTATCAAAGGGTAAACAACAACTTCTACCTTTAGACGTAGTGAAATTCTACCTTAGCAGCATGAGTGAAATGAGAAAGTAGCATTTCACAAAGCATTTCTAGGCTGCGTCCCTTGTGGTTATGATTCAGAAAATCCCTGGTAGACCCAGCTCCATGGTGGCTTTGTCATGACGCTGTTGGTTCCAGCCAGCAGCTTGATCAAGCGAAACAGGCCAGCGGCTATGCCTACAACTTCCTTCGTCCTCACTGTCATGTCCAAAATATGGGTCATGTAGAGTGCATTGGCTGTCTTTGTGTGTGCGTGTGGAACCATTTTATGTATGACAATCTGCTTTACCTCTCGTGGGCTGAAACATCACTTCTCTATACAGATTGACAGCAAAACCCCAGTAGCTTTTATTTTTTGGTTTAAGGCACAGGTGAACCATAACTGGGGTCAAGCGCACACTGACTCACCCGCTGGTCATTGGCTTTCTCATGCCTCTCTTTTAATGCAGTAACTGCTATGGTGCCATGGTCCCTGGGGCAAAATGAGAAAGCTACCAAACCATATTTCCTACATAAGCAGCAACCATTTTATAACTATAAGGGAGTAGCCAGAGGAAAGTCAGAACTGTGGAAGACTAACCAAGGGCTAATACCATATATAGAAGGGAAAACACAATTGCATAAATCGCTCAAAGCAGTTAGCAAATGGCTAATAGGAGAAAAAGATTATCGCAGTTGGAAGTGACCTGTGGGTAACAGAAAAACAAACATATGCTATCAGAGGATGTGATTTATACTGCAACTGATGGGAGCCGACACCTCTATCCATATAGGTGCCTTTAGCAAATGGAAGACATTAATCATCACAGTCATGTATTCTACAGCTTCTAATTACATGCTCACTGTACACAGACTGTTGACTACTTCTGTAAGATCCAGCTGCAGAGATTTCCCACTGGCCTTTAAAACTGAAGAAGGATGGGAGGGCTGGGGGATGCAGAGCCCAAACATGTGGAGGCACACACAGTTGATGAAACCCTCTTTTTATCACTCACTCTCTCTCTCTCTCACACACACACACACACACACACACTTCCCAGTTGCTTCCCAGTTGGTTGCATCTAAAAATCCAATTTTACTTCTCTAAATCGCTGCATTTCATTATCTTGACTACAGTACATGGAGAAGATTAGAGGCAATATCCTGCTTTGATCATGGTGTTTATACACCCTGCATGTGAACACAGCAGTTCAGCAAGGTCCATAACGGAAGCGTAAATTGGCATGCATCAGCCATGATAGCTTAAAGAAAGCACAAGAAGTGTTGGAGGTACAGATGAAAATAATATATATATATATATATATATATATATATATATATATATATATATATATATATACATACACACACACACACACACACAGTATAGGCTGGGTTCCATTTGCATGAGTCTAGAATCTATTTTGTTTCATCCAAAAGAACAAAATGGACAACTATTGCAGTACTTTACAGTGGCCAGCAACATGACTAAAGCTTATGTGGTGAGGAGTACTGTATGAGGATAATGCCACAGACCATCTCAAGCCCCTAAGCAGACACATCAAAGCAATCTTTTGCAGTCAGTATACTCCCTTCTCTCTATCCTCTCTATCTAGTCCTGCTAGCTCAGTTTCACAGAGACTGACAGGAGGCAATCCGTGCTGATATCAGATCTTTAACATGGAAAAGGTGGCCTGAATACAGAGAGGCTTAGAAAGACATCTGGAAGATGGGTAGGTTCTGAGGATGCTCTGTGCTAGATTCATCTCCCTTAAGGGGAAAGGTCAGTTCCTCAGGTTTATCACAGAGATTGTCATTTAAACTGCCACAGCTGGAAACCATGTGTTTGTTTGATTTAGCTTCAGGGGAGCTAACAGGAGGTAAATGCTGAACACTTCATATGCAGGTAAATACATATTTCTTCCTCAAAGTTCAATGCTAATGGTGTTTCTATGCTATACTCAATATTTTTTTTCTTATTCAAATCTTGGTGGCTTGTAAAAGTTAGAATTAGAGAATTGGGAAGTTGTTGACCACGATGATCTGCTAGGATGTAACAATGAGAACAGTTTGTCGTCCCAAACATCAGAGGACATTCACAAAAACAAGGCTTCTCAACTTCCCTATATTGCTCTGCTGGGAAGTGTTTGAGTTCAATTCACAATGAATGGCATGTTGGTTATGGGACATAAGGATGAGCATAAATCCACTGAGGGCTCCATTTACTTGGGTTTCAAGGATTGATGTGCAATGAAACTATAAGGCCCAAAAGCACACAACCACCCAGCAGTGGCAGTGACAATATCAGATCAAAATATAGGTTGAAGGCTCAGATTACATTACTACAATCATGGTATATGAATCAAGAATACAGTGAGCTCTCATGGATCTGACATTTCCACAGTTTCTTAAATTCCCCAAGTTTTAAATGTAAGGGTATTTCTGAGATGAGCACAAAAAAAATGTATTTGCTAGATAATACGTGTGGCCTGAACAGTGCATCCTGTCGTGACCTCTTCACAGCAGATGTGGCAATTATGGAGTAGTACTGAATTTTTAAGTCACTAAACCACAATGTATAAGAGTGCCAGAGATTAGTAAGGGCTGCATAGAAAAGCCTGAGGTGGCAGTTGGAGTTCAGTGTAGAAGAAATAGGCCATCATGAGCATAAATCTGTCATCAAACCGCAGCTCATTGTGCGCCCTTGTGATTACTGTGGCACAAGCAGGGAAACACTTTTTGCTGGGTAGTCCAGAGATGTCAAGTCTCACTCCCACAAGATTAAAGATTGCATTACAATTAGAATGCATGAGGAATGGCGCAGAATTGCAATTTACTCTGTGCTAGCATGGATTATTCTAAATTATTAAACCCTGGGGTTTGCATTAAGACAACTAAATATACCTTGACAAGAAGTAGATTCTACCATTAGCATTGGCTCATGGCTGAACTAATTATGTTTTACTACAAAACAAAAAGATCAAAGATAACACAGAGGATAACAGAAATAGTTCAAAGATAGGGATGCTATTGAAAGCAAGCCCAGTAAACACTGCCATATCTAATGGGAATGCGTTATGCCATTATTTAAAGTTTGCTTAATCAGCAAACTATCTTTGTTCTTCTGTACTTTCAGCTGTTTAGCCCTTTGACTCTTTGATCCACACATATACTGAGGTGCATAACAATAGTGAGGTTGCTGAGGCAATGTAATCTACAGTGTTATATAGGTTATATTGTATACACCTATTCCTTTTACTTCCCTGAACATAACAGAACCCATGAAAAGACTAAATCCAACAATAAATTGGTCCTACTAATAAGTATTTCATGCATATACAGTAGTATTCCTATGTATTGACCTCCATTTTTTTGTCCAAAAAAACCCTCATTACGATGAACATGGGTGCCATAAGTTATTGTTAATCGATTCTACATACACTGTATTGATGCCATAAATACTTGCAAGAGCACTGAATCTGCAGCTGGAAATGTCCCTAATAAATATACTTTTATTATTGAGTAACCTGTTTTAGGATTATTAGTTTTTTTTTACTTTAAAAGAAGCCAAATTATATCATTGTGTGACATTTAAAAGTATTAAGTAGAAAGTAGCAAAAATATAGAATGCTGGCTGCCTTATCCTTGAACAAAAGCAGCAAAACAGAATGCAGCCCATAGTCTTTAAAAAAAAAAAAAAAAACTGTAATCAGTATATTAAGTCTTTTGCTACTGCATAATGACAGATATTGCTCTACAGATGGAGGTCATATGCAAAAATTCAGGAGTAATTTAAAAATACATTCAGCTCATATTTGATCTACTTTACATTGAATATGCATATGTGCCCTATAGGCTTCTCCCATGACATCATAAAACCATGGAACAATTTAGAGTAATCTGCCTTGCAAAGGAGACCTCTGTACTGGATGCTTATTCTGCACATCATTTCACCTCGGTCCTACTAAACTCTGACTTATTGTTGACATAAAGAAAGTGTATTGAAGTGCGTCATTATGTATGTTGTCATGGTCATGGAGTTTAACAATCTACATACATTTGGCCCCTATGGGTTGTCTAAGTATGTTTTCTGTCCTCACAAATTCTTAAGTTCTGATCCATGTCTCCTCTTTTCACTGGACATCCAGATGTGGTGTACTCATTGATGTTAGCCATGCTCAGTGAGAAGGTTTCTACTGTAGACAGCCCTATCCATACGGTGTCACTGTAAAGGAGTGACAGTGGTCATGTCATTGAAGATAGATGTGTAAGGGTAAATTGCAGTGTGCTCCAAATCTCATTCCCCATGAGCCTATTGATCTAAAGGGGACAGCACTAGCCATAAGCCATCACATACAGCAGTGTGAAGACAATGGCCTGCACAGGTCATGACAAAAAAAATGACATGTCATTGTATTACCATGAATCATGTTGTGGTTGAATGTACTTTAATAAAAAGGCCTGTCACAAGTCAATACGTATGGTTTGGTAAGCCTGATAGAAAGTTGTGTTGATTGTCCGAAACCCCTGCATTCAACCTCAAAGTGAGAGCCCTTATATGAGAGCAATACCTACAGCTCAAGTGGATGTCAAGGGCAATTGGACAACTAGGAAATTAGAGCAACGTATTTCAATAAGCGGCAAGAGCAGTTTTGTTCTGTTTCCCATTATGCTAATGGCAGTAAAAAGTTAGTATGTTCATGCATGGATGTCTAATGTGCCTGTTATCCCCCCTTCCTTCCTTGTAGGAAAACAGTGAACAGCCATAGTGCTGATATGACGTGTTTTTTTTTTTTTTTTTTTTTTTATCACCAGCTTCTTAATAAAAAAAGCAATTACAAGAATATGTTTGCACTCCATGGGCAGAATCCCATCCCATCTAATTAGAGATATTTTTCTTGGTTACTTCTGAATCTGAGTCTTAGTGAGGTTAAACAGAACAAGATGATAACTTACAGACAAAACTGCTTGTTCTTTAGGTGAAAACCAATCAACCAGTCTTGTGGACTATGTATAAATTAACTTATATCTAAAAGCATTAGAGCACTAGCAAGCATTTATGTCAGTCCATATTTGTATTATATACACCAATGCTTTATGTTGTAAGAAATAAAAGAGGAAGCAGGGAATTTTGTAAGATGTAAAGAAAAGTTGATCTCTTGCTGACCTTGCCACCCCCACCCCTCTCTCCCCAGTCCATTTATGTCCACTTACATTTGAGCCTTATGTACTGTATACAGAATGACAGCTTCTTTTCTTTTACTGTGTATGGTTATATATTCCTTTTAACTAAATTATGTATTACACTGGAAATGGGTACAAGTTATGCTGCCTTTTAATCCTTGCCTTTGTACAAATGTACTTTTCATACCTTAATAGAGGCTTCTGAATGATGAGCTGCTAAAATTGGCTTACAGGATCCACTTACCCACTTTGTATTCTCATATTGCCAGACCTGTATCCACAGCGCTGTGTCAGCGACGAGTATGGTCTGGCTACACCACCTGTCTATTTACACTAAGTTCCTATAGCGGATATAGTCATAGGGGAGGGGCATCCAGCGATGGATGGCAGGCTTCATCGCAGCAATGTACATCCGTTGAGACAGACTACCCACTTTGCGACTTTATGTCATAACTGGAACTCAACATGCATGTCAACCACAAGCTGTAAAAAGCCTAGTATCTGTAGGAATTATATCCATATTGGACAAATCTACATACACGTCATAGTTTGAATCCATTGCCAGCATTCAGCGCCAATGCAGGAAGTAGTTCTGAGCCGGAGAAGAATTGATGTGGTTCTTGTCCATCGCTATAGGGTTAGGTTGCACACATATATAGCGTGTCTGGACCCACCCTGATTGGGTCACTTTACCTGATCATTATGGATATACACCTATTATATAAACAATGTTTGCCACCAAAAACTGGCTATTGCTGAAGGAGCATGTGAGGAAAGATTTGAAAGCAAGGCAACCATGGTCATGCATTGATGTTTGCAGAAAATGAGTAGATGCTGTTTTCCTGAACTGTTGGTCATGTGTAAACATGCTTTGATTAAAATGAATGGCTGACTGATTTTTTTGCTTAAAGCCAGGTGGGGTGAAACTGTAATAAAATGCAAAGTCGTTTTACAGATGAGTTGCTCATGTAGTGGCTTCCCGTGGTTTATCTGCTGACAGCACAACCTTGACAAGTTTGTCACAACAGTGTTTCCCCGTCATACAGTAGCTGTAGACTGCACTAGTTTGAGTTTATGTGAGCACAGACTATCCAGAAATACTGAGTTTTTAAGTCTGTGGTTACTTTGCATGTCTATATTTGCAAACAAAAAAAAAAACATGTTTTCAATGTCTATTTAGGATTCTCCTCAGTGTAAAAAAAGTACAGTTCTGGCTGGCATACTGAAATGCCAAAGAAGACTAAATCATTTCTGAGCAGCTGTTTAAATTCTACATTTGTATAATCACCTCTGTTACTTATAAGTGTCTATACACAACTGTGTTTTAGCGTTGATTCAGCTTTGCTGTCAGAGCCAAATAAAGTCACTTACTAACAAGAGTGTCTGCCAAAACTTGCTCTATAGTGGAAGGAAAGAAAGAGCCGTTACATATTCTAGACAGTAGTCTGGCACGGATGCTCAAATGAAAGGGAGGTAGAGGGAAGCAAAAGGTCAGGCTCATTAAATGTCAGCAAAGAGCATCTTAATAATTGAATCACTCAGACAAAGAACCACATAATTTAGCTTTGAGAGCTCTGAGGAGCCACTTGCAGTCACGCTTGTAGTTTTATAGTCACTCAAAACTGCAGATATCATTTTAAGATAGGCTGTTGTACAGAACATTAACCTCAAAAGACCTAACGTCCAAAAACAATTGCATATGATATACTGCACAGTATATTGTTTACCAATGAAGACATTGTTTGGAGGGCATTCAGTTTTTTTTGTCATTTTTAACCTGCTGCACTGCCTTCAAAACCTGTCAAGAGTCATCCCTCTCGATGCAAATTTAAAACAGATGGGTTTGTGCCAAAAATATAAAGATAAAAATCTTGGGCTGTTTCTGTTTCAATGATATAAGATAGCCACCGTTGAAGCATCACACCATACACAATAGTGAGAAGTCCAATTAGAAATGCATGAGGGCTGATCGAGAGGTGATGTAAGCCCTGAGGGAAAGCAGAAATCCACAGCTCCTCCCACTGCACAGGGTGAGAAATTCAGCTGTAGACCTCATCGTAAAGAGTTCACTTAAACTAGGATTACACTCTGAATAGCATTATGCAAGAAAAATAGTTGTGATGCAGAAATGTAAACAAAATGTTCATATAATAAGAAATGTTGAATTTCTGACACTAAGAAACCTTTGATATGCATGTAGCAGATAATTAAATACAGGTGTTCCTGAATGTGAAGAACTTGTCTTTGTGCTCCTAAATAAAGAATTTAAAGATAAAAGCTTTTCATCAATCCACACAGAACCACAAAAAAGAAATGCTGCAGATTTAGAGAATATTGCCATTAGACCCAAGAACAATTACTGACAGAAACAATGGGTAACACTTTAATAAAAAACATTCACTACTGATTCATTTAACAGTAGCTACCAGTCTGTTTACCAGTAACTAATCATTAGTGCTTGAATCACAATCAATCCATAACTAACCATTCGTTACTCACATTCCTCAATCGTTCCTCAGTAACTACATTTTTGTGTACCTTATTGTAAAGCGTTACCAAACAATGACCAAGTAAAGCCTAAATGTAAATGTTTCATAATGCATGTTAAGACCTTATCTGATCATATACTGTAAATGCATACGGTGTACAGACCATTGTGTTTGACCAGTATCAAGAAGTGTCATGGAAATAACAGGATGTTTTGCAGCTGAGGAAACTATTGTTTCATCACTGTTTATTAGCATCAACAAGCAGAGATGACTCACACAGACAGCTCTACAGATCCAGGCTACATTTCACTGGAAATTGTGTTGGAAGTGTATGTGTTAATAGTTTTGACTTCAAGTACTGACTCATGAATGAACAGTATAGAAGTTAACCTTGACTTATGGGCTATACTTGCTATGTCTTGGTTTTGAGGGAACTGAGTTCTGTAACTGTAGTGAACTACCTTTATGATTTTCACACCAGAAATGTCACATAATGGACTTCTCTCATCAGTCATCGGCCGCCTGTGTCAAAATACATTCACAACTTTCTGCTAGAACATGCAGTTACTCAAGAGGCTCATTCTTCTTCTATCAATATATCTTGAAAACTACAACGTTTATTGTCACAATCATTTGTCTCTGAAAGCTTGTGACCAACTGTCAGAGAAATCCCACTTGAGACCAAACAGGATGTTTTATTGTTTTGTGTAGATTCGTAAAACAAGCGTAACCCAAGACAGAATGTTTGTTATTAATGGCTTTCTATGAGTGTAAGAGTCGGACCATCAATCCATCTCCCTGTGTACCTTTGTGAGTTTGTAACTGGGTGTGTGGGAGAAGGATGAAACAAGTACCAATATACAACCCCAAATCAGAAAAGGTTGGGACAATATGGAAAACACAAATAAAAAAAGAAAGTACTGATTTCTAAATGTACTTTGACTTGTATTTCATTGCAGACAATACAACAGCACATAATTTAATGTGTTCCTCATGATTTTTATTGTTGTTTTTTTTTCAAAAAAACAAAATTCCTATTTTGGTTCTTGCAACACATTTCAAAAAAAGTTGGAACAGTAAAGCATTTATCACTTTGTAATGTTGCCATTCCTTTTCACAACACTTAAAAGACGTTTAGGGACTTAAGACACCAAGTGATGAAGTGTTTCAGGTGTAATTTTGTCCCATTCTTGCTGCAAACAAGTCTTAAGGTGGGCAACAGTACGGGGTCTTTGTTGTCTCATTTTGCGCTTCAAAATGCACCACACATTCTCTATTGGAGACAGGTCGGGACTGCAGGCAGGCCAGTCAAGTACCCGTATCCTCTTCCTCTGCAGCCAAGACTTTGTAATGTGTGCAGAATGTGGTTTTGCATTATCTTGTTGAAATATGCATGGACGTCCTTGGAAAAGATGTCTTCTTGAAGGCAGCATATTGTGCTCCAAAATCTCTATGTACTTTTCAGCATTAATGGTGCCATCACAGAAGTGCAAGTTACCTTTGCCAAAGGCACTGACAACACCCCATACCATGACAGACTTGTTGCTGGTAACAGTCTGGATGATCCTTTTCTTCTTTGGTCCGGAGCACACGGCGTCCATTTCTCCCAAAAAAATACCTGAAATACTGATTCATCTGACCACAGTACACGTTTCCACTGTGTGATGGTCCATCCCAGATGCCTCCGAGCCCAGAGAAGTCGACGGCGCTTCTGGACACTGTTAACATAGGGCTTCCTTTTGGCACAGTGCAGTTTTAACTGGCATTTGTGGCTGTAACTACGAATTGTGGTACTTGACAAAGGTTTGCCAAAGTAGTCCTGAGCCCATGTGGTGATATCGCTTATGACGATTCTTGATGCAGTGCCGCCTCAGGGATCGGAGATCACGGTTGTTCAGCTTAGGCTTGCGCCCTTGTCCTTTACGCACTGAAATTCCTCCACATTCCTTGAATCTTTTAATTATGTTATGCACTGTTGAAGGTGAAATAAGCAAATGTCTTCCTATCTTTCTTTGAGGAACATTGTTTTTAAACATTTCAATAATTTTCTCACATATTTGTTGGCAAACTGGCGATCCTCGGCCCATCTTTGCTCCTAAAGGACTAGACCTTTCTTGGATGCTGCTTTTGTACCAAATCATAATTACTATCACCTGTTGACATCACCTGTTTCAAATCACATCATTATTTAACCAATTTACCTGATTACTAGCCCTAAATTGCTCCTGTCCCAACCTTTTTTGTAATGTGTTGCAGGTCTGAATGACAGGAAAGGATGTATATTTACAAATGAAATTAAGTTAACCAGACAAAACATGAAATATTTTGTGTTCACACTGCAAGTCAAAGTACATTTAGAAATCATTACTTTTTCTTTATTTGTGTTTTACATACTGTCCCAACTTTTTCTGATTTGGGGTTGTACTATAAGATCATCAACACTGGAGAGTGGACTTTAGCCAGACGCAATGGAGTCAGGGGACCAGTGAGAGTTGAGCTTTATAATGTGAGAAAGACTGAGATGTGGGCACAGCTCCTCTGGGGAAATCAACAAAAGGTGCAGGGTGTTTGTGTTATTTTTAGTCATACAATACTAGTAGTGTGCCAACAGGGATGGAAACTATTGATATAATTAGCATGGGCGTAAATTTCATGGGGGGAGGGGGATGACAATAAACAAATAAAATTTCTTAAGAGCAATTATTGAAGGGGACACAAATAATGTGTGTAGTTGTGGAACTCCACTAAGTAGGCTGGCAAAGCTATTTTATCCACTTTAAACATGATTTTTGGATGAAGTGATTATTTTCTCTAATACAGATGATGCTGCACTAAGAACTGAGCCTCCTAGCAAGCAAGCTAACTAACTAGCCAGCCGACCACTAAATTAGTAAAATTGAACTTAATGTTTCATTCACACACTTGTCACAGCAAAGAAAAACACAACGCTCTTGCCAGATGAGTAACAACTTTGTTTGGCTCATTTTCTATAACCAGTGTGTATTGTGAAAGCAGGGGGACTGCCCATTTCTCCGACGCTCCATTGTTCTGACCTCTCGATAACCCGAAAAATTCCCTTTGGTCCCACAGCCCACTAGTCCGACGTCCCTTTGAAATTATGAATCCCATTATGGCCACGCCAAGACCCGCCCTACGAAGCAGCTCGATTGGTTGGGGTTAGGCATTTGGCCGAGTGGTTATGGTTAGGATAAGATTGGTCAACAGGGTCTGTTTCTAAACTTCAAATGCATTTTTTTGCCCAGTTTGCGTTTATATTATTTTATTACTTACTGAATTATTTGAAGTATTTGTTACTTACAATACACAGCGTAGATGAGGTAGGAACCCTTAGATGGAGTAGGTCCTGGACAGACAGTCAATTGAGACCACTGAGGAATTGATCTGAGACTGGGAACCATTGACAAATCATGAGTGAGCAAGTACACTTCAAATGTAGGTGTGTCAGTAAGCAATCTAATGGCTAAAATTATCTTTTTAAAGTAAACCTTCTTAAACGTATTGTTGCTCGATATTCTGTGGAGTAATTCTCAAATATCCCCCGAATTTAACTATAGCTTCATAATAACACAGGGAAGTAGTCAAAATGATAGCCATCACTATAGCTTAATTCCCAAACAATTCCTAATTGTTGCCTACATGACTAAAAGTGGAAGATCGCTTAACTCAGCTTTACTCTTGACGTATATCCTCTCCAAAAGCCCCTGGCGATACCTTTTTATGTTGCTCTAAATACAGCTAAGAGGCCGTAAGATGGGTGATCAGTGACTAGCTACACCTACTCATGAGAACACAGGGCATCAACAAAGCTATGCCTCGGAGGGGATTAAACCAGCCATCTGTACTTCGAAGTTTCAGATCATGACAGATTGTGAACTGTTAACAATTGTATCAAGAGCATGGGGTGCAATCAGCTGTGCTACAGCAGGGGTCAGTAAGAAATCAAATCCATTGCAAACCTTAAAGAGCGTTTTCCTTGTTTCCTTATACACTTCCTTCCGTCTCTCTTTAATATTTTCTCCCTCTCTCTCTTTACTTTTACTCTGGCCTGGTTGGTTATTCCTGTCAGTAGCTGCCTGAGCCTCACTGGAGCTTGTATCAACTCCTTCCTTTCCCCGGTGTGACATTCATAGCATTACAATTGAGCCATCAATCTGTCAAGCCTTACTGCTGCTAAGCCACGAGCTGTGGGAAGCACAAGAGGGGGACAAGTTTACCTCTGCTTCTGTTTTGCTTCTCTGTAGTTAGGGCCTAACAACTGCAATAAATCTCAGACATGTGAAATAGATATGCTTTTAGTTGCCAGCTGAGGCAAGTCATTCATTGTCCTTTTTCACACTCATTTTCGCATCCACTGCTGGGTATTTTTTTGCTGATGACTGACTTGGTGATAGCTGTTGGCTTCTCATTCCGTTGGATTTTCATTATTATTATTTTAACCCTGCTACCTCTCATACCACACACACTCCTCTGCTGTCTCTCAAATCTTCTCTATTTTCTTTCTCTTTGTATTTGATCCCCCTTTCTCCCTCCCTGGGTAATGTCAGACTGAGCTCCTGTAAGGAGGAGATAAAGCCCCCCGGCAGGGCAGGACCAGCGCTGTCGCCCTCTGACTTCCTGGACAAGCTCATGGGGAGAACATCAGGATATGATGCCCGCATCAGACCCAACTTCAAAGGTACGATATATGCCAAGGAGGCAGACCATCACAGTAGTCCTCAAGAAAATAAAACAAAACAAAACAAAGACCAGTGGATCTGTGCTGTGAAAGCTAAACAGGTGACCATTCTCATGTGTATGTGCTGTATGCTATTCCATCAGAAACTATGATCTGATACTGAGATTTCTAGCTTCTCCGTATAAATATTGCATCAGCTTGTCCAGTTTTTCACTACACAGTGGTGTAGTTTAGTTTTGTTATAATTATGGTGGTATAGTGTGATGTTGACTTAATTAAGAGACATACCATGCCGCACAAGCACCCTGCATCCCTGTCTCCACAATTATGTCTTGACGGAAACATAATTCCTGTCTGGAGTAGGTTTACTGGTAATGTTTTTTTTCTAGTACAGGTGCTACATTTTTGTACCACACGCATAAGGAGTGAGTCCTTTGTGTGTAAACAGGGGTTTTCATTTTTTATACATTTTGGTTTCAGGATGGTGCTCCCTAGTTTTGCATTACCAAGTCAGTTTGCAGGCAATATAGCTATTAGCTGCAGCACATTAAACAGCATGTAAATAATACATTAATTAAAAAGGTGACATTATTCGTGACAAAAGAAAAACACTAATGGGATTTAAGCTGGACTTTAAAAACATGACCAAGAGTTACAAGTGGATTTATGGATGTTTATATGTGATGGATAATGATATCCTCTGAAGTGTAATGAATCTATAATTATGTGTATCATGTCTGTGTTTAGATTTGACTGTGTTATGACTCAGAGACAGAGACATTTTTTTGATGCAAATTCAGAGCAATCAGGCGCCAAGGGGTTTAAAGTACCATCATTGTATCCTTGAGCTGTGTGTCACAGCTGCTGCTGCTGCTCCAACTGCTGACAGTGTTGATAAGCAGGCAAAATAAATGAGCCAAACAAAAAAAAAAAAACTAACTTCCTGTTGTTTGTAGAACACTGGCATGCACCTGTCTCTTTTACCTCACGCAGCATCTTTGCCTCACATCTCTCCCTCCGGATGCACACCTCACAATTTGATTTCTCTGTTTAGGCAACAGAAGCACTTTGGTTAAGGTTAGGAAAAGATCATGGCTTTGGTTAACTGTTAAAAAGTACATACATCTTTTGTCATAAGTAGGCTATGCAGTAGGTGCTAATGACAGAATGTTGTATTGAGAGAGCCACATACAGGATATTGTAGGGGAAAAACTAAATAAGTTGTGATTGTGAAATTTAGCAAATAAGTTATGATGCTATACGTCATTGGGTTAATAAAAACATAATTCACTAATTTGCTGTTGCAAAGTAGTAGCATATAAACATAATTCCAAAAGTCAGGGTTGCACAACGATGATATTCTCAGATACCAAAGTGTGGGCAGACGCATCTCTGTGACCTTCCTTGCTCTTAGTTTTAACAGTCCTGTTATCTCCAGAATTTATTCTTAAAACATTTTTTGAGGTTGGTTTCAGTAAATGATTTATTTTAACCCAATTACACTTAAAGAAAGGCTTGTGAAAAATACTTTCTCCTAGAGTCTTTAAAGAGCAGGCTCTTAAACAGAAGAACTAGAGCTTGCATGACTGTGTTGCAGTGACATTTTCAGCCACAATGACTGTATTGGATGAAAATTAATGAAGAAACTGCCTTGAATCTTGAAAAGAGCCACAGTATATAATAGTTTTTTTTATGTGATGTTATCTCATTAATCCCATCTGAGGGGAAATATGTGTAAATGCAGTCTGTTTTTTTCTTTTCCTCAGGCCCAGCTGTGAATGTCACCTGTAATATTTTCATCAACAGCTTTGGGTCCATCACAGAAACTACAATGGTAAGAAGACCTGGCGATTTCAAATGTTTCTTATGTTCGAGAGACATATGCGTATTCTGAAAAACGGTATTAAAAATCTCACTGTAGTTTATTTGTTTGTAAACATAATTATGGATTATGGTTTGTATTGGTTTAGCTGTGGTAGTCTTAAAACACTCTGTCCTACCAACTTCTTTGCTAATCCACTCAGTGCTGAAGCCGTTCCCTCATTTCTGTTTCCTGGAGCTTAACAGTGCAACCTTCAGAGACCAATGGGTCACTGACATGCTGATAATGAACTGTCCACTCTGCAATTAAAATGAAAAATTGAGAAAATGGATGAAAAGGGATATAGTAGAGAGGACAAGGGGTTCGGGGAGAAATGGCTGTCCTCAAGTCTGCATTTATAGTGTTATAGCTGCTGGGTCAGCACAATGCAGCAGTGAACGGTTTAAAAGGTGTCTAATGGGGGGGGGGGGGGGGGGGGGGGGGGGGGGGACCCAGAGGGTCAGACCTCCAGTCAGAACAGCCCAGGGAACGACAACACTAATGATGTCATTGTGTTCACTGGTGAAGCATGCGTTTCATTCTGATAAATGAAGTGAACATGCAAGAAAAAGGAACAATGTGCAATGCCCAAAGATGAATTTTGAATTAATTGCACAAATTAGAATTCTATTGAAATACTCATGTATGCTGGCTGCAGGCAGGAGTGATTATGTTCAGTACTTGTCCTTGGCATGGCTTGCATTGCTAACCCTCAGCTCACCAGCAGCACATGCTTGCAACAATTGAACAATCAGTTACTTTAGCAACATCTGATGTCTTATTGTGAGGCAGGGGCATTTCAACAAGAGTGAAGTCTTTATTATTTGGAACCACTAAGGTTACATTAAAATGATGGATCATCTGTAATAATATTAATGTTTGCACACTGGTCATTATAATTTGGAGGTGTAAAAAGTTAAATACTGTAGTACTTATATTTACAGAAGCATTTTTAAAGCACATTAAAATGCCTTTTTTTAAAGGCTTAAACTAATCCTCCATTGTGAACAGTGCACCTCACATCAGAGTGAAGTCATGTCATCGTCAATAAGGAAATGAAGCACAATCGACACATGTAGCCTACATCACGGTCCGTTTCTTTGTCATGTGGATTATGTCATTGCATATGAAACAAAGGAAAAATGCATTTAGTAGTTTAAGACTTTAAAAGTTATTTTCCATCCAAGACTGTTCAAAGTTTGATCATGGTTTCATCTTCTATAGAGTAAAACAACTTTAGCCATCTTACATTTGTTATCAGTTAGAATGGACTCCAGAAACCTCTCAAATCACTACTGCAGAATGATCCACTTCTAAGATTTCCATCTGTACTGCAACCTTCACTGCTGGTTTACTTTCCATTAACTACCCGGAGTTCTTCCACAGGACTACAGGCTCAATGTATTTCTACGGCAAAATTGGAACGACCCTCGCCTGGCGTACAGCGAATACCCAGACGACTCCCTTGATCTGGATCCATCCATGTTGGACTCTATCTGGAAACCTGATTTATTCTTTGCAAACGAGAAAGGAGCCAATTTCCACGAGGTCACCACTGATAACAAGCTACTACGGATTTTCCAAGATGGCAGCGTTCTATACAGCATTAGGTAACTACAGATATTAATCCCAAACCTTAAAGATTGGAGCCGTTGAGTACCGTTGTGGCCAGTTGAAGATCCTAATCAAGATGAGGCTTCATTCAACTGCTTTGATATAATCTGATTGTTGTTGCTTTGCTTTAAGAGGCTGCAGGTAAATAAGTTTGTTTATTTTTGAATATTTTTGAATAAAAAATTATTTAAAATGTACTTTGAAACAGGGGCGCCGCCAGGAATTTTGGGCCCCATGATAAAAAAGATCAAATTGGGCCGCCTCTGCGCAGCTGTTGTCACCACATCTCTAGGACCTAACTGTCCCATCAAAAGCTTTACATAACTAATTAAAGGCTTGCAACTGTCTTGCTTCTTGTAGTTCAATACTAGTACTAGCACAATATTTACTGCTGGTGATTTGTACATGCATGAAAGTCTAGTATACAGTTCACTATTTAATGCAAGATTAAAAGCAACCATAAAAAATGTGCTGAAGGCCATTTTTTACAGTCTCAATGTATTTTTATTGTAAAACTTGACAAAATGGAAAATGCTCTTAAAAGTATTATTATTAATTATTATTATAATTTTATTTCATAATGATCATTATGTGTTTGAATTTCTGTCATTAATACATATTTAATTTTCTTTTTGTAATGGTAAAAAGAGCAAGAGAGACAGAAATCCCCACAGACTCCCTGCAATGATGCTAACTGGCATGTCATTGAACACAATGTTGCTCTCCTTCACTGGGACAGGAAGGGGCACAGTTAGGGGGAGACTGGGGTGCTGCTGACTGATCTGTTGTTAAGTCTGCTAAAAGGGGCAGGGACAATGATTTAATATGAATATATAACGTTTCCCTGCACTGATTAAATGGTGATTAAATGTAGGCTAACACTAGTCTGTAGCTAGCTAGCTTATTTCACTATGGACATTAAGCCAATTGGTTAATACCACTCAGACTATAGGCTACCCACCTTTCTTGGTGAAAAACTGGGTTACAGTTTGACACCCTTTCCTTTGTCTTTCCTCTCTCTCTTTTTTTGAAAACCAGATTTTGATTTAACGTTACTTGGCAACATTGTGGTCACTGTAGTTCTGGCGCATCTACTGACTGCAACTAAACACCATTGTCACTGAGTGCACTAAGGCAGGACCAAACCATTTCATGCAGATACAGGGGTGTGGTCGGTCAATATGGATGTTTACTTTTTGGTCAATGGGGATATTTAACTTTTACTACCAAAAACAAGTAAAAACAAAAAGATCATTCATTTTATTATTATATTTCAAATATATATTCTGAATGATGATGGTTTGATAATTTTATATTAGTTTTTTACCTATTTTGTGGGGCCCCTGTCATGGGCCCTTGGAATTGTCCTAACTTTTCCCCCCTATATGGCACCCCTGCTTTGAAAATGAGCAGCCTTTTATAATAAGATGCTGAAAATGGACATCAATTTGTATCTGCTTGGGTGGTATCATTGTCATAATGACATATTGTAATTTTGCTATGCCTTTAAATATGTCTGCACTTTAATTTACAGTATATGATCAATATGAAAGAAGTGATGAATGATACACATAAAAGGTGGTTTGTGTGATTTTAAAGAGGTCTATTTGGGAACATTTCTGCCTAAATGGCAGAAAAGTTCCCAAATAGACCTTAGGAAGTTAGGAAAACTAGTGCAACTCAGGTCTGGTCTAAGCAGGCAGATTGCAAACAATTCTCACTCAAACAGGACCTCTTGACCACACTTGCAGCAGATTGAATTGAATCGCCAATCACACACCCCCTACTGCACCTTTCTGCCCACTTTGGTGCACCGCAGGTCACCATAATACCGTACTCATTTTGGTGGTGGGTGCAGGTGTGGACAAAATGCATGGAAACGACAAGTGGAATATGTGCTAATTTAAAGTCTGTTTGGTTACACCGGATGGGTAATTTGCAAATGGCTTATTTAAACAATTAATCCAAAGTCAGGAATCAATCACTTAGATATGTGTAGTTTGTTCTTCAGCTGGGGAAAAACAAATATAGTGTGTCATCATAACACAGTAGAAAATGGGTGCCTGTGTGTATAGTCTACAGCTGGCGGCTCTTGTCTCGCCTCTGCATTATAGCAGGTAATATTCTCTCTCTCTCTCTCTCTCTCTCTCTCTCTCTCTCTCTCTCTCTCTCTCTCTCTCTCTCTCTCTCTCTCTCTCTCTCTCTCTCTCTCTCTCTCTCTCTCTCTCTCTCTCTCTCTCTCTCTCTCTCTCTCTCTCTCTCTCTCTCTCTCTCTCTCTGAATGCTTAATGCATCAACACCACAACAAATAAAAGTAGGGATGCCTACACCAATTACTTTCCCATTACTGTAGCGCAACGACTAATCAAATGGTAAAGTAACTCAATATGTTTCCCAATCTACCCTTTTTAAAAAGGAAAAACTGATTTGTTTTTTCATTTGTCCAATTTTATTGAATTGCACACATAGGCTACTCCTGACTCCTGTTTCATACTTTTCAAAACAAAGCATGATTTATTTCACTGTCACACTCTTGTAATCTGTTAACCTATTTGGTGTCTTTTCCTTGAGCCCTTCTGTGCCTCTTGACATCCCCTATTGCTCCTCTTCTCTCTTCCAATCTGTTTTTCTATCTCAGGCTGACTCTGGTCCTGTCCTGCCCTATGGACTTGAAGAATTTTCCAATGGACATTCAGACCTGTACAATGCAGCTTGAAAGCTGTGAGTCTTCTTTTCTACGTCTTCCTCTTGTCTCACCTCTTTGTATCTCCTTTTTTCCTGATTTCTACCTTTTGCCTGGCTTGTAAAGTGCCTAATTTTGCTATATTCCAAGATATAGGAACTTTCGTGACTCTACATGCATTTCATTATTAGGGTTATATTCTGTGTCCATGTGGAGAATAGTTCCTTATGTTTTCTAATTACATCTCATGTTCCCCAAAATGTCAAGCTTACTAGTTTACTAGCCTACCTACCAAAGCGTAGCTCTTACTACGTTAAATCAACAAGCACATCCATTCTGTATTATTTACCCACTGCGGAAGCCAGTCGGATGCTACAAACATATTGGCTAGTCGTCGTGGTAAAAGACTTTACTCTTAATGTTAAAATAAAACATAGCCTATTTAATATTTAAGACACCTTTACAATGTTCTTGTTTTGAAGTCAGTTTGAGTCAGCTGTAAATATGAAATCATCCAAAGACAGTGTTTTCAACCAATTTACGAAGCAAACGTTAGCTATCTACAACTGACTGTTTGGACAAAATCAACACCTGCTAACTACAACTGACTGTGTTTGGACAATATCAACACTTGCTGGCGTTTAATGAGAAGCCTGGATTGTTCAAGAAATGTACAAAAGGCATTTGAAGCCTTTTAAAAATGTTATTACATTGATAAAATGTAGGAGAAGAATAATATTCTCCCTTGTTAGGCTACCCTTGCCTTTAGCAGAGGTATCATCTGAAACCAATTTCAAGGATATAAATAATAAAACTTTAATTTTGTCCCTTTTATCATGTGACCCACCCCCTAGACATGACCTAATTTCCTATAGGGAAAAAAGAATTTAAGTGTAGCAAAAGGGAGGAAACAGAAGGAGCACTCGTACCAAGTCACTGCATCTGTTCAGAAGCATCTCTCACAAATGAATAAGTCAAGCTGACTGCTGGTATCTCTAACTGAGTCTGTATCTGATTTAACAAGTGAAAGAGGTATTGTTTGTACAGACCTAGTTACTCCCTCTTTGTACAAGAGGCAGCCTGATTTATTTCTACAAATTAACACAGGGACAAAATCCAATACATTTAGCGCAGAACATATGTTAGCCAGCATGAAAACAAAAATATAGAGATCCTTTAGAAGTGTAAGGGAGAAGAATCAGACAAACAGATGTGTGCTTAAAGCGGCAATATGTGTATGCGTTTCAACTGTATCACATCACACTGCCATTACAGGAGACGTCATCATTTCTGATTATAGGTGAGGATATTTGGCCTTGTGTTGACAAGTGCTAGTACACCACCCAAGGGTGTGATCACCTTGATGTTAAGAGGACATTATAGGTTTTACTGCCACTACTGGAGCTGTGAAACATGAAGCAATAGAGACTCGGGTGAAAACAAAATGAAAAAAAGGGAGGTTATCTTTGTGGTTTGAGAGAGCCAAGGCCAATCTTCTTTTCTGGCCTTTCATGCCTTGGGCTATATATATATATATATATATATATATATATATATATATATATATATATATATATATATATATATATATATATATATATATATATATATATATAGAACCAACAATGCGATTCTGCCTTATTCTGACACATCAAAGTCCCATATATGCAGCTTATACCACTTTGCTTTGCCTTGAGCCATCTGGGTCCAGCAACCTCAAATCCACTTTGTAACTTACACCATGAGTGGAAAGCAAGCCTTAGAATCTAAAACATAACCATGGCTGCATTAAGATAGGGGCTTTCATTAGCTTTTTAACATGAAAAATAAGATGACTTGTGACTAACAGTCATTAGTCTACCATGCTGAGATATTTCAGACATTCTGCCTCATAAATTACATTTTTCATTGCACCTTAAAGGGATACTTCACCGCTGGAAAGCTGAATATATCTTTAAATTGGGTCACTTATGTAGCAGAAATGTGAAAAAAAAATTAATTGGTGCCTTCTAGGCCGAGAAAACCAGAAAATGGGTTTTTGGCTCATATGGATGAAAGACACCAAATCCCAGAATGCACTTCGCTTCGCTGCTTTGAGTCCACTCCCAAGCCACGCCTACCGCTTGACCAGTGGTGTAGTCTATTTTTTTGTAGTGAGTATACTGTGATTTTCCCCTCCCAGCCTCATACTCGCCTGTCCCAGAGCGACACCCCAGACAGTCGGTACTGTGACGTTTCTGAATACCAACTGTACACGGGCAACAGACGTTTAAGTATTGATGGCATTAATTTAAAGTACTGGAAAAACAACACTTAGAGTTGAAAAAAGATGAGACAGATTTAACTTTTTGAGAAACGCAACCGAACCTGAACGCAACAGGACATCACATCACACAAATAAGCCGTTTAACCGACACCCCTACACTGCCACACAAAACCATGACTAATAATTAGCATAATCATACAACTTTTGTATCGATTAGAAATAAAATCTGCTGATAAGGGCCTACATTTACTCAAAAGTATTTAATAAACTGTTTACAATCTTCAACACCATGGCTAACAAATGCATAAAAAGCAGACGGAAGGAGAAAAAAAGTTCCACTCTTTCTATTTTAGTTAATTATCTGACCATTGCTAACTAACATTACCATATAGTCATTTAATTGTGTAAAGTAATGCATATTTAAGTTTTAAGAATTTACTCTAATATTGCATAGTCATTGACCTTATGAAGGCCAGGAGTTCTCACTGTCTCTCTCTTCATCTGAAACAAGGACATATAAACATTGTATTCTGTTCACTGCTGTACTCAGACACACAGGTACACACACACAGACACACAGACACACACACACAGGCGCGCACACACACGCACACATAGACACACAGATACACAGGCAGATACACACACACACACACACACACACACACACACACACACGGTATCATATAAGCTACCCTCACTTACCAGGCAACAGTAACGTTGCGGTAGGATTTTCGGGCTGGTTTTTTGTAAGGGTAACGTTAACGATCGGGTCATCATGATCTGTGGCAGCTGCTGTATCACCCAACGTGGCAGCAGCTTCAGGGACAGACTTCAGAAAACACTGATGTAGTGTTATTTAGGTCTGTTTAGTAACGTTTCATATCTCGTTACTTATAAAACTTTGTTCAAACTCTAACTAGATGCGAGAAAGGTTGGACCGCGCAAAGAATGCAACTTGTTGTTGCTTAGTAACGTTAAGTGACTTCACGTCAGATCCAGAGCACGGCCACGGCTTCCCAACCGTTCTCTTATTAGCCTACATCCATGTTCACACAGACGGGGTGAATTTATGAATGAAAGTGAGAAAGTTCTGTCACAAACAATGTTGTTACGTATCATCGCGCTTTTGTAAGTGGGTATACGGAAATCCTTGACTTTTCCTAGTGGGTATACGGCGTATACCTGCGTATCACGTAGACTACACCACTGCGCTTGACAGACAGACAGCGAGGCATTCGACTCAACTCAATGTGTTTTATTGTTATTTCAACCATATACACAAAACAACGTTTCATCGTGGCTCAAGTGGTGTTACACATTTAAAATATATAAAAAACTACATTATATAAAAACGACATACGAAACAGGCTACCTTTAGTGCACACACACATTATAGGCTCAGTAACGTTCAGCTAAGCATACCAGCATTAGGCTTGGTGGACTGTAAACACCTAGTATAAACACAGCCGTGAATTAGCGTGGAATGTCGAATGGTCGCCAAATAACAGTCACAAACGCCAGCGGTTAGCAGTTAGTTGGATACAAATCACCCCATTTCTGCACCAGTCCGTGTCAACACAGCTCACCTTCATACAGAGCATCTCTAGCTCGGATCGTCGGAGGGCTAGCAGGCCTGGTAGCTGGACAGTCCGGTTCACTGTTCAGACATGTTTCCACGAAAGCAAAACACGCAGTAACTGAACTCGCGTTGGGAGCATCGTTGAAGTTGGATGTAGTCCAGTTTGTTGTTTAATGAACGGACACTTGCAAGCAGGATTGATGGGACAGGTGGCCGGCTAGCGTTAGCTTAGCACCTAGCCGACGAGGATGTCCCCTACCCGGCTCGGGGTACGAGCGAGACCGCTGGTCTCCATGGCAGGCGAAGCTCTCGTAGTGTGCTGATTATTCCGTCTGTAATAACGTTCCCTGCATATTCTCCGATCTGTACCGATGTATCCCTGTGGTACATGTGCGGTAGTTTGAATGCACATAATTGTTGTAAAAGTTTGCTGCTGAGAAGTTCTATTAATACATCCATGAGAGAAAGTCCTGTTTAGCGAGGATTCAAGATGGCTGACATTTCATTTTTTTCCGGCTGAGATCGGCTCGCTTCAGGTGATGGGCGGGTTTAAAACATGCGGAAGTAGGTCCTACTACTGGCTGTAGTCTTTTGCTCTTGCCCAAAAAATCTTCCGATGACGCAAAAATCATCATTTTACGCCATCGGAAGATTTTTTCCAGACCCCCCAATGCAGATATCTCCTGTCTCAGGGGGATATGAGGGAGGGACGCACGGTCATTCAGAAATACTACCGGGTTTCTACTGATACAATGCTGAATGCTAAATCGGTGAAGTATCCCTTTAAACATTGTTGTTTATTATGTTTTAACGCCCCTTAGCTGTAGCTGGCGGAAGAATAGACCATTTAATTATCTTAGGAAGGCATTGGATTGGTATTTCCCTTGCTTATCACAGCAGGATGTGTGAATGACAGTGAATTATCCTCATGAACAAGATAAGTGTGTTTTAGTTGTTTTTTTCCAGGCGTGTGGGCAGGATAGAGGATAAAATCTTGAATAATTGATGTCTTTGTTACTCGGGCCCTATAGATCAATATTATTCAGATGTGCAAGAAATTCTTCGTCGATGTTGCATGTGGCATGCATTTTTAATATACTTATCAGATAGCTGTGAGAAGGAGTGCTTTGCATTCAAAAAGAGCAACCGTGTGCGGATGCAAATTCTTTATTGACTTACCCTGAGTGATTTACTAAACTGTGTATTTACTTGCATAAATACATATATGCCATGCCATTATGTTACAGTTTGTGAATTACTATTATTGCATACTCTAATCAGCTCAGTATATGTCAGCACATACAGCATCTCCCACTGTCAGATATGCTCCTCATGTCCCCCCTTTATTCTGTAACCTTTAAGCAACCACAACAACATGACTGGAACTGTGGTGGGTGACCTTTACTGTGACAAACATGATGGCAGAGGGTAGCTGGTAGCTGGACAGATGGGCAAAAGCGACGTTATATTACCACAATCTTCCAAGTTTCATTCTCTCTCTCTCTCTCTGGTTCTCATTATTAGTCAAGATTTCTGGAGGTTCCTCGTGCACAGGTGTAATACTATGGTAACAAGATCCCAGTTAGAGTTGCGGTGTAGGAAAGAAATTAGGTTAAGAAGGAGAAGGAAGGGGATGAGAATCACAGCAATAGTCAGGGGTGTAGCACAAAATTCTGCGCCCTGTAGAAAGGCATTTTCTATGGGCCCCTCCCCGCATCCACAGCTATTCATTCTAGCATCTTTTGGGCCCTCCTCACATGAGGGCCCTGGGTAATCAGTCCCCTTTTTCCCCCCAGTCCGATGCCTAGAGCATCTTATCCCCCTGTTTGGCAAGTTGAGGTCATTTTGAAAAACGCATGCCATGATGAAATAATGAGATGCATCATCTTACCAAGGTATAACAAAATGTATTAAATTATGTGCAAGATGCATGAAAAAATGAATAGGAGAATTCATTAGATTTTTCAATATAATCTAAGCTAAAGTGAAAACGATGATTTCTTACAATTTCTCCCTTATTTAAATATCTTCTCTTTATGCTCTCTGTTCTCTTTTCACAGTTGGTTACACCATGAATGACTTGATCTTTGAGTGGCTGTCTGAAAACCCCGTTCAGGTGGCTGATGATCTCACCCTCCCCCAGTTTGTGTTAAAAGAGGAGAAGGATTTGGGCTACTGCACTAAGTATTACAACACAGGTACATAATGAATTTCATACATGGTGTTTCGAGGAACCAGGGACCCCACGCTGAAAATCCAAATTGTAATTGAATGCTTCAGCTTATTTCTTCTCCATAGGCATGTAAAATGAGTTAGGTATGCTATAGAGATTTAACAACTTGAACACTCTACACTGTTGGTTCTTGTTGGAATTTTACCTATAACTTGCTGTATGGTTAAAAGAACAGCTCAGCCAAAATGTAATTTTACTACATCTTTATCTAATATCTTTATCATCTTCTATTTTGCCATTCCAACAGTGTAATAAAAAAACTATGCTGCCAGACAGTTGAATGTACTGTGCCATGTGTCTGTAGGTAAATTCACCTGCATTGAAGTGAAGTTCCACCTGGAACGTCAAATGGGCTACTACTTGATCCAGATGTACATCCCCTCCCTCCTCATAGTCATCCTTTCCTGGGTGTCTTTCTGGATAAACATGGATGCTGCACCAGCCAGAGTGGGTCTGGGCATCACCACTGTACTGACAATGACCACACAGAGCTCTGGTTCAAGGGCCTCTCTGCCCAAGGTGAGTATATTGACCAAGATGTATGAGGGCTTCTACATAGTGGAAGGTGGATTCTTTGTTGCAGGGGGAGTATTTATTGAGAAAACTGATCAACAAGAAGTCAAAGATGCAGTGGATGAATTGCCATCAGGGCCACAATATTTTGCATCCCTGCTTTCCCCCCATCAATTTAGTGGGGTTGTGGTTTTAAACCTGATGTGGGGCTATTTAAGACATGTCTTGCTTACTGTATTTCTGAAACTCAATGGAGCATTTGTATTATTATTTTTATTATTATTCCTCCAATAAGCAGTATGTGTGAAAGGAAATAGGCATTACATTATCAGCTCAACAAAAAGGTCAGTGACTAAATCCAATAAACCCATTATGGCCTGAGTTTGAAACTTGTTCTGACATTTTGCTCTGACATATTACCCCAAAAGTAACAGATGATTTAAAAATAACATTACCTTTTGTACCCGATATATCCTGACAAGCTGACAAGGTCAACCCAAAAGCTCCATGAAATGAGTGACAGTCGACATAACCAGTATACCTTTTGCAGTCCTCAGTAATTGCTCCTCTAAAGTTGGGTAAAAGAGGCTTTAGGAAGGAGCTTTGGAAAAGGGCGACCTATTACAGCGTATTTAGTCATGAAATGCTGACTTTTTATGAGGCAGTTCCTGATTCAGGACAAAGCTTGAGATTAACAAGGGAGCAGACAAACAAGGGCCAGGTGGGGTGAGGACACTGGCATGTGAAAGACATGCAGGGCACACAGATCCCTGGGGAGAATGTTAGGAAGCAGGGAGCGAGAGATACGGTATTATACAATCTCGACGGCAAAATATTTTTTTTCTGGTTGGCTAAAATTGTTCTAAATCAGTGCACATGGTATATTATGGTATGGTATTATCTTGGCCAAGGAGAAATGCTCACTAACACAGATTTAGACAGATTTGTGAACAATATTAGAGAGAAGTAAGCCTTTTGTGTACATAGAAAAAGTCTTAGATCTTTGAGTTCAGCTCATGAAAAATGGGGGCAAAAACAAAAGTGTTGCATTTATAATTTTGGTGAGTGTAGATTGCTGGTAACCATAGCAACATCACTTCAGCCTGGTGCTACATTACCAGTTAACTCTGTTGTAGTTTGACTGAGTTTTGTGCAAAACATTTTTTTAGCTTCACTTTTTTTAAAGGAAGGGGGGGGGGGGGGGGACACTTTTCCCCGCACAGATCTAACCAATGTCCCCGAACTTTATGGCTTGCGACCCCTAAAAACAAAGAAGACATGTCTCCACAAAGGTTCTGGCCTGAGTCATTCCCTCTTAGATTGTTTCATTAAAAATAGCTTTTAGAAGCCTGAAAAGTTCAAAGTATCCATTATTTGACAAGAAAAATACACATTTTCTTAAAACAAGTTAGAAAATCTGCAGGTACAGCGACAGTTTCAATCTGTTGCCTATAGAAATCAACTTGTTTCCAAAACAGAAGAAGGCAGGCTGCTGCTCTAAAATCAAGAAAAAATATTTTAAATACTTGAAACAAAGATTTACACAGGAAAATATTTTCACTGCAGTTGCAGTTTTTTTACCTGCTTTTTAAGGAGGTTATATTTTAGGTTACAGGCAAAAAACGTGACACTGAATATAATAAGGCTCTAGGTGTATACTTAGATTTTTGGTCATCCAGCTATTATGTTTTCCAGTGGCTATTTCCTCTGTTCCTGAACACTAATGGTTAGCAAAAATGAAGTAACTACCTGAAATATATAAGAGAAAGTGTTTCTTAAAAGGACATGGAAGGAAGGAGTAACTAAAAGTATTTCAACTAAACAAAAAATGTTAAGCAAAAACCTTATTATTAGGTAATAATTGGCATCTTAAAAAAAAAAGACTAAATGTGTCACAGCTGGAGTATGAGACTTTAATGCTGTGGAAGTGATGACGAAAAGATGGCTGAGGGGTTTCCAGTGTTTTACGTTACTGATGACACACACACACACACACACACACACACACACACACCACTGGCCTCCGCTCAAGTCTTGAGCTGTGACCTGTCTCATGGCTATGCTATGTGTCAACTGCCCACATCCCACTGACTCATTACAATTCTAGACCATCCCAAAGATGTGTCATTATGTGCCAGAGTTGAGGAATGTGTAGATTGTGAAGAACCTTCAGATTATTTGTTAGCCTCATTGATTGGCTGTTGATGACTCTGTGACCTTGTCCGTTTCCCAGGTGTCCTATGTGAAGGCCATTGACATTTGGATGGCGGTGTGCCTTTTGTTTGTGTTTGCTGCCCTGCTGGAGTATGCAGCAGTTAACTTTGTCTCAAGGCAACACAAGGAGTTCATCAGGCTGAGGAAAAAGCAGCGGCAGCAAAGAATAGTAAGACACACACACACACACACACACACACACACACACACACACACACACACACATATAACATTGATTTGTACCTCTTGTTATTGTGGGATGCTGTATGTTCAGGAACTGACAACATCAACACGCTACAGCTGGCTGTCATATTACATGAGGCAGATCCACTCATTTTAGTTGCACTGACCTGTGAAGAGCCTTTATGATCCTTTCTCTCAGTCACTACATTTGACACAGAGCAACAGCCTATCCTACCAACCTGTGGCAGTGGGATACCCTGCATTCACACAGAAACACTCATACAATTCTTTATTCTGACCTGTTGTGGTCAGTGTGAGACGCTTTGATGGCATGTTCCACTGCTTTCATATAACATTTAAGTTATTCATAACATATCTGTTTGGATGAGTTAATATGGCAAGCTAGCAAGCACCAAATAACGATTTTCTTTAGATAAGTCTCTTCAAATACTGATATATCTTGAAATACTGGTATATCTTTAATGTGTTTTCTTTACCATATTTTAGGCACACATTAAAGCCCCTGAAAAAAGATTGCTCATGAAAAAGAATATATGAATGTATGTAAGAATATTTTTTGGGTTGCCATGTTGGAGGGGGGAGGGGGGGGGGGGTAAAATTCACAACAGCAATCTTACTAGGTCGGACCTTGTAACATTTCTCTATCACTTTAAACATCCCTTTTTTAATCTTAGCATTATTTTTCATGCAATCATACGTTCCCGAAGTTAGATCCATATCCTGAAAGACGATTATCAAGGCAAACAGCTTGTAAATTGACAAATAAAAGCGGTTACAGAGGGGTGAGAGACCTTGTGTGATGCAGAAAGGTTCGTCTCAAGAGAAACAGATGGGACATCTTCAAAATCCCATTAAACAGCTCACTGGCTGGGTAGCTTCCCAGACTCATGGCAAAGTTCCCTGAAAAGGTAGAAGAATCCAGCAGATTTACCGGGCAGTATGCCCTTCTGCATCGATACAGGAGAGAGAAAAGGATAGTCTGTAGAGGAAAAGACTTCCCCCGTCCACATCAGTTGCACAATTACTCCCAATGAGAAGTTTGAGGTCACAAACTATCCACTTGAAAGGTATTGACGCATGACCTGATGTGTTGTTCTAGCGAGTGTACAAATCCCAGACCGACGAGGTTTAATCAATGCACCTTCAGCTTTTTGTTTGACATCTCTGGTGTTCTCAAAGCCAAACACCTAGAGCAACAATATCCACACAGCCTTCGAATTTATAGAAATAAAAAATAGAGCTTCCATTTATAGTATTTACAGAAATAACTTGGAACTGGCTCCTTGAAGATTATTTATTCATCTTCAAAGCCAGTTCCCTAAACTAACAACTGCAGATAGTGTCCTGTATTATCGCACTCACAGTGCCTATTTCATTAAAAGCTGAGAGCGTCTGCTTGAGTTTGTTGTCTCGGATTTGAAGTTTGCATCTTTAAATTACATTAATTACATTATTTTTGGCATGGCACATTTCTCCTAGAGATGACCAAACTCTTGTTTTACCACTAAAGATGAAAAAAGGAGCAATGACTCAATTTGTCCACCTTCCTTTCCAATGGAGGGGTTTGCCAGTCAGCCTGGGAGTGTCGAGTCGTTGCGGAAAGAGAATGACATCCCTGGTAACAACTCAACCTACAGGAACCTGAATCAGCACTGCAGCGCCTGTGCCAGGGTAAAAAAAAAATATATATATGGAACCCTATGTCAACCCTGACCTTCAAACCTAATTTTTGTCGATGCTTTCAGTCTTTCAAATTGATTGTCTTGCAACTTTTACTTCAAACCTAAATATATCCTGGCATCTCTCCCACATCCAAACCCACTTTGTGCTGATTTCACCCTGTCCCTAAAGCCCCTCTCTTTCTGACCTTCTGCCCTTTCATACTAACGTTACGTACTTGGAATTCTTGCTCTTTACAGTACTTAATTCTTTCCCAATGTGTAAGGCTAATTTAAATTCAACATGCAATTCCTATTCTTGTTCTCACCTTGTCAAACTTAATTTCCTTTTTTTTAACTAAAGACAGAATAGACAATAGAATGAACTAGAAATTAGATCCGATGTGCCTTGGTGCACATCCCAATAATACTGGCTAGGTATTAATAGCATTAGCTGTTAGGGCCTAATAATAACTGAATGTATTTGGAATAGGTGTAAAGGGTTCAGATTCAGAGAGAGAGAGAGAGAGAGAGAGAGAGAGAGAGAGAGAGTATTACCTGCTGTAATGCAGAGGCGAGACAAGAGCCGCCAGCTGTAGACTGTGTCATTACAGTTCCGCTAGGCTTCTTTTGTCTTGTTAAAATAAAACAAATACAAAGTAATAGCAGCATAGTATTACGAAAGACTAGGATAGTCGTTTTTATTTTCTTAATAATCTGTCTAGTTTAAAGAAAAGAGTTCAACCATTTGGGAAACAGGTTTATTCACTTTCTTGGCAACAGTTAGATGAAAAGATTGATACCACTCTCATGTATGTAAGTTAAATATATACAGCCAGCAGTCGGTTTGCTTAGCTTAGCATAAAGACTAGAAACAGTGGGAACAGCTAGCCCATCACTGTCAGAAAGTAACAAAATCTGCCTACTAGCACCTCTAATGCCAGGATCAGACGACACCGGCTGATTTTGACCCGACAGAAAACGTCGCAGACGAACGTTCAGTCATGCCTGATTATGAGGGTCGGGACTGACGAATGTGTGTCTTTACCTCTTGTAGTGTGACATACAGTAATCAAAGATCAGTGATATAACATCTGGAATGCTTCATGACCACGACGCAGAAAGTCTAGCATGTCAGAATATGTCTTTCTCCGCCTAGTGTGACATGTTCTACGACATGTTCCTTGAGGTTGACGTTGAATAGGAAAAGAGAGTGCTCGCCCCCCCAAGAGAGTGCTCTCAGGTGCACATAAGTAAACATGCCGAAAGAGGCTGAGTCTTACCCTGAACTATGAGTTGATTTACCCTGAGATGGAAAACTGAGTTTTTGGTTCCAGAACAGCTGATTTGAGTTGGTTCAATCAACTCAGAGTAGGCTGACTCAGAGTTAAGTCAGAGATAAGCGCGTGCATGTCATTAACAGAAATATAATTTAAAATCATTTGTTTCTTTTTAATGGCTCTCACTGGTTTGTGTCCAGGGAACACTACAAAAACATTTAAAAAAACGTGACGGTGATATGAGGACAGATAAGATTATGTAGGCTACATAACTGATAGACTGGGAAGAAAAACGATACCGCTCAAATAGGTAGTTATCTCTAAATGAAAATACATCTATTCGGGGCCTCAATATCATCTCCTGACGCATGTTTAACTCTGCGAAGTAATATAGCTTTTTCATCAACGGGATCGTCGACAAAAATGACATGCCATGTTCGAGAAAAAAAAAAAGTTTTATAGTCTGCCTAACACAGTTAATAAACCAACCCTGTTTTTTTATTCATACAGATGACAAAACTGCGCTAAAATGCACCTGATACAGACAATGAATGAATGAGGAAATGTGAGAAACTCTGAGGTTTATTGAAGAAAACCTGCTCCCAACCCGACCAGGTTAGGTTCACTGACTCAGTTACCATTGTAACTGACTCTGAGGTTAAGTTACCTCTCTTTCTGAAATGGACTGGAGTTACCCCTCTTTCTCAGGTTTAAATAACATCCCTTTCTGAAACAGAAAACCCAGAGTTTCCCTCATCTCAGGGTTAACAAAGTCAGAGTTTTCACTAAACCTGCTTTCTGAAACGGGCCTCTGCTGCTGTCCGGTGGAGCAACAAGAGAGAGGAAAGATACACACAGAGTCCCCATATGTTTTTTTTTTTTTCACGGCAGGAATCGCCCCACTTCCCAGCATTGCACGCTAGTGGGCTAGCCATTAGCAGTTATCAGTTTCTCTTCACTGACCACTGACAAGCATCCTCCTACAACCATGATGGCTGCACCTGATTGGACGAACGCTACACATGGGGGCTTCTGGATTTCAAAACAGACCATAATGGCGGCTCGTTTAAAAAAACATCTTATTTTAAGAAAATGGTTCACCAAAATGTTTTTCTGAAAACATTTTGTGAGAAATAGGCTATGCAGTTGCTGAATCTGTATTTATTTCAGACAGACAACGGTCAGTTGAAAAGATTTCCATGAGTTTTTGAGAGGCTGCCCCTCCTCCAAAGCGGCAACCTATGAACTTCTGCGTGATCTTGACGACAGCATGCGATAATCTGTCTGGGGGCTGGTTGGTGTCATACTTGTAGTGTTGTTACTCTTCCGTCCAAACACAGCAAGACTAGGCACTATGGCACTATGTCAGTCTAGTCTGACAGAAAAAAAATGGTGTAGTCTGATCCTGGCATAAAGATCCCCAAGTAAAGGCTCACAACGTTATTGTCTGATCTGTACAAAATCCAAAGGGTAACATTTTTATTTGTTACCTTGGGACAGAGTCAGGCTAGAGGCTAGCGGTTTCCCCATTTTCAATCTTAATGCTAAGCTAAAACTATTACATATTTAGCGAACAGATATCAATCTCCTGCATAATTTAACTCTCGGCAAGAAAGCAAATGAGCACATTTCCTAACATGTCAAAATATTCCTATAGTTTTTACAATTATTTTAGCATTATTTAGCTGTAGAATCCAGAAAAGAAAAAAATCAAGATTGTCACGGATCACTTTCTGAAAACAGCCACCTCCACAGTAACTTTATCACATTGTGCTCCCTGGAGAATAATCAGTCTCAACTGATCTTATGGCAACAAATCATGTAGCTGCTGCTGAAAGCACGGACGATGAGCACCTATTATCTTTAGAGAAACGCACCATTAGACTTTAGCACCATTTTATACAGTCTATGTTTAGCACATGATGTACTGTACTTTTACTTGTGATGTACTCTCTTTTAGGACAGAGCATAAATGGATAATTAGGCTATGCTAGAAGAGCCTACAACTCCCTATCCCACTGTTGTATGGTGCAATTTGTCATTGGGGTCACAGATAGTCTGTTACCATAAAATTACTCACAACCAGGCAATTGTAAGGAGGAGGAGGTTTATAGTAAATGAGGTTTGTGGCAAATTCTTCAGCTTAAGAGTGAGGGTGCAAGCAAAGGGCAGTTAGCAAGGATCAGAGGACGATTTTAAAAGGACTAAATGAATATGTGCAGTAACAGACAGGTGGAGACAGGTGTGAAATACATTAGTAGCAATGGACCTTTGTGTCTCACAGCCAAGTCTGTCCAGCACTGAGATGCAGAGTACCGGAGAGCTGCCAGGGTCAGTAAGAGAAACGGGGGACATAGAGATCAGAGCTGTTCAAGGCTCTTCACACTGACTACTAATCATCCAATTTAGATCCCACATCTTCACTTTCCCCTGCTAAAGTGAATCTCTCAGTGTCAGAGGGCTGTCAGAGTTAAGCTGCAAATCTATTAATATTCTCTTCAGTAGGGCGGGAACAGTGTCTCATTCACTGTACAAAACAAAGTGCACCGCCATTCATCAAAGCATAATGCCAAGTGCATTTTTTCTTTTTTGCCGGGGTTGAGATCATGACTTTTTATTAATAGGCATTTTGAAAAGTCTATCATTCTGCAACTAAAGGAGAAATGGAGGTTATTTTTTGATTAACTTTTAAAATTATAATTTCTTTTCTTCCTTCTAATGATGATGCCCTCTGATTCCCTTCTTCGTGTCATAGAAACTTCAAAAAGCTTAACTGACTGAAGTTTATCTGAGACTAGTGCCTGTTTTAGTCAGTTTGTGCCTCCAATGTATTACCATGACAAAACCCCAGAAGTCAATAACACTTACGGTATACTGAAGATATTTGAGACGCTCAGCGACTCTAACCACTTGTTGCACGACAAAAGATTTTTAACCCAAGTTTCCAAAATTCCGACAAAGATGGCAGCAATTACATGTTATTGCTTAATTTATACAAAATTAACCAAACTTTTAAGATAATTTTTTTTGGAATGAGTTTGTTTTTTATACAAATAAATTTGATATTTTCTTGTATTAAACCAAAACGGCGAGGACATGTGTCATTTCATAGAAAAGATAAGTCACAACTTGAGAAACGGATCCAAAATGTTTTTTTATCCAGATGGTTAGAAGAATCTTTGCGTCATTGGACAATCACGTGGGTTTTTCAATCATCGCTAGGCTTTTTTTTCCTTCAGAGAAACGAATGCTTACCTCTGTGACATGAATGTACTGTAATGGTAACACACGAGAGGCACAATCAGAATAGGATTTATTGTGAAGTATGTCCTTCTCTAATTCTGATACAATCTGGGGCTTGTACTTAGCTTTCACACAACCACTGACAATTTTTTTTCCTGCTCTCACTCTTTTGCACTCTGCTACCCTTTTGTGCTGCGACACCCCACACGCATTTGGGAATCAGCCACTGAGAGGAAATGTAAAAAAACGTTAGCGAATTCTTCTTGACAGCGAGAGGCCAATCTGTTTACCCTATGCTTGACTTCACAGGAAGAGGAACTGGTGAGGGAGAGCCGTGGCTTTTACTTCCGGGGTTATGGACTGGGTCACTACCTGCAGACCAAGGATGGTACCGCTGTGGAGGGGGCCACTGTGTTCACCACCCCGCCTCCTCCGCCTCCTCCTCCTCCTCCAGTTACCTTTTATGACGGAGGGGTAATCCACAAGCGTTTTGTGGATCGGGCAAAGCGCATTGACACCATATCCAGAGCAGTCTTTCCCTTGAGCTTCCTCATATTCAACATCTTCTACTGGATCACCTATAAAGTACTGCGACACGAGGACATACATCAAAATTTGTAGAACGTTCTCTGCCGACCCAAGTTGCTACATTTTAAGTTTTTTTTTCTCAGAACCGAAACTGCCTGTCAGATCTACATTACAATGAGGAAATGTGTCAAGAGGCTTATCTGCTTCTTAAAACCATTGCTAAAAAACTGCTCAGGTGCGTCTTCAGGATCTCGGACGAAGAGTGATTAAGCCGAAAGACAAGGTTAAGCTGTGTGGATTCAGGCTAGTGTTGTTTGTAATTTGCCAACTCGTTTCGGTCTTGGTTTGATTCTTCTGGATTACAACAGAGACAAAACACTGCTGGTACTTGTGGGTTCATGACCTTTGTTTGAAATGATTAGAGTTCAGAGAATACAATGTTGATCCTGCCTGGATGAGACATACCGACTTGAATTTTGACACTACGCATCTTTGAATGAATGTTTTTGAAAATTCAAAAGATTTTTTCTTACACCTTTTAGATTATCTAATGGGTACCAATGGGTGCGGAATGGGTCTTTGATATTTATTCAATAAATGGTAATAATTCAATTAAGAATATATATATATAGAATATATATATATATATATATATATATATATATATATATATATATAGAATATATATATATATATATATATATATATATATATATATACACACACACACACACACACACACACACACATACATACATACACATTTAAAAAAACAGTGTATAAAGTGTATATTAAAGAAGCTGTTCATTAAACTGCACAAAGCACAAATATGTATTTCATTTTGTCTAAATTTAAATAAATTGATATTCTGCCAGGAAACCAGACATGATTTATTCTTCTTTAAGCTGAAGATTCGGGTGATTACTTTAAAGAAAAGGATTCAGGGGTCATTGAATTCAGTCACAGAAAACTGCCTCACTACATTTCTATTTCAGTCCTTAAATAGACCCCATCAGCTCCAAATCCCAAGAGGGAAGGGAAAACCTTTAACCGAGGTGAAAATCAAACTCGATGACAAAGCAAACTAAATTCTACAGATGCAAAATAAGTAATCAGTTCACATCAGTGGTTCTGGGTCTTTGTAAAGCTATTTTATGATGGCTGTAATTGTTAGCATTGAAACCATACACTTGCATAATCAAATATGGTAGGAATCTGGACAAACTTGTTGAGAAAATTGCAAAAGAGCCGCCAGTTCCTTCCTGGTCTCAGGAGTGGCTTAAAAAGGTGTAGAAATGCAGGGCTGCGGTGGAGGGGGAGCATCGCCAGCGAGGGAGGACAAATGAGTTTTTTTAAATGGGAAATCAGAGGGTTGTTTTATCAACTAATGAGTTTGAAAAGGACTTGGTGTTCCACTGCTAATGACATTGAATTCAGAGGCAGCTGGAGCATACTGTCTTTTGTCTGCAATCCGAATCAACTCCTCTGTATTGTATGGTTCCCCAGGTAATGAGAAAGTGTGTGTGTGAGTGTGATGTCAAGCATGCCTTTGTTTCTACTTCATCAATATAACATTAGAGAGAGGATAGAGATTTTTTTAAACGTATCCAGTGTTCCATATTATCTTTTTGAATCACAGCCTACAGAACTGAGAAAAGGGGGTTCTGGTGCATAGTTTTAGCAGGGTTGATGCCATATATGTTTTTGGAAAATAAATAAAGACCTATTCATTGCCACAGATAGCTGATGGTTTGCAGAATAGGACAGAATAGCATGACATATTCACTAAAGTCCATACTAAGTAGATTTATAAAAACAATGTGAGGGCATGCACATGTCAAAAAGATTGGCTGTTGCTTGTCACTGGTACTGCTTTACCCATCGGTTAAGTCCCAATTCCAAAAAATAAGTGATTTCAAATTGAAAACCTTGGATTGGAGTAATTATTTTCCTAAAACCACTGGTAGAAAGGACCAAGAATGGTAGTGACATTAATTATAAATAAATTAATCAATACCTTCATAGATCAGTTTTAACCCATTAATACGAGCAACTTTTGGGTTGCCAGGTTCTGAAAATGATATCCTTCTCCAGCATGACATTTATCTCTTCAGTTCATCATGAAGTCACCTCCAAAAAGAATGTTTTTTTGCCTTATTTAACATGTATAGTAGATGACTCAATAGCTTATTGGAAATAGGAACACTAAATTGAAAGGATAAGCCTGAGCCAGAGTCATTTTTTTTACAGCCTGTCAATGCAAAAGTTATTCATTTCAATAGCTTTAATAATAATAATAATAATAATAATTATTATTATTATTATTATTATTATTATTATTAACCAACTATAACAAGAGGTTAAACTTGCAAACCCTTTACTAAAAGTGGTACCACAAGAATATAGATTCAAAATAAGAGTTATTTTTGTCTTGGTTATTTTCTTGATTAAGCAATACTTTTATAAAAATGTTGTAAAATGGTAAACCTTCACATTCAAAAAGTCACATTTTTCTAGTATTTTGTTAGAGCTTTAAATGTTTCAATGTAAAGATCTAAACCCCATTTGTGACACCACAAAATACAATTATCCCAGGCCCAAAACATAGAAGCAGTATCATTAGTAGGAACATCGGCAGCAATCACTAAACTCAGTGATAGCATTCTTTCAATAATACCAACAAAAACAGCACGTTTGTGGCAATATAAGAAGCTTTTCTAAATCCCCAAACCCTGACTGACGCACGCTAAAATAGGCCCACAATTTCTGGCACATAACGCTTCATCACCTCTCCCAGCAAACAGCATGTCCCCTAAGAATGTGTACATTTTCAAGGACACAGGAAGACTGATGGATTCCAATAACGTATGATCTTCACTCTGCCAAGCAGATTCGCACCCTAAAAATCCCAAGAGTGTGATGATGACTTCAACAAATATACCCCCACAACGCTCAGCCGGTCTAGTGTCACAAGGAACCAAAAAGGCACAGCTATCAAACCGTAATCTTGAAAAGTAATCATCCAATGGAAGGACGGACCTAAATGAGAACATTAAATATTCATTGCTCTACAAACATCTGTGGCGCTGTGGTGTGTGTAGCTGCTTATTTGAAGACTTCCTCTAAGGATTGCTTTATGTACATCAGATTGAGTATAAATGAGCATACAATGAGCAGGAGAGAATATAATGCACATGCTGTAGCTGCTGGTCACCATGTCCAAGGTATGCCCTTGCTCTCTCCCTCGGGGGTAATCAACATGCTTTCCCCCCTCCTCATTTCAACTCAATGTCAATGGTGCCAGAGCTAAAACTGACGTGTGAGCTTTGAGAGAGCAGCATAAGACCTGCAATCAATACTTGCTGTCCCCTAGAGCCACTAGCTTCTTACCCTTCCACGCACATAAAAACAGAAACATATAGGCTATATGTAGACACAAACATAGTACTCTGCAATGTGTAGGATTTTCACACTTTTAAAGCAGAAATCAGCGCTATATTGTATGACCCGTTATCTTTCCATGGTGGGCTTTTCTCCTTGATTGTTTAAGTTTTTTTTCTGATCGGTTTATAAAAAACAAAACAATTGTTTAAATTTATTTTATGTAAAATGTAGTCCTTTATCATCTTAAATGAAGCCAGAAGCTTATTACATCAACTGAATGTGGTGGTGCATGACTATCCAGCACCATAAACAATAGGTACCACAATATTACAGTTGTAGTGTAAAATACAATCTGTAGTACCAAACATTAGAAATATCCATGCATCTCTAGGTAACTGCACCCTGGTAGTCGACTGCTGGATGAAGAAAAAGAAGCCGAGGGGGGAAATTGTGGTTTCTTTTGACAGTGATGTATTAACGAGACAACACTACACGTCACCTTTAAATATAGGAGTATAAACAGAGGAAACTGCTTGCTCCACACAGCATTAAGGATGCAAACCTTGTGAATGTCACCCAGTAGGCTATGTGGAAACAGATATTGCACTGTAAATACAGCTTTTTCTGTGTGGGTAGTGTTAAGGTTTAATGCAAATGTCCTGTCTATCCTTAATGCTCAAACTAATGCTAGGACATGCAATAAGTCTACTTGTGTTTGTTTGGTATCCAGAAGGATGTACAGTATATTAGTGGTGTGATGGTACTTGTACCATTAATAAATAAATATGACAAAAGAGATGATATGTACAAAAAGACACTTTTACCTAAATATACATGAATGCAAGAGAGGGTTACATAAACTGTTGCACATGCAGTATTAGTGCATAGTGTATAAAGTGTTCAGTGCAGCTGTTGAGGTCAGTATCTAAAATAAAGTCTCATTTATTATAAGAAAATCTATAACAGTTTCTATCTTGCCACATGCAGCACATTAATTCCAAAGCAAATATTTCACTCAGAAATCTTTGCAGTATGACTGTGTTGTCTGTAAGCTAACTATAAATCTACACCCCTTATTACAACTTTCTGCAGGATTATTACATTGTATTATATTTACATTATAATACATCCTCTACATGTGGGACCTATGGTGGAAAATGTCATCTTAATTAAATGTAATACATTAATTCACAGAGTTATTGCAATTAACAGTTTTCACTTTTGCAAATGCAGATTCCCCAGCTTGTCAGTAGTCAGACTATTCAATGATTTTTCTCACCCTTAGCTAAGCAGGTGTCTTTTAATAAACAGTGTTTCATCTGCAGATTCACAACATTATGTCAAGAGAGTCTCTATCTGTCTCCGTCTCCTGAGAATCAAGAGTTGAAGGCTGAATCCCACAACTTCAGTTCTAATAACATATGCTGGAAAGCAGCAGTCAAACAATTTCACATGGGAAGCAGAGGCTGGATAACATAGTAACTGGGTAAGTTTAAAAGGTAAAACCTGCAAATACAGACTATATTGGTCCCATATTTTAGAGTTGTTCGCTATTTTTCAAACAGCAGTTCCAACATTTGCATTTGAGCATATACGGTTGCAGCCATAGGTTAGTCTCATGTTCAGTGAAATTGCTCGCCACTCAGCCCCATATTACAGTTCTGATGTGGGTAATAAATATTGAGCAGAGCGATGACAAACTCTAAACAAGTGTATGAGAGTATTGCTTGAGTATGAAGTATTGTACCTCATCTATAACAACATAATGGCAGACTGGAATATGACTTCTATATTGACACAATGTGCACAATGATTTTCAATGAGTTCAGAGCCAGCCAGAATGCCTATACCAAAACAGAAAACACATGTTCAAAGGAATCAGTAGGTGAATGTGAGACAGAATGGTATGGGGGGCCGTCAGGGACATTATTCAGAATTACCTCTCACAAACACATGTGAAATGCTTTTACATACACTACTGAAACACTCTCACATAAACAACTGGAAGATTATTCGCTCGCACACACTACTGAAACGCTCTCACACATACAAGTGAAACGCTCTTATATACACACTACTGAAAAGCTCTCATACATACAAGTGAAACACTCTTATATACACTATTGAAAAGCTCTCATACATACAAGTGTGCGAGCGAATAATCTTCCAGTTGTTTATGTGAGAGTGTTTCAGTAGTGTATGTAAGAGCATTTCACACGTGTTTGTGAGAGGTAATTCTGAATAATGTCCCTGACGGCCCCCCATAGTTGTATACAAGAGTACCTTAAGACACAGTACCAAACACAAAGCAAGCCCTGTAGCAGATTTATACAGCAAAAGCTTTACTTCAGCCGATCAAGAGTATTGCTGTCACTGAATGCTTCACAACTTAATGATGCCTAACAAAGAAAAACAACGTGGAAGTCATTTACTTTCACCTCCGAATGGTCCCTTCAGCACTTTAAGCCACGTAATATGTGTGCAATACACTTTTGTTCAAAATATTCTTAAAATGGATAAGAACAGCCATGTCTTGTGCCCTTTGCCTTGTCTATTTGGGCCACCAATCCCAAGGTTGGTGGCTCAAAACAACAGATAATGGATGGTACATAGAAACAATGTTGTAATCACATTCTTGAAGCTGACTGCATTGTGTCAAGAAAAAAAGTGTAGACAGGGTGGCGATAGTGACAAATACAAACACTAATCCCTTGCTGCGCTTTTACATTTCTGTAATTCCAACATCTGAGAGGAGGCCCACAGCTATGAGGACAGCAGCTTGGGGTTTTACGTGGATACCGGTTATAGACACGTATGCACACTGCATTTCCTTTGTGCACAAACAGGAGAAACAAGGAATTAGTCCCATCTCAATCCCTGTGTAGTAAGAATAGGCACCAGTCGGAATTATGTCAAACCCCTTTTCAAAAGTCACTCGCTGTAGGACATATCCAGAATTTCTTGGGGAGAGCTTAAGCTTAATGTATGCATGTATGTATGTATGTATGTATGTATGTATGTATGTATGTATGTATGTATGTATGTATGTATGTATGTATGTATGTATGTATGCATGTATGCATGTATGCATGTATGCATGTATGACAGCAATTCTTCATACAAAATGCCAGAAATTGTGTAAGAGGTCACTTTTAGATCAACATAGAGGATGTATAGGCATCTGTACAAGGCAGAAAATATGTATTGGACTACAGGTTTAAGTAAAACACTGTGCCTTCAATATATCCATACATCCTAAAAAAGTGTTTCAGTAAGTTCTAGAAGATAAATGCAGTTATTAAATTCCAAACAAAGAACAAAAGGAAGGGTGATACAGTTGTAGTATTAAGTCAAGAGATCTAGCTGATGTATAAAAAGCTGTGGTTAAAAAAAGAAGAATTCTACATAGTGAGATGTCCTACTCAGTATTTGGGTTACAATTCTAAAAAAATAAAAATAAAGTACTATCAGCCAATATATTGTCCTAAAAACCCAGTAACTCCCATCAGCTGCAACAGTCAAAAGCTGCTAACACATTGATGCATACATGCTGCAGTAAAAGTACATTTATTTTTGATACATTTAAGCTAATTGTACTCATGTAGGATTTTAAATGCAGGACCTTTACTTGTAATTAAGTATTGTGATATTGATACTTAGCTAAATTAAAAGGATCTGAATTCTTCTTCCACCACTTACAAAAAGCTTTTTAACATGAATTATTTCTCCTTCCTGTACCTTCACTTCATCCCATTTCACCTCTCTGCCCAGAGAAGTGCAGTGAAAAAGTCTTCAGGTAAGTAGCCAATGGCCTAAGGACAGACATGGAAAAGGAGATGTGTGGGCATGTTTGTTGGCTTGCTGGTTTCCTTAACACTGTGTCCATCCCTCATCTACCTCTACTCCTGCTGTAATTTAAGTAAACAGGGGATTTTCTCTGCCTCCTTTTCTGCCCTGTCCATCAGACACGACTCCCATTCCGGTTAATGCCCAAGAGAGCAAACAAGGGAGACAGCTCCGAGCCTTTTTCCTCTGCTGCGCTGACACTGATTCAGTGCTGCAGGTTGGCTGTGAGAGGTGAGCCAAGAAGGAATATAATAATTATTTCCATGGAGATGATGTATGCATGTGCACACGCGCGTACATATGGCCGTGCGTGTGTGTAGTTGAGACAACTAAATATCTCCTTGGCTCCTTACCAAAGAGAGAAAATAAAGAGCAAAAGAGACAAATATGTTCTTTCACTGCTCTCAAATAGTGATCCTTACTTTAATTGCTTTACCTCTGTTACTCTTTGGCAGCCCAAAATCAGACCTTTCAGTAGTTTTGATTGTGTTGGAAATGTTTCAGATTCATTTTTGCACACAGGCATAAGCACAGCAAGCATCCAAAGAAATGCCTTTTCAGTTTGTTTGGGGGATTTCTTTTTACAGCCAATTTCTGTTACTGCAAGAAAATATTTATCACAAGAAATGGAGAAAAGAAAACATTTTCCAGTAAGGCCTTTTTCTCCTGTGGCCGTGTATAGCTGTGAGGATCTTACGAGCTTGTTTGATGCAAGTCTACAATGCTTCAACTTAAAACTCTTACCTCTGTGCCAAGTTCACTCTCTCAGTAGTGCATCAGAATAAAAAGAATAAAATATATTTTAAAAAAAAGCAGTTGCCAAAAGGCTGGAGTCAGACTTCTACACCATTTCAAAAGAAGATCACCTCAAAATGGCTCCCCTACTTTTTAAAATGGCAGCATTTATTTGTGCAGTTTTCACTGCTTGTAGTGTATAGGTTGTGACTAGATTGCATTCAGTCTACAGTATAAAGAATTCTTATCACAACTCGAGTCTGACTTAAAGCCCCAGTGTGCAAGAATTACTCCCATCTAGTGTTGAGATCATATATCGCAATAAACTATCTCTCGCCACGCAGTTAAAAGTACGTATTGCAGCTACAGTAGCCGCCACGCTTCAAAAAGCGAAAGTGTACAAAAGGCCATCTTGTTGGAGTGCATGTCAGAGAGTGGCGCGGATGCACGCTTCACACCACGAGCGGGCACGCGCGCCACCCGACAGAAAGGAGAAAGAGGAAGAAAAAAAAAACTGCAGCGCGGAGGATAATTAACTAGTTGGGATTTGGTGTGTGTCCAAAGCAGCTCCAATGTTCACTCTTTTTTCTGATGACGCCGGTCTCTTGCTCTTTTCAATATCAGTTTTATTATTCTGGGCAATGAAGAAGACTCGTGTTCCTGATATTTGGATTTTGAATACGTGTGGTCCTCCGTGTTTCCTTCTTCAAACTTTCCGGGGCCGGGAAGCGACGATGCCCATTAGCAATAGCTGTGAGTTGAAAACGCAAAAGGCAGAGCAGTATAGCCTGTATGTACGTATTTCAAGATGGCGCGTGACTATGGAGTGTCTACCCCAGTTCATGTAAGCGCAAATGTAAAATTTCAAGCCAATAGGAATACTTGAAATTGATGGTTGTGGTCAATATTCATAAAAAAGAAAAGGTTTGTGAATGGCAATACAGATTTTAATAATGAACAACTACAAATGTTACACACTGGGGTTTTAACTGCCTCTATATCTGGCCATCCACAGAGAAACTCTTCATGGCATTTGGTGAGGGGCCCAACAGTGCATGGCTATTACAATGTCTCCTTCCATTACTTCTTTTTCAAAGGCTTTATAATAACTTACCTTATCAGGTGGTAGGCGTGCTGGGCCTCTTTGGACAAAGGCAGCAGTGACTGCAGCTCTTCTGACCAATGGCACATTTCAGGTGGCCATTTTGTCAAACACCTGTCAGTATACCCCATATCCTCCAGTTATTTTGGGTATATACGTAGTTGGAGTCCTGGGAAACCACTGCCTCCTCCTACACTTTCTGTAGACAGCCAAAGTGAACCATTTTCTTGCTGTTGAGCAAGTCCAGTAGTATTTCCTCTTCCTCTGCATGGAATGTCACTGAAGTGGCCCCTGGAGACTCTTTGTAGTTGGCCCTTACAGGCCAGGTAGGACTGGTGTATTATTCACTTGTGACACATCCAGAGTTGTTTAAAACATTAGAACAGATTCAGCAAAAGCAGCACAACTTAACAGTCACCAAAACAGTCTTAACTCTTCTCACAACAACTGCCAATATATTTAAATGGATTCTCCAGAACACCATGTTCCATTATTTGCCAAAAGGCTTCAAGTCATATACAAAACCATTTTTGGTTTGCAACTTGTTGCTGTGTCACATGCTGTGTCACCAACTAAGATGAGCTGTCATTTATATACACCAGGAGCAATCAAGGTAATCATCCCCAGGTGTGGACTGATGGTCTGCTCCTTTAAGATCCAGAATAGGAGGAGCCAACATGCTGGTTAGTGGAGACCATCCCTAACCACACCCAGTTTAATTCTGCTCTGAATGTGTCACAGTATAGGTATATCTAAGGCCCTCATTTCCTTTTCTTAATTTAGTAGAGCTAAAACTTCCTACTCTAACATGCACCTGCACAATAGCAAACACATACAGTATGCACAGATTATCCGCAGGGCAGACAGATGCCCCAGAAGCCAAAATTTCACACGTAAACTTACAATATCTTTCAGTATCAGTATATCTGCCCATGAGTGTGAAAATGTCTCAAAATATTTTATAAGAGCTGTGAGAATAATCAAACACTCATGATAAAGTATTCACTACATTGCTTGAAGTGGAAAATGTGTGAAGTTGATAAAAATGTACAAAAGTGGACAATCCATTTTCAGTAGGCTGCTGAAGTAAATCTCTGCAAGCTGGTCGTAATATTTACAGATTCATTAATACATCTTAATCTAAATGCTGTATTTTAAAGTGCCCATATTATGAAAAAATCACTTTTTCTGGGATTTGGATTGTTATTTTGTGTCTCTGGAAAAAAAAACATCCATGTTGTTTTGAGTGAGATACAGGTTTCTGAATGTGTCCTGCCTTCTGTCTCCGGGTGAGCTGTTCAAAATCTGCAGGGCTTTTTACATCACTAGCCGAAACGAAAGGCTCGTTCTCAATGGCAAAACACTGCTACAACACACACTAGTTCACCATAATCTACAAAAGAACTACTTACATGTCCCTGTCCTGCAGGTATTCCACGCAAAGTTGGAAGTGCACCCTCGTTTAGAATAAGTCTCCCTGCTAATCCTGCCTTGTAACTGACTGAAGTTAGAGAAACAAACAGCTATCTGGTGTGAGCCTTACCTAGCTATATGCGACTCACTACATAGATGGTAAAGAAGTACGATGTCTCACTCTGTTGCTAAAACAAAGAGCTGAACACAGGCAGAAAAGAGGGTGGAAAGAGGAGCTGCAGCAATGTGCAGTACAACAAAAATATGGTGTTTTTTGAAAATTAAACCATGTAAACCTATTCTGGTACAAAATCAAAATACAATTATGAACCTGAAAATGAGCATAATATGGGCGCTTTAACACATTATATATAATGCCAAAAAACAGATGTAATTTCTTCTCTGAAGGTGACACGGGCTGTGACAATTCAAAAAGGTCATTTTTTTCTGTGCTAATTAAAAGCAGGGGAAAGAAAAGACCCTTTGTTAAATATCACGTATCTCAGAGAATGCCAAAGACAGCATGATAATGAATGCTTGTGACATCTCTTAAGGTTAGCCTTTCCATCTTCATCTGGCTTGTTTTCACTGGCAGGTCAAAAGCAAGGCTGAGCCTGCAGGACCCTGTCAGTCTGGTAATTATTCTACTTCCGTTTTGCACTGAATTAGTATGCAAGCAAAGAGTTTGACCTCTTAGATCTAATATACATAATTTATATAAATAATTTCATAAATTCAGGTTTTATTCAATAATAACTAGAGACCATCTTTTGATGGGATCACACCAGCTGTGATGCCAAATTGAGCCAAGGCCGTAAAGTGGGGGGGACTCCTTCCCTGCTTCCTACCCCCCTACTTCTGGTGCCCCTGGTCGGACCACACCCATTATCCCACTCAGCTGATTGATTTTGAAGTCAATTACACACCTGTAAAGTTTCATGACTGCATGTTGCAAAGATAAACATTTGGCAAAGTACTCAAAACCACCTCTGTGGTAGTTCCTGCTACAGTAGGTGTCTCCAGGGCCACATTTTGCCATGATGATACACACACACACACACACACGCACACACACACACACACACAGCGTTGCTGTCACGGCTGGTAATAAAACTACAACCCCAAATCAGAAAAAGTTGGGAAAAAAAGAAGTGATTTCTAAATGTACTTTGACTTGTATTTCATTGCAGACAATGTGAACACAAAATATGTCATGTTTTATCTGGTCAACTTAATTTCATTTGTAAATATACATCCTTTCCTGTCATTCAGACCTGCAACACATTCCAAAAAAGGTTGGGACAAGAGCAATTTAGGGCTAGTAATCAGGTAAATTGGTTAAATAATGATGTGATTTGAAACAGGTGATGTCAACAGGTGATAGTAATTATGATTTGGTACAAAAGCAGCATCCAAGAAAGGTCTAGTCCTTTAGGAGCAAAGATGGGCCGAGGATCGCCAGTTTGCCAACAAATACGTGAGAAAATTATTGAAATGTTTAAAAACAATGTTCTTCAAAGAAAGATAGGAAGACATTTGCTTATTTCACCTTCAACAATGCATAACATAATTAAAAGATTCAAGGAATGAGGAGGAATTTCAGTGCGTAAAGGATAAGGGCGCAAGCCTAAGCTGAACAACCGTGATCTCCGATCCCTCAGGCGGCACTGCATCAAGAATCGTCATTCATCTATAAGCGATATCACCACATGGGCTCAGGACTACTTTGGCAAACCTTTGTCACGTACCACAATACGTAATTACAGCCACAAATGCCAGTTAAAACTGTACCTTGCCAAAAGGAAGCCCTATGTTAACAGTGTCCAGAAGCGCCGTCGACTTCTCTGAGCTCGGAGGCATCTAGGATGGACCATCACACAGTGGAAACGTGTACTGTGGTCAGATGAATCAGTATTTCAGGTATTTTTTGGGAGAAATGGACGCCGTGTGCTCCGGACCAAAGAAGAAAAGGATCATCCAGACTGTTACCAGCAACAAGTCCAAAAGCCAGGGTCTGTCATGGTATGGGGTTGTGTCAGTGCCCTTGGCAAAGGTAACTTGCACTTCTGTGATGGCACCATTAATGCTGAAAAGTACATAGAGATTTTGGAGCACAATATGCTGCCTTCAAGAAGACATCTTTTCCAGGGACGTCCATGCATATTTCAACAAGATAATGCAAAACCACATTCTGCACACATTACAAAGTCCTGGCTGCGGAGGAAGAGGATAAGGGTACTTGACTTGCCTGCCTGCAGTCCCGACCTGTCTCCAATAAAGAATGTGTAGCGCATTTTGAAGCGCAAAATGCGACAACGAAGACCCCGTACTGTTGCCCCCCTTAAGACTTGTTTGCAGCAAGAATGGGACAAAATTACACCTGAAACACTTCATCACTTGGTGTCTTTAGTTCCTAAACGTCTTTTAAGTGTTGTGAAAAAGACTGGCAACATTACAAAGTGGTAAATGCTTTACTGTTCCAACTTTTTTTGAAATGTGTTACAAGAACCAACATTTTTTGAAACAAAAACAATAAAAATCATGAGGAACACATTAAATTATGTGCTGTTGTATTGTCTGCAATGAAATACAAGTCAAAGTACATTTAGAAATCACTACTTTCTTTTTTTATTTGTGTTTTCCATACTGTAACAACTTTTTCTGATTTGGGGTTGTATATACTGCGTACTATTGCCATAATTATTTAAACCTGATTCATTAAATACCAGTCTTAAAATATAAGCTCTCAAAAGTGTCATTATTTTGTATTCAAAGACATCTGGGTAAGAGTTTCAGTAGTCTCCAAGGGTTTTACTGTTATGCATACAATCTTTTTCATACAATCTTTTTACAAAAGATATCATTCAGACGTAACTTAGGACATAAATAGTCAAATAAGCAGACAGGGTTGTCGGCTGGTATACAGATGCAACACCTACTAAAATGTGGCATTTTAAAGATTAAAAATTCAGACAGGTGATGACCTGTAAACCCCCCCATCTATCTCTCTCTCTGCCATTCTCATCTCTGTAGAGGCTAGATTTTTTCTGAAAGTGACGCAATTGTTTTATTAATTGTCTTTTAGGTGCCTGAGATGGGGATTTTTTGTTTTTACTGTATAGGAATGTGTTTTTTGTTGTTACTGTGTTGAAGTTTTAATTCATACAGACTTTCTCTTTGAAGGCCTGAATGCTGAACTTTGCATGCACATAAAATAAACTATGTAGAGGACCTCTCCTCACTGACTTTTCTCCAGCACTGCAACATGGACATCAACACCACCAATTATGGCATCTTAGCTCAAGCCCTATACGGGCTAATATATCACTGGCCTCTGACCATTATCCATGGTGAGGTGACAGCAACACTAAAAGCATTTTCATTGCGCTCCTGATCTCCTGCAGCGATGTGATGTGAGTGTGGTAATAGGTCTCCCAGGCCTTGCTGCCATCACATCTGATCCCCCGCTGTTGGTCTTCCCCCTTCCCGCTGAGGGGCTGCTAAAGGATGATCTTTTTTTTTACTAAAGTAGTGTCATGTACTTCCACTTCCTGCCTCGCCTCCCATAGCCACTGATTATTTTGTATGCTTACTGTATGTTGAGGAAGCAATCTGGGGGGATAGGTTTAATGCCTTATTATGAAGCTGCAGCTAAATTCTACTATAATTTTGTCTAATTTATCAGCTATTGCGGAGGCCATTCAGAGAGTACAGTGCAGCAAAAGCAACAACTGTTTTCACCCACTAGTGCTACACTTTAGATCTAGGGTAGGCTTGCCAGCACTGAGTGACAGTCCTTGCTTTGGCCAGGAGCCAACTGAACTTTTGGAGGGACTCTGGCAGTACAAGATGCTTTTGATGAGGATAGTCAGTGAACACAAACACCTCCCAGACATGGTTGAGAGGTGACCTGCCTTCGCAAGGTGAGCAGGTGGTGTGTGGACTTTGAGGTTGAGTTGTAACACCACTCTGCCTTAACTGACAGATGTGTCATTGGTCCTGTAACACTTCAGATCAGAGATCAGAGTGTGTGGGCAAGAATCAGACACTGGACCATGGCAGCCTCTGTCAATATGGTGGTGTTTGAGCCACAAGAAATAAACATCTCAGTCAGGACGCTCACATTGCAGTTTTAACTGTCGTCTAGCCTGGTGCACTAAACTTGGAATCCAACTATAGAAGACTGCTACACTTAGTTAACGATTGAATCAGAGAAACAAACACTCCACTCTTAATCTGACACTTTTCTCACCAAGCAAATATGTAGTTTACAGTTTAGCCTTCCATGTCATCTTTCCACTCTGCTCCTTTTTTCCTGCATTGCTATCATGTGCTGTTGGTAATAATGGTTTTATGTAGAAGAGGTTGAACAGCCAGAGCTCAAAGTATCGCAGTGTATCCCCCTCATACTCATAACACAATATCAGACCTAATTGAATATTGAATTGTTAAAAGAGTGGCTAAAGGTCTCTGCTTCTCTAACAATAATAATAACAATAATATTTTATACTTTATTAATACCACAAGGGAAATTACAATGTTTTCACTGTTGTTATAACACACATTACACACAGGCCTGACATACACACACATACATGCTCAGTACCTATACATGCACAAATGGAGAGATGTGAGGGGGCTGCAGCAGCTGTTGATGGACAGGCGCCCCGAGCAGTTTGGGGTTTGGTGCATTGCTCAAGAGCACCTTGGCAGTGCCCAGGAGGTGAACTGTGATAAGTGACAGTTATTGACAGTGTTGAGATTAAAACACAAACAGAGCCGCTGCAAAATAGTCGTGCAAGAGAAAACTCAGATTGGACAGATAGTCTAGCTAGCTGTCTCAATTTATCCTGCAGAGATATGAGGCGCAGTCAACAATAGTCCTCATTAATCCACCAAATTTAAAATTCCAAAACAAACAAAGTGAAAGGAAACGGAAAATATATGCATGCGGTGGAATTTCCTGCAGCACCGGCGCAATCCTGGAAGTGGAATGTCAAGGATATAGACTAATCTTGCTGCCTCTCAATTAAGCATTGTGGCTAGTGGGCCGCCACTGCTGTCCATTAACTGATACATTACCAAATATGCCAGAGCCAAGAAATCTGCTTTACTTTCCCTTGTATATATTTAAGATTCGGATATGGGTAAAATATGTGATGCTAACAGTCTTTTTGCCGCTTCTCGTGCTGGTATCATATGCAGAAAATACTTAGCTGAAAGGAAAAATTCCACAGAAATGTTCCTCAGTGCTGGGCAGCACTGTCATGTCTGTTATAGGTCCTTATGTAAATGGTTTGCTCCTCATAAGGACGGGGGAATTGTATAGGGTACACTATTCATAATTCACAGGAACAGTCCAGCATTTTGAGCGATAAAATAGCAGAATTTTTACACAATTGTTTCCCTTTTCTCCAGCTTCTGTTTGAGATGGGTCTAATTGGCATTCATGCTGTTGACATGTAAGTGCCACATCAGTGAGTTCAATAAGCAGGCTTTATCTCAAGTCTATTCATAGGGAGTTGTCCTAAAGTGTTGAATAGGCTTCTTGTGATGACCTGAGCATGCACATAAATTTCAGTGAGCCAGTAAAGCACCTTTTAGAGGGCTGTGATCAGAGAACAAGCGTGACAATGCATAACTATCTATACTAAGCATAATCAATAGGAATAATTTTTCCTTCGAGCTATGAAACCTTAAAAATGCTGATTGTCTAGACTACAGCAAACCCAACACATCCACTAAGTGCTGTTGCCTTGGAAACAAAGGACCTGCTGAGAAGCCCAGAGTAATCTGTGAGATGTGGGGATGGGATTGGAGGGGAGGCAACCAGTCTATGGGGGCTGTGTGTGTGTGTGTGTGTGTGTGCGTGCGTGCGTGCGTGCGTGCGTGTGTGCGTGCGTGCGTACATGATGCACAATGCATATGCTTGTGCTGGAGTGAGGATACTTTGGTGGTTGAAGAAACATGCACCAGGATCAACAACAGCCAGTTGAGCTTCTGTGCTCTTCTCTGGCCTTTTTTCCTCTTCTCACTGCTCTAAAACTCACATCGTCATCGCTATGAGAAGTCTCTGCAGGAGCTCAAAAATAAACATCACATCTTTCTTTGTTACGTCTATGTGGAGCTTTGCATCACAACACTCGGGGTGGACTCAAAATGTGAAAGACGAGACTCAACAGGGGATGCTCAGCTGGTGCCACCACACCCTTATTATTTACTGTCCTTTTCCTGCTGAGTAATGGTTTGTCCCATCCAGTTACCCCCCGCTACACACACCTCATCCAATGTGTACCTGCATGCCCAAACTTGCATTTTTCCATTCCCTGTCATTGCTTGTGATATATATAGATATTAAATATATAGTTGACTGTCATAAAATGTCCTTACCTAAGACCATTTGTCAAACGTTCAACCGTGCTGTGAGTGCTGAAAGCTTTACCACACTGTCACCAAGATGTCCTGCTTCATCTAGACTGAGAGAAGAATATTTCAGAAAGTGTTGAAACTGAAACATTAATGTGTACTTCAACATGACCCTTGACCCACAAAAAATACATGAAATTGCTGCTCGCTATTTAAAGCTGCACTAATCAATATGTGTATATGCAATACACATATTGATTAGTGCAACAATGGATGCAACGACGATGTATAATGCAGGTATTGACATTAACTTTTTGAGGTACTTGTCCTTTGGACAAGTACATTTATGTTTCACTTGTCCATGCACAAACGTCACTTGTCTGGGTAAAGATTTATCATTTAATAATTTCTTTTGTGTTTTGCTAATGCAGAATTCGAACAAACCGTTGAAAGCATCCAAACACTATCAACATGAATACAATTCAGTTGAAACAGTAGAAACAAATGTGTCCCAACAATAGATTTCCCCTTCAACAAGAAAAAAAAGGATCTCCAGACTCCATAATACAAAGAAATACTTTGCACGCCGGTGTGCAGAAGTTAATATATTGATATTCTAAGTAAATATTTTAAAGTTTCTCATTACTTTGAGATTCTTAGTCAATATTTTGAGATAAGTCAATATATTGAGCTACTAAGCCAATATATTGAGATACTAAGCCAATATATCGAGATACTAAGCCAATATATTGAGAATCTAAGTCAATATTTTAAATGTTGTCATTACTTTGAGATTCTTAGTTTATATTCTGAGATACCTCAATACATTAAGATACTAAGTCAATATTTTGACCAAAAGTAGTGGTGACTTGAACTTATACTATATCTAAAATAATTTTGTAGACATAACAATGGATTTTGCCACTAAATGTTGGTGTTAACTTTTTTTTCTTCTTTTTTCTACAATTTCACTTTCTACCTGGCAGAGGCTGGTACCAAGGGATCCTTTTAAAAAGGTCTAGCTACTTTACAGATGATTATTAGCTGATATTGTCTCCAGCAAGTCGCGGAGCTGAGGTTTTACAAATAACTAAATGACAAACGAGTAGTGGAGTAGTAACGGTACGAGCCAGAGAGCCAGTCGCTGAATGAGTTAAATTAACATCATGCTTCATCCACACAAAGCACATTACTATCGCCACGAGTATTCGGCTCGTTTTCTGTGAAAAATGTGTTGAGGACGTAACGTAAAGGTGGAGTTAGCAAGCTAATGTTAGCCAACTAACACCGGCTGGCTCGTTGTGCTTTCATGCTGCATCGCCTACAGACAATGAGCTGAACAGCGGGCTGGGTCTAAAGTTAGCTGTCCGCTGACACGCTGCCCCTGGGTCTATCTTAGTGGCCCGCTTCCGCTGGGTCTAATGTTAGCGGTCCGCTGATCCACTGCTTTGTTTCAAATCGGTAACATAGACATAATGAGTGGCACGTAATGTGAAGTAACATGCCATTTTATTTTGTTTGAGTTTTAACTTGTCCAGTGGGGCAAGTAAATTTCCCTTCCACTTGCCCTACAAAAAAATCCACTTGTCCCAGACAAGCGGACAAGCCTTAATGTCGAGCCCTGTATAATGTAAAAGGGGATAATAGTGATGAACCCACAAATGATTATCACCTGATTCTGCAGCTTCCCCCAGCTCAATCATGCGCTATACTGTCTTTCAGCTCATTGTTTTGGTTTTAGTGCCTGCATCTTTACTGTTTTGTTTTACTTTCAGTACTCTCATCTTTCCCTACAGCAGCAAGCAGCTGTTTTCAGTGGGAACAGCTCTGATAAACTCACAATACACAACAGCAACAAACAGACAAAGTTAACGACTAGCTAAAGTGAACATTGTGGCAGCTATGAGCAGCTAAAGAGTCAGATATATCTTTCTCAGGAGTCGGAGACCAAAACAAAGTGAATTCAAAGTGAATATTAAACTTACATTCACCAGGTGAAACACAACTCAACTCAGGTGTGTGTAAAAAATTAACAGTTTACTAATCTCAATAAACAAATGTCTGCATATGAATGCAGAATCTGTAGGTAACGGGACAATATTTTGGTATCAGAAGCGTTCTGGTTTCCATTTGTAGTCTGAGTAGTATTGACCAATCCGTTTGAGCGGCCTTTGGTTGCATGCAGATAAACAGTGTGGAAAGCAAAAAAGGCGAAACACATTAGCTGAAATGCAATCTTGGAACCCATCGTCTATCATCAAACGATGATAGAGCTTTTTTATTATTTATTTTTTTAATTGTATCTGAATTTATATGCAGATATTTATTTATAGAAATTAGCCTGGCACACGGAAAATAAATTCTTGGATGTCCACTGGCTACACCAGAACCCCCAAAATATTCACCGTTGCCCCTAGAGGCTAAATCATCACCACACCGATAGCTGATGGGTTTCGAGATTGACAGTTTACTAACATATTTGCAATAAAGGTATAATATGCCGTATTGGCCTGCATATATTATTTTGTGGAATTTCCGTTTGAAAAAATGGGTTTCGTCTCCTACAGAGAGTGTTGCATTATGGGTTGTCTTCCAGTTTGTTTATAGTGAGTCTGTTAGCACTAAAAGTGTTTTGTCAGTTCAATCTACAGCCGTTTCTAAAGGCTTGTGTACCGTGTTTTGCTGCCACGGAGGAAATAAATTCATGACGAGTAAAAATTAGTCCAAAGCCTCTCCCGATGTCTCTTTACTGCATACTGAATAATCTGTCAAGCAGCCAAGAATTACCACTATCACAGACGATATGGAGCTCAAACAGACAAATAGACAAATGCTAACTGTCAGAGAAAATAATTCTGCCTGCTTCAAGAGCCTGACTGAAGAGTGGGCGAGTAGTTATGTGGTTGATAGACAAGCTACACAAATGTGGGATTTGTGTTTTGCTTTAACGGTGTTATTTCACATTTCACATTTACTGAAGAAAAGGCATTAAGAATGACGACTCCCTTCTCCTTGGATTAATGGTATGTCAGGGAAACTTTTCCAACAGGACAATTGTGAAAGTGTGTTGTCGCTTCAAAAGTCTATTTCCAAAAACAGCTGGTTGAAAAGGGGGATCAGATTTGTCTTATATTCCGACCAACACAGTATATCAATGTTGTGTTTACAGCTTGTTCTGCTGCTGCCAAGTGGCCAAAAATAAATCCCTTATTGTAGCTTTGATCATGTCAAGATCTAAAAGGTAGGTTCAATTCTAAAGTAACAATGTTGGTTAATTATGTATTACATGTTGTATTAGCTTCATCTTTGTGTCTGACTGTAGCTTATTAGAATAACACTTTTTTACACTGCTTTTTGGTTTTACCAGGAAGAGAGGTAAAATGCTTTAAAGGTCTTATGACATGCTGCTTTTTGGATGCTTTTATATAGGCCTCAGTGGTCACCTAATACTGTATCTGAAGTCTCTTTCCCGAAATTCAGCCTTGGTGCAGAATTACAGCCACTAGAGCCAGTCCCACAGTGAGCTTTCCTTAGGACGTGCCATTTCTGTGTCTGTAGCTTTAAATGCTATTGAGGAGGAGAGAGGGGGGAGGGTGGGGGGGTGGCCTTGACCAACTGCCATGCTTTGATTGTTTGCAAGCTATGATCATAGACCTATATAGAAATGGGCCAAGTGAACAAGTGAAGTATATTAGAAGCACCTTTCCGGTGATGGTTGAGCGTTTCTGAGCGTTACTGCGCAGCTGCCGTAGATGTGACATGAGCAACGTGTCTGAATGTTGTAAGTCTTCTGGTAGCTGTGCCAAGAGAAATCTCAGACGGAGAGTGTAGGTATATGTAAGGAGATAACATAAGCACAGGCTAATTATTGCCAACTAAAATGCTAGTTAACATTAGTAATTAAACTAAACAGCTAATGTAAGTCCAAACTGCCTGCAAGCTTCTCCTGTACTATACGGTAATTCCTCTACTATGCGACAGTAAGTCGCGTGGTTATGACGCAATCGTTAGCCTATTTTTATAAAAATGTCTGCTACGGAGCCATAACGTGAGGTACAAGGTAATGGAGCCTTTTATACATTGTCGTGTTTCTTTAGAAATAAACAACGGACAAATTAAGTCTTTAAACGCTTCAGATGTAAAGTTATTGGCTGTCAAAGTGACGCCAAAATGAATGGCAGTCAATGGGATGCTAACGGGGGTGATGATTTGGGTAGCATAAAATGGCGCCATAGCGCCTTCGCTCTGTGGAGAGAAGCCTGCCCCCTTGGCTATGGTGACTCTCTCTTTCTCATGGGCGGGCCAAATTCTCTGGACGGGCATAGCAGAGGAAGGGGAGGTAATCTTTCCCCTTATGATGTCAAATAGGGAAGCTTTCATTTTCTCAAAGGCAGAGCAGGATACCCAGGGCTCGGTTTACACCTATCGCCATTTCTGGTCACTGGGGGACCATATGCAGGCTGGGGGAACTCATATTAATGTTAAACAACCTCATAAAGTGAAATTTTCATGCCATGGGACTTTTAAATGTAGGTTTTTAATGTTGCAGTTCTGATAAAGAAAATGTGAAGCAAAGCAGGCTGCAGTTATTCAAGCTCAAAGAATGCCAAAATGTCTGTTTTGTTTTGTCTGCTTCAAATAATTAGGTGAATTATGATGCCCCATGCTAAAGTGGGCTTCTAATCTTCCAAAGCAGTTGGGAGTAGTCCTTCTTCAAACAACTTTTTAAAAACTCAGAGATGCACAGACCATTAAAGAAAACATTTTGCTGAAGGTAATAGCAGTAACAACCTTTAATCTCTGTGCCCAATAATTAAAGAGCTGTGAATTGGCTTTGCTTTGACCTACCAATTTCTCATTAGCATGTAATATAAACAGAACTAAGCATTAACATTTTAGCATCTTCCAGCACACAGAAAATTATTCTAATAGGTGAAAATCTAATTTGAATCCAATTATGCCTTTGCCATTTGATTCAAGTGTCACAAAGCTCACCAGTCAAGTGTAACAGGAGTAATGAGCTGAAGCCTCCCTTATCATTTTAGAGATTTCACAGGTCTGTAAACAATGGGGGGGTTGGAGCATGGGATCATGGAGTTGCTATCATGGGGTCTACAGATTGCACAGTGATAGCAACTATTGTTATAGTGACATTGACAATGTTTTCTTGAGAAGATCATTAAGAAATTCACAGAGAACATGTATAGTATTGCTTACATCTGTATTTCTGTCCATTAAGGTTACATGTGGTCTTTTTCTATCCTAAGAGATAATGTTACTATTTCAACTAAGTGGATAAATCCCAATTTGCAGGTTTGTTGTAACCTGAGACGTATTAAACTCCTATATGGATTAATTTTTTCTGGTAATACAGAGGCAGTGTCTCAAAGAAAACACAAGCTGAATTTTTCTACCTAAAATTTTTAATTTTACAGAACATACAGCATAAAAAAAGACAAAATTGATTCAACTCTTTCAGAATTAGTGGGAAGTCCTCAGCTACATCATATATATATATATATATATATATATATATATATATATATATATATATATATATATATATATATATATGTACATGTTTAAGTTTTCAAGCTGCAAACTGCTTGGTACATGGGTGATTTGGTTTATCAATGCTCTGGGCGGCATTTATGGCAACACAGTTTATCCCTTTTAAAAGGTTGCATCCATTACACAGATGCAACATGTGAACCATGAAAGATCCAGTTTTAACTTATAAAAAGCTTGACTTCATCCTCACTTAATGTATGGCAAGAGGACTTGTGTAATGCCCATGGATGTATTATATGCTGCTATTCTACTGGTTGTAAAAAGGACTAGCAATCTAAAATAACCTGCAGATATTATTGACTCTATAAGGGAGAAACAAAAGGTCACTCTGTCTGGAACTTATGCAGCAAAACTGGAGAAGCATGAGTGGCAGTGATGGAGGGCCTAAACCCTGCTCTCAGCTATTCAGCAGTTCAGTAAACACTCTTTTCAGGAACAGTAATGAACTGCAATTCAACCTTAATAAACAGTTATATGTTAACATTCCAAAAACAATTTCACAAAGTCACAAAGTGTGTATTCCTGCCATCCAAATCCACATCCATTATGCCACATACTAATTTTAAGCAGATTTTTAGTATGTAGTGTGTTCACACTGCAAGTGACAAATTGAAGTAGGCTATACTAAAGCAGACAGCATGGATACTGAATCAGTAAATGTTTGAGTGTGCTATTGATGGACACTATTCTCCCTCAATGCTATCACAATAGAAATGAAGTTTTGTGAAGTTTACGTGCCAGTAGCTTTCCAAAGTTGCTGTTTGATTCACATCTGACCTTACACACATTGTATCACTTCCTGATATTATAACACTTCTTTCCTGTTATAGAACAGTTGAGTATGTTACTATTTTGTATCCAAAAACAGTATACTATGATGATTAGTGTATAATATTAGGGATGCAGCTCTAGTTTTGCATGTTAATATTTGCTTAGTACCACTTAAGACAGTAAAGCTGAGGCTGACAGGAATAACATTAGTTTTGCAGGCCAATTTTGTCCAAATTATTGGACAAATTGATATAATCATCAAAGTTATTACAGTTCATCCTGATGGTATTATGAATGGCTATACCATAATTTTTGGCAATCCATCCAACAGTTCACCCAAAACCACAAGTGTCAACCTCCTAGAGGCACATGTCAGAGAATCACCAAAGTCATTAGAATTGATCATCTTTGCAAGTGCTAAAATATATCAAATTTTTTCAGTCTGGATTAAAATGGTGGACTATCCAACCAACTGACATTTCAATTTCCAAGATATATTTAAAAAAAAACAATCACCACTCAATCAATACAACAATGAAAAAACAATATGACTCAATATTGGTCTGAATGTAATCACCTGCTGCACATCTTTCTAATAGGTGAAGGGGGTTGGTGTCAGGCAGTTGAGTGTGAGGCAGCAGGAAAAGGACCCAAATGCAGATAGTCGAGGCAGATTGAGACAGTTCAATAATTTAATGACCAGGGGAAGATACAAAAATAAGCTTGCAGACACAGGTGGGTTGAAAGGCAGGTGCAGGTGGCTCAAAAGCAAAGAAACATGGCAGCAAAGAAACTACAGCAATCTGACAACTGACTGGAAATAGGAACTGGTGTATTTGCTGCAGAACTGATGATGACATGAGGTGCAGGTGGGGAGATAGCAGGAAAGCTTAGGTGAGGGGGATGAGGTGATTGCAAAACAGATGGGAGTGGCAGGATCGGGAATGCAGTAAAAGGAATGTCTGAAGGCATCTGGTGAACAGGTAAAGAATAACACTGAAGGGGTCTTGGAATGTGGAAATGTGTCTGAATAGAGGGACAGAGAAGCAGAATGAGCAGGAATCCACACAATATGGGTGGGCATTGTGAGTTGGAAATATTTAATGGAGACTTTATTATTAAAGGAGACTTTTAGCAGAATTGCATCTGAAGTGTCCTTTATTCATCTGCTTTAACTTCAATGGACAAATACATGATAAATGTCACAGAACAAGACTGAAGGAGACGCCAAGTAGACAGCCTCAAAATATCTTTCAGTAAGTGTCCTGCATACTGATCCAAACAAATCATGGATTTCATCAGAAATGTAGTGCCTCTCTTTGTTTGTTATTGATTTTACAATGCACTTTGTTTACCAGCCATAGCACACAATACACAACTCTACATAACTTTTGCAGACAACGTGCACAATCAGGTCTCCACAGGATTAATCCTGGCAGGTCCAGGCTGCTTTTGTAACAGCGGCCAGAGCGATTAGTCAGTCTTTGTGTACTCCCAGACTTTTTAAGGACTACAAACTGACTGATGTATCGATCACACTATTAAAATCTATTTTCTCAAAATATATTGTGGTACCGTCTATCGAGGCTCTGTAACTCTCTCTGCTGGGGTAGTTGCTCCTTAGATCATAAGTAATAATATTTCAGATGTAATCACTAGGAGACTATTATTGAACATCTTGGAGAGTAAAATCTTAATTAGGTACATCATTTCCATTACAGAAATGTGATAAATGTTTGATGGGCGCGTTCCAGCCAACCTGCAACTCGTGTTTTCACAACCTTCTATCCGTGAAAGTGCCCTGGAACGGCAGTCAAACCCATAACTTACTACTCGTGAACTCGTACCAAATCGCTGTACTCCCAGTTACAGTTTTGACGTCACACACATAAACAACAATGTCGACCCTGTTTATGCTGTACAGATGCCGGTGATTAATAGTGAGAAATATAAATAAATATGCAACGTGAAGTAATTCCGCACATTGTAATCAAAACAATACACATATGATGGTGTACGAGGCTATGTTTATTAAATGAAGCCCAAAATATGTTGCCGACTAGAAATCGCTAATATCAGCTAATGCTAGCAAGAAGGGTTTGTGGTGACTTTGCCTGGAACGCTACCAAGTCGTAACTCGTGACTTGAAGTTGTAACTTATGGGCTAAAAAGTGTGTCTGGAACGCAGCAGATGTCTGGGCATGAGAACAGAGGACATTGAAGTTTCTCTTTTCTCTTAGAAGAAACACAATACTTATATGGCAAATATGTTTGAAAAGAGCAAACAGGAGCAACAGGGGTGTGTCTGTCGATTAAACCCTTTAGCTATAAGGCAGTAAATAATACATTTGGTGAATAATTTATTATAAAGGTTTATTGATGGACTTGCACCCAGCATGTAACCTAAACATCTGCAAGGGAGCTGCAGAGAACCAGAAACTAAAGTGATGACAAATTCTACATTTAAAAGCAAATTAATTCTCTGCCTGCTTTATGTGTCAAATGTAATGTCAAATAATTAATCAGAGACAGACAGAGCATCACTCAGGAGAGAAAATGAAGAGCTGGTTAAATATGTTTAAATAAAGAATGCATGTCAGCCCTCTATTTTACTCAAAATATCTTAATGTGATGGAATACAGAACATGAAGCTACTGTATATACTGCAACATGAACTGTTGTTGATGCAAGCCACAGTGGACCCCTTCTGTGCATCGAGAGATTTAATCTAATTCACAAAGCACTGAGAAATCCATCTTTGCACTACATGCTTCCCAGCTGTGAGCATGTAGGAAAAGTATAGGGAAAAGGAGATATTAGTAATACTTCAGAAAAATTCTTTTCAGCAACATCTAGGGCAAGTAGATTTAACATACAGTATGTAGGGTAATTACATTAAAGCTATGTGCACTACATTTATGACTTTCTAATTACATTTTGACGAGTGAGAATGAACCATTGAGAATCTAATTACAGATAGGCTATCTGCAGTTCAACTTAATGGTCCATTCGTACTAGTCACAATGTAATTAGAGATATCTTGAATTAAAGAATTTGACTAAATATTAAATTCAAATTCTATATGGGGGCATCTGGTGGTGCAGTGTTTAAGATTCATATCGCTATGATTGCAACATCCCTGGTTTATATCAGGCCCGGGGACCTTGGCTGCACCCTCTCTCTACTCCCTTTTCAACTGTCCACTGTCAAATAAAGGCAAAATTAACCCCTGGAAAAAAGATAGACGGATTGACTATATAAGTGAATATTGTCGCAATAAATACTAAATTTGTGTAATAATATCTGTGACGTCATTATATATATTTAACAACAATTCCTGACTGCTGAAAATCTATTTTGGAGAAATCTCAAATTATTGCTCCTAGATTGTAATTGCAAAACTCTAGCCCTAGGAAATCAGAGAATGTAAAATTGTCTTAAAGTCGTTATGTATATCGTTAGATATGTAAAATGAAAAAAGAATCAACTGCACTAAAAAATATATCATCAATTAACAAAGTAATTTACATGTCATATTAGCTTATTACCAAAAGCCATTTCTCATGTTCTCAGTTCAACAAGGACCTAATTAAAGTAGCAACATCAGCACACATAGGCTTCTTCCCCCGTCACAGTCACATAAACAACTTAAGCAGCCAATTACAAGACAATAAATGATGTTCCTCTGAGGGTTTGTGAGCCATACAGTGTTGTCTTTATGGAGGCACAACTTATTGATGACAATTTGCTCATGCTGTCACCTGTCCCTATAGATCAATACAGTAATGGAACTCCTTTGCAGAAAGGCACACCATAACACAGCTTTCCCTTTCATTTTATCCCCATACACTTCATAACAAAGTTACCAACATAAGTCAGCCATGACAGCCTCTTCAATTATGTGACACTGGTGAAGAAAGGAACATGATGTATTGGTGTCAAAGCTGTGGGGAGACATAAGCCAGACAGAAAGCACGGGCTGCCCATCTGTCAACAATCTCAATTAACCACTGTACAGATAGAGGCACGCGGTTCTCTTATATGTGTGTATATAAGTGCTGCGAAAAAAACAAGGGTCTCTATCACAACGGTGGGCGAGATCCTATTTTTACAAAGAGAAAACTGTGTATTCAAGTGAGCTGGATTGGTCCATCCATCAGCGGGGGGAAGTCAAATTGAAATCTGACATTTAGAGTCCCAACGCCTTTGCTCACTGACACTGATATGAACCATAGCAAGTGACAAATTGTTTGTATCGGGCCTGTCCCTGGGTGAAGCCTCTGACAATGTTTAGGGTTGAAATAGGTCCCCTTGACATTTCGCAGAAAGGTCAGGTTTTGTGTTCACTAATGCTCCTTTTTTTTTTTTACATACGGCCAGCAGGGGGAATGAGGATTATTGTCATAAGTTGGGTTTGTGCCAACTCATGAATGCTGCCTCATTTGTTTTGACTCTTTTCAATAGCAGGGCACAAGGAGTCATGCACAGCAAGGGCAGAGTGGCAGCAAGATCACAGGAGGGAGGTTTTGTTGAGGCAGTTTGCTGATTCAAATAGTATCACCTCTGTAAAGTTTCAACTCATGTGTGGCACTGTGCAAACATCCAAATAGCTGGTTTGATTAGCAAATAAGTAATATGCAGCTGTCTCCTTAAATTTCAACAAAATGTGTCTGAATAGAGGGACAGAGAAGTACCCTGTTTGTTACAATTTAAACAAAACTCATCACTCTCTCTGCGTGTGTGAGAAGATTGCTGACAATTTCATGAGGAAAAACGCCCAGGATTAATTTGGTTCTGAAAGCAAGGGGTCCGTTTACAGCTAAATTAACAAACCTATCTGTAAATCATTTAACGCCTGAACCAGACAAATTAGTGTCTTGGATCCAGAGCTAATAAACAGCTTGAAGCGGCGTCTATATGTACATAGTCCTACAGTACTGCTGATAGCATGTGTGGCATTTTTGATGAGCCTGGCTCCTCAGGGAACAGTGGGGCAAATTGGGCCATTTTCTTTCATTCTTAGTCTGTTGGAAAGCGAATGCAAATAGATATCCAGTATATTTGCCATTTTGTTCACTTACAGTTGAGGATCTTGCTTGAAACCCTGACCTTATTTTGGACACAAGATGATAGTTACCTCTTTCACTTTCCTCCTTAAAAGCCCTAATGAAAAAATACTAGTAGTATTATTAGCCTATGTAGGAATACTAGTGAGGCTTTTATCTGTGGCTCCCATAGACTGTATAATATTAATAGACAGAGCATGTGTGATGTCACCCATTGGTTTGTGGAGATCTGCTATGAGCCCCGTGCTGGAATTCAGATAGAATGCAAGTTTAAGGCACTTCTGCATTTGCAGCACTTCGCCGAACTGGATGCTTTGTCCATTCATATTATACAGTCTATGGTGGCTCCCAACATGGCTGAATTACCAACCAATCAGACAGAGCAGGCAACTGCTACAGGGCCCTGTCGTGGCAATTTTGTAACCCACTCTAACCAGGGATGTAGTGGAGGCTAAACGCACGTAAACGCCGTTTACGCACCTCCCAAAATTCGGAAATAGCGTTTACCCACCTCCAAAGTGCGTTTATCCACCTCTAAATTGTGTTTATCCACCTCTAAATAGCCTATAGTTCCTAAGCCATTTTAAATTAAGCTTATGTCGTTTTAGTTTCATATTTTTCATTATTAGTTTCATAGATTGTTAAACCTAAGACGAAGTCTTTCATATTGCGCTGCTTACTCTCAGTGTTGACCAATCTCTTGCGGTGTTTGTTTATTAAAGCCCACAACGTTGCCTTCCAGGCAGCGATGTCTGGAAGGCACTAGGATTAGGCAACAGTTAGGTGCCTTGAATTAAGTCAATGGTCGCAGCGCTGCCGTGAAGTCAACGTTGGGGGCTTAAAACACCATCGAGCATCTCTTGCGTAGAGAGCAGGAAGCAGCAGACTGCATCAAGATTCATCAGTTCTCTTAATACATCCATGGTCACTAGCCCAAACTAGCCTACATGTCTCATGTAATAAATTGTAAAAATAGATGTCCGGCAATTTTTTAAGCGCCGTCAAGACAGCAGCCCTCCTCCTGATGCCAGCAAACGGCCTCGGCTACAAGCCCACAGTGAGTGAGCTCGAAGTACTAGTACTAAACTTCATGTTTTTTAGGTTAATTTGGTCACAGTAGATTCATGCCACTGACTCAACAAGTCACCTCTACCTTTTCCCATTAGCCCATGTTACAAGTAAAATTCAGGATACATTATCAGATAAATAACTGGATGTAATTATGCATTCTCTGACATTTAAACCACTGGAAGTTTGTGACAACAAGCTCTCTTTGCTAGTCACCTAGCTAGTTAATGTTATCGCTATAGTCGTTCGCGGTTTTGCGGGTACGGTAAACGTTTCTATGGAAACGGCGAGTTGAACCAATCAGAGGCATCGCTGTTAAGCTTAGGACTGTGGGTAGTGCAGTTTTTCTCCATAAGATTGCGGCTAAAAACATGTTTTTCTAGTAACAAGGTTGATTTCATACAGACCTCTAGCTTCTACAGGAGCAGAAACAAAATGAGACATTTGAGGATGTCATCCTGGGCTTTTGGGAAACACTGATCCACATTTTTCTGACATATTGTAGACCAAACAACTAATCGATTAATCGAGAAAATATTCAACAGAATAATCGACTATGAAAATAATCCCAAATCCCTAATCATTATGTACAAGTGCATTGCATTGGAAGCCCTGGATATAAGCCTCCCTCTCTATCTCTTAAATATTTTTGTTCTCTCTGTTTTGTCATTTAGTAAACTTTATAGATTTCAACCCTATTATTCCTTCTTGAGTCTCTTTAACAAGAGCTTAGATTAATGTATGAATTGAATAGTGATTGTGTGACCTATGATGAGGAAACAACCAGTGATACCCTTGGTAGTACCATCAAATGATAGCCTATAGCGATGTCATCAGGATACACATACACCGGTAGGCAGTGGCCCACCTTAAAAGGTGACCACGTCGTGGTCCACCAGAATTTATAGTTTACCCACCTCTTTTTTTACCACTACACCTCTGACTCTAACAATGAGAAACAGGACAAAAATCTCTTACACTATTGTCACACTTGTACAAAGCATGGTACACAAGAAGGAAGCTGTTCTATGGCAGATATCTGTAATCCAGTTTTGCCTAGTCGAAACTGATTTACAGATATCTCTATCTGTTGTTTTGACTAGTCACAATTACGTTACAGATATCTTGAATGACAATTCCAACTATCCAAAATGTAATTACGACTAGTCAGAAAGACGTTGTTGATATCTACAATGTTAATTCCGGATAGTCAAACTTAGCTTTTAAATGTTAAAAGTGCTTGCCATACTGTTCACTCTCTTCACACCTTGGCTTGGTTTCTTTCAGTTAGTATCTTGCATACCATTGTTCTCAAGACAAAAGGGCTCATAAGCCAAAGGTCAGGATCTTCTGATGACATCCAGGTGGGCAACAATGTCTTAGTGTATGTATGGCCAAGATTCATTCAGTCAAAGGTTACATTGTGAATGATTCAGCATGATTAAACACAAGAGAAGTTAACATACAGGTGTTTGATCAAACACAATTTCCCTTACAGCCCGAACCTCCAGGGCCCTACAAAAGCCACAGGTTTATTGTGTGGGTACTAGTTTTGTATTCACTGTCCAGTGAAAACCATCTATCTAAATTTGTTGCTTTCATTTTTTTAGATAAACTGAAGGATTAGCGTTCCTTTACATTTAAGACCATTCTCCTACTTATTGAGCTATACAAACACTAGATGCAGCTAATGTTTGCTCTAGGAACACATAACAGGTTAATCCAGCAATGTCTCTCAAAAATATAAATGTATTTTATAGTATTTTACAGTAGGCCTATGTTTATTTTGTCACTACATGAATGTAAAGTGTTGTTTAAATGTGTTTAACATCCCCAATTTTACTAACAATAAATAAAACAGAATATGTATGAATATGGTTCTAATTTCCTCTATTGTTTTGTTGTTTTAGTGTTAAGGAAAATCACAAGACATGATTACCGGTATTATTACTCTGTCATGTCATGTCAGCTGACGTTTTCACCTGACTATCAGTGGACCTTAGCGCTTCCTTGTTTGTAGTGAAATGCTATTGGACAGTTGCAGACGCATTTTGATTCTAGTGGTCCAGGTGTACGTCAGTCACGCAGAGGGGGGCGGGCTGAACACGTTATAAACGAGGAAATAGATCCAAATTCAAACACAGTCGCTTATTGGCATAATTGTGCGGAAAGTGTCGAGTTTGAAAGTAACAATGTGTAGCTCCGTGTGTCTCCTCGCGCTGCTAGTTTTAATTAGCCCAACTGCTGAAGCGTTGGACAATGGTCTGGCGCTGAAACCCACAATGGGCTGGCTGCACTGGGAGAGATTCATGTGTAATATCGACTGTGACAAGGACCCCAATAACTGCATCAGGTAGGAGACACCAGGAACTGCGGTGATCATGCGCAGTCTGACATGATTGTGGGCTTAAAAACAGAAGGAAAGCAGTCATAGCAACGTTACTCAAGTCCTACCTACATGGTCTCCTTCAAATATCTCTTTTTAAAAAGTGATTCAACATTTATAAAAGCTCTTAAATGTAACCTACTGTTCATACGGATCAACGCCGAGCTGTGTACGGGAAATGACAATATGGGATTTGTTTGCACCATAAACAAACCAAACAAAATCTACTGGAATTTAAAACTAAAAAAGGAAAGAAAAGAAACAAAAAATACGATACGTTCTTGTTACTTATCTCATAACATGGTCATGCGTAACAATTCCTTTCCATGTAATCTTTATTTAGCACATCTATCATGTGATTTTATTATCTTTACTTCATAATTGAGTTGTACTGACTCAGAACGACTGACAATGAGAAGAGAGACACGTGATTGTTTAAGGAGTGAACATTTGATAAGATAGGAATAAAATGACACCACCTGATTTTAATTTGCCTTCATTTGTTCTTTGGGTTAAAGGCCTCGGAGATAATGATGTCAAGTGTAATGTAATAAACTAAATTTACTAAATGTAATAGTACTTTGTAAAACAAGAAACATAGGTACAGTACACATTCCAGAAGCATTAAACGAGAAGTCTGTAAGTTAATATGGTAATGTGCAGGGATGAACCAGATTATGATGACCTGATAATGTAAGATCTTCTGATTACAGAAGCCATAACTGACAAATATTTGGCATTTTTTCTTGGAAAAATGTTGTGTCATGATGACACTTAACCAATCATCAAAAGAGTTGCTGATTCATTTTGTGTCAATTGACTAATGGGTTCATCTCTCAGAATTATGTATACTGCATTATTATATTGCACAGGCATCTTAATTCATTGGGAAGGTTCAGGTAAAACACTCTACCACTGCCTGAGGTTACTTTATCAGTCCCGTTTTCCTCATTATTATTATTAGACGCCAAGTTATAATTAGGGCTGCAACTAATGATTGTTTTCATTATTAATTCATCTTCTAACTATTTTTCTTTAGTAACTAATTCATCTTTATGAGTCTATTAAATGTCAAAAACTAGGGAAAAAATGCCCACCACGTTTCCAGAGCCCAAAGTTACATCTCCAGATAGATATTCAGTTCACAAATATTCAGTGTACTCTCATATATAAAAAAGTAGCAAATCTCCAAATTTGATAAGCTGGAACCAGAAAATGTTTGGCTTAAACAATCAAGCCATTATCATAATAGTTGCAGATTATAGTTTTACAATTGACTAATCAATGTATCGACTAATGATTGCAGCTCTAGTCATAACTTCAAATTAGTAAATCTCCTTTTTGTTTGATGAATGCAGAGCACTTCAGATGTAATGCAAGATCTTGCAAGTTCTTGTTTTATTTTAGAGACCTCTATGCTGATTAGTGACAAACAATTCACTTCCTGTGCACAGGAAACCTTTTTTTCTACCAGGAAGAGCTGGCCAACAAAGCATTTAGAGCACCAAATGTCAGCCTGTGAGTTGAATTGTTATTGTGTCATATCAGTTGACAAATGAACATTAGAAAAGCTGTCATTTGTTTTTTTATGAGAATAGCATGTATTTGTGTCCGCCATATTGCTCCTGCACATGACATTGAACACGGGCATCTTAACTGATACTATCGGCCCTGCCTGTCTCCTCTTGTTGCCCTGGCAGTGAGCGTCTGTACATGCAGATGGCAGATGTGATGGTGAAGGAGGGCTGGAAAGAAGCCGGTTACGAGTATGTCTGCATTGATGACTGCTGGCCCTCCCACCAGCGCGATGCCCAGGGCCGCCTGCAGGCAGACCCCAAAAGATTCCCAGGGGGCATTAAGAAACTGGCCGACTATGTGAGTAGTATAAAAGAGGCATGGAGACGAATAATGCCATACTTCCTTCATAAGTTCATAGAGATCAAAGAGAGAGGGGTTTAGATAGATTTAAGGAAGGTGTGAATTCTTTCATTTCAGTTATTTCACCAGCTAGAAGGAGCAAACTGAGATTATGCACAAGGATATGATAGTTTTTTTTTCTTCTAGTTGCCATTCTTTGGGCTGTATTATGAATAGTATACACAGTTATATAATGGTAAACAATGTCATATTTAACACATATTCCCCACTTATGTGATTACATGGGATGCAGTGTTAACGAATCTGTGGTGCAATGAGTCCGAGTATGGAAATCTTTGATAAATAAAAAGTTTGGGAACCCCTTGTTAAATAACTCTAAAAGTAAACGTGATTACACAGTCAAATTACTCATCACTATACATCCGTCTGAGCCGACCTGCAGTTATTTACATAATAGAAGGGAAATTACCAGATGTGGAACGTAGGTCTCAGATTTCATACCGGTTGAAATGCAGAACCTGGAGAGCCAGGGGAGATATGGAGGCATATATTGTCTTAGGTAGGAGTATGCTGTCGTTCAGCCTCTTTGCTACGGACCACTATGACAGGCAATTCCTACACAGGCAGGTAAAATGTATTCACCAGGAAAGGGATATATTTGGGCCCACTAATATGTCAGAACTGTGTAAAGTTTTTAGCTGTGCAACATCGCCACCTACTGGTACCTCCCGAAACCCTGCCAAGAACATATCTGTAATTGTGAACTAAATAAATGTATTTCTCTGTTTTAAGGTCCATTCAAAGGGACTGAAGCTGGGTATCTATGCAGATGTGGGGAAGAATACCTGTGCTGGATACCCTGGCAGTCTGGGTTACTATGAGACAGATGCTCAGACGTTTGCTGACTGGAATGTAGATCTGCTCAAATTTGATGGTTGCTATATGGACTGGACCTTGGTGGGAGAAGGTGAGCTTTAGTAGCCTACAGTTTAGAGTTACGAACATGGCCATGCTGGTCCTGGCATAGGCTGTCAATGTAGTCCCTCATTACTGCTATGTTCTTCCCCTAAAGCAAATGTTATTTATAAAAGCCCATTGATATATATGTAAATAAACTTGGAAATATGTTCACATGACTTAACTTTTAAACTGCATCTTTATAAATGGTCTGGGTCCATTTCTTGGGTTCACCTTTAATTTCAGAACCTCTATGGACTTAGTGGACAAGGTTTTTTATGGGCTTTGAGCTAACACTTGATGATTTGTTTTGGTTAAGGCTACGTCAACATGTCAAAAGCACTGAACAAAACCGGAAGTAGTATCCTGTACTCCTGTGAGTGGCCTTTGTATGAGTGGAAGTTCAAACAGGTGAGAGAGAAGTTGTTTTGGCTTGACCCTACTTTAAATTAGAGCTGCAACAATTAGTCGATTTATTTAAAGCAAAAATGCTAATCGCTCTGTTTCCAGCTTCCCCAATGTGAGGATTTGATGCTTTTCTATGTCATATTACATTACATTTGGATTTTGTCCAAAGCAAATTATAATAAGTGCATTCAAAAGTAGGAGCAAGTGCTAGATATCCTCCACAATTGGGACTGAATTCCTTTTAAACAAATAACTAAAAGCATGTTCAGTGCTACAATGCAAGTGCTTAGAGATGGGGAAATTATAATGGGACATTTTTATTATTTTCTGTTAGTTGCAGCCCTACTTTAAATCTCAACATACATTATCAATCTCTTTTTTCAAACATTCTATCCACACAACAATAATTGTATAAAGAATGCTTATTAATGATTAGCAACTGGTTGATGACACCATACGTTATACGACATCAAAGAGCCTTTCTGTGCCTTCAGCCCAACTACACAGCCATCCGCGAGGCGTGTAACCACTGGCGCAACTTTGCTGACGTGTACGACTCATGGAGCTCTGTCAAGTCCATCTTGGATTGGACTGCTTCTCATCAAGACATAATTGTCCCCGCGGCTGGACCTGGGGGCTGGAACGACCCCGATATGGTACTCTGCTCTACTTGAGCTCTTACACACTTTTTGTTTTCTGTTTGACCTCAAACTAAGCATCCAGTGGCCTTCAAGTACCAAGCTGTTTTACTATCATTTAAAAAATTGAATTAAAAAATGGAAACTGAATCACTTGCTGCATTTGAAGATGGAGTGCAGATTTGTAGGAATAGTAGATATGTCACAGCCAGCGACTGAGTAAAATGATTAATTATAAAAATGTCAGACTATTTTAAAATTAGCCCCATTTTTTTTTTTAAACTTTTGTATTTACTTGTATTTATATAGCCTATTGATTTCAATGACAGATTTATAGTTTCATTACAGTAGAAACTGTAGGATTATTCACTCCCATAAAAAGGTTCTGCTAAATTTACGGTAGTTTAAAAATGGCCATGTATAAAAACACTGGTAAAACAATTCTCAATAGCAGGTTGTTGTACTGCATTCTGTCAGTAAACCTGAATTGCCCTGTTCTTATATTTATGACATTGGTCTATTTCTCTAGCTAGTGATTGGGAACTTTGGCCTGAGTCATGCCCAGCAGGAGTCTCAGATGGCATTATGGGCCATCATGGCAGCCCCTCTGCTCATGTCCAATGATCTGAGGGACATATGTCCTCGCTCCAAGGAACTGCTGCAGAACAAACACATCATTGCCATCAGCCAGGACCCACTGGGCAAGCAAGGATACCGCACTGCCAAGGTGGGTGATAGGTGATACAAAGCATAATCACCTACTGGACTAACAGCTGTCTGCATTTATAGTACATTTAGTCTCTAAAATGCTAAATGCTTTGTGGTCACTTTGGCAGAGCCTCATCGACAAACGTTTTAGCAAAGACCTTTTGTGAGATCAATAAATGTGGGCGATATCAAAGCAGCAATTGCAGTTAAAAGTATGCAATAGTAATATCATTGCCAAAATGATACACTTGTTCTACAGGTGAACAATTTTGAGGTGTGGGAGAGGACTCTGTCCAAGAAGCGACTGGCTATCGCTGTGCTGAACCAGCAGGAGATTGGTGGTCCCCGAGGGTTCGTCATCGGCGCGGCTCCTGGCTGGAAGATCTGTGACCCCCAGTGTGAAGTCACACAAATCCTTCCTCAGTACAAGGAATTGGGTGTTCAGACTCTACATACCAAAATGGTTGTATCCGTCAACCCCTCAGGCACTACTCTACTGACAGTCACTCCTGTCAGCCACGACATTACAGGGCATAAGCTGTACTGGACGGACACATCTGTTAAACGCAAGCACACCACCAGTTTGTAGTCCTCAGGTGGTTATGCACTTTATCTGCCTACACCATTTTGATCAAAGTGGAAATGGTTGATCTTTTCAACCTTTAGATGAGTTGCTTGTTAAAATGGACAAAATAAAGGGGAAATGTTTTATAGTCTTGTTTGCTTGAGTCAGCCTGGATACTATGATGACAGTATACCGGCTACCTTATCATCATGTTGAATAAAACCTGGAAAATGTTGGAACAATTGCTGTAAATTGTCCAGAATTGGCTGCTAATGAGCTTGAATTTGACAAGTATAATGAAACACAGGCAAGGAAAGGCCAAAGTAGGTTTTAATACATTTATTGAAAATCGTGACAACTTCTCCAGAAGACTAGCCCACAGTTTAGAACTGGATGACCTGGCCCTGTAAAAAAAACAGATAAAACTTAAGTTAAAATGATGCTCATACCTGTTTTAAACATACTAGTAGATGTTCACTTAAAATTCAGATGGAAATTAAAGAATTTACTGTTTTACTGCTATGACGATTATGAAACTTGTATTATATTTAATAAAGACCAATTGTTTACAGTTAAACAAGTTGTTTTTTCCCTTTTGTTGGCTATACCACTACAAAAGGCAAAGTCATGAAAAGTTCTATGATGTTGAGCATAGAAGCCATTTTACTCTGATCCAAAACATTTCTTTAATGTTGCATGTCAGGTGGGTAAAGAGGAATTAATTATGCAAAAAAAATTGAATACACCACTATGCTATATATCCTTTGTCCATTCATCCCATTATAAAAATCACCCTCATGTCAAAGACCAGGCTCCACCACAAGCTTATCCTCCATGAAGTTACACTTAACTAGTGCGTGCAACTGTTCCTTCATTCCAAGTCTTGAGTTCATGAGTAATGAACTAGCAATGGTTCTTGGGTTTGTTTTCAGGTGCTACAGTTACACTAAAGTAGGCCCCAATTTCCCCTGAAATGATGTTCTTGTTTGACCCCTTCCATCAATACCCAAGCATTTAAAGATAAAAAAAAAGAAGCTATAAACCATCTACACCAAATTTTATTAACGCAGGATTCAATTCCATAAATTAAAGTTAACACAAAATTGTGCCGTAAAGCAATCCTGATATGACGTAACTGCAGCATCAGACCAGAAAGACCCAGCCACTATGGGCCTTTTTTTTTTTTTTTTTTAAAGAAATGTTTACAGCATTTTGTCCCAGTACTTTTAATTTGAATATGCTATTGACTCAAAGTAGAACTGGCCCACTTATGAGCCATCCATTAGGTTGTGCAACCAATGTGGTTGTTCCAATATAAATCTCCAATTTCTGCTAGTATACAGAAAGTGGACATAACATGACTACATACTAAAATGCAAAACAAAATGCCTGCAAAATAGTTTTAGGTAAATTAACAGTGTATAGCATTTTATTTATTGTGTTTTGTCTCATATATGTAATGTGTACCACTGTATAATACAGGCCAATTCAACACCACATGCCTCTTGGGGAATATGATTTCAACATCTCAAAGTATCAACATTTCCAAGTAAATTGTCAAGATGTTACTAGATTTTTTTACTTAATTTCCTATTGATAGTTGTCAGGATTATTAGAAAGATTTAGGAAATGATTCTAGGATGCACTGCATAGATTCTGACCCGAGAATTAAAGATTCAATTTTTTTTTAAAGCATACAAGCACTCGTACTCGTGAAAATACAGTGCACTGTGGAAATGCACATTCAGACACTACTAAATAAGATTACATCAATGACGCCTACCTTTCTCTTCTTGTCACCACCCAACTCAAAGTGCTTGCATCTCTTGATGGCCAGCATTCTCTTGGATCTGCAGTTGGGCTCTACACACTCAAGCCTCAGCACAATCTTCTTTGTGGTCTTAGCCTGAAAAGACAGTACATCATTGGGTCTGATTTCACACGTTTAATTCGTGACATGACAGACGAAGTACTAGAAAGATGAGCTTACCTTTTTCCTGAAAATTGGCTTTGTCTGACCACCATAACCACTCTGCTTTCTGTCGTATCTCCTCTTACCTGCAGAATTACAGTTGAGCTACATTTCATGATACAACTCATTTACCATACATACAGTACCAGTCAAACGTTTGGACATACTTTCCCATTCATGAACAAGTGTCCAAACTTTTGAATGGCACTGTAAATACACCTATGAATGAAAAGGATTTACCCTGTGCATAGAGGGAGTCCTTTCCCTTCTTGTACTGGGTAACTTTGTGAGGCTGGTGCTTCTTGCACTTCTTGCAGTAGGTCCTGCGGGTCTTCGGGACGTTCACCTGGACAACATAAGATAAATCTTTAACATAATTGCAATAAACTTGATAGATTGATCAAAGATTTCACACCTATTATCTCACAATTTATATATATAAAAAAAAAAATCACATTGACATGAAACCGGTGAATGAGATTAAAAAGTCACCGTTACTGGATCTGAGAGACAACTGCCAACATTTGGCGTTAATTCGGAAAACTATCTTGCGAAACGTGGTTAACAAAAGAGACTAAGGTTATTATGAAGTTAAAACGTTATTCATATCGTGTCACGTTAACACATTTTAAAATGTGACGTTTACGGACATAAGGCTCGTGAGTAACGTTAGCGGCTAACATGTTAGCATTGTAGCTATGTAACGTGCATTTCGTGCGAAATGTGTGTAAACGTGTAACGCTGCAATAATGTAGAACATGAAAAGGATCTTGTTCGCTATAACTTGCTTTGACATTTAACGTTAATGTATCTTAAAAGAAAGGCCGGTTAAATGGATGTAACGTTACGTGTTGCAGTAGCATTTCACCTCTAACACAACAAGCATAGTTAGATGACAATTTAACAGCGTAAAATGTACACAAGGTGACTAATATTACCATCGTTGCGTGTATCAAAAGATTGTTAACATATCTGAGGTAACTAAACACAGAGAAGATTATTTAATCTGCAAGATTGAGTTAGATTCTGTAAAATGTAGCTGTGAAATATTTTCATACCATGGCTGCGTCCCGATGCAGAGGAAAAGAGGAAGGTTGAGGCCGGAAGCAGTTCCTAATGTAGGCCTCAGCGGTGAGCGGTAGATGCTAGATCGGATCCGATAGACGTGTCGACGTCACAAGACGTGCCTCGTGGCCCGCCTTATTCTGCCTTATTCTACCTCTGATTGGCTTACCCTGGTATTCTTACCCTAACCCTAACCAATCTCCACTCTCCATGCCTAAACCTAACTACGTCGACCATTATAGCAGATCCGATTTAGGATCTACCGCGGTTCTCTTAATACATCCATGGGTTGAGCGGGCTCTTCCATAACCGTCTGCCCCCTAGTGGCGGGACACATCAGGAGGACAACAAAAACACAAAACCAAAGAGCTCGCATTTCAAGTAAATGCATGGAGTTATCACTTCATTCTTTGTAAAACACAATGAGCAGACTTTCTAATGCCTGCAGAAGTTATTAATTATCAGTTTGTTTATCAGTCTTGTCTCTGCAATAGCATACTCATACTGGCAGCTGACTTTATAAGAAATCCCCTTGAATAAAAATGAACAAGTTTAACCATATATGCACAACACAAATATTGTCCTCTGTCACTGTTAAACCCGCTTGCACTTATCACCGAAACTGTCCAAAGGGCTGATATGAAAATGAGCAGAGAAAAAGGGGAAGTCAGCAGAGTCGATTCCTCTCTGTGGGTGGGTTTAGCCTTCTTGCATCACAGACTAACACACATTTTATGGAAGGCAAGCAACTGAGGCATGTCACCGCTTTAAGCTTCAGCATCTGTAGTCTGATGCTTGACTTTTTTGGGTGTCTGGGTAAGTGTCAAAGCTCTTTAAATATATAGGATGTAAGGTCAAGGAGTATTTTAACTAATGTCATAAGTAGTTCTTAATAAGAACGTATCTGAATTAGTTCTAATTAGTTATATTCTTACTTAAGTATGAATGATAAAAGTATGAATGCATTTCGTTTAAAAGACTATGGACAAAAGTAGTAGTGAGTATTGTGTAGATTTGTGCAAGTACTAAATTAAAACCCAACAACTTTTAGTTTGTATGCAAATCCTAAATGAAGTGTGTACAAAACTACAAATATAAAGTCAAACAATAGTGACATTATCTGCTAAAATGCAAAGATGGTATACTTGTTTCTGAATGTTTTGTCAATGATAATGGCCTATGATGTGCTTGGCTGTACTTTGCATGTCTTTTAAACCTTAGACACGTCTTGCAGCACTATACTGGTTTAGATGTTTGATGGGGCTATAATCAGATCAGAGTTTCATGTGGTTACACTTTCATGCATGACAAATATCTTGTATGTTGTGAATTAGTGAGCACATTTATACATTACAATTTAAGTTTCCCTAAAATCGCCTTTATTTACATGCATTACAAGGAATACTAATTACTATTTGTGCATTCTGAAAATTGAACTCCACAGAGCGCCACAATGTTAAATTGATGTGGTGTCCTAATATGTGTACGAGAGTATTCTTTGTGGTTAGATTTAACTCTTTCAACTGAGCCATCTCCATCTTAAACGCAGACAAACACACATATACACACACACACATGTTCTTGCATGTACCACTTATCTGTCAGGAAACATCAGGAAAGAGAGCATCTTGACAGGTTCCTGTTAAACCAACTCGTTCATGATATAGTTGTGTTTGCTGTGTCATGTGTAGTAGACATCACACAATAAAGATGAATAATTGCATTCCATCATAATACACAGGTTCCTCAGTGTTTATACGTTTTTGAATTTAGGCCTTTTCATTTTGAACCACAATGCACTGCCTTGCACGCACTTAGGTATGTGACACAGTTGGCAATATTTACAGGTTACAAAAAGCATCTCTCTGATGGCCACCCAAGTAAGAAATTATGCAAATATATCAAATAGCCTATATATGGTATCTTGCGATTGATGATTTTATGAGATTGAAAACGGTTATTTTAAGGATACACTTTGGTTACTCTTGACTTTTGAGTTGCTGAAAAGTAACCTTGTGTACAGTAATACGTGCATTTTTAATAGAGGTTTTGAGCCCAATGTCATAACAGATAAGACTCAAATTGATATACATAGTTTATAGAATTTCACAACCAAAGAACACACACTCAAATGACAGGATAAGCATTAGCCAGGGTAGAAAAAAACCTCTCTGCAAAGTGTTGTTAAGTTAAAGTGTTGTGCTGTGCAGAAACAGAGGTGAATTCTGCTAAATTTAGAGTATTGCAAATATTTTTAAGTTCAAGTGGGGAAGCGATGTGTTAACAGCATACATCATATGTATGTAACATACATTTTGAATGTGCTAATGCTAACTGCATTTGAGAGATAATAATAGGTTGAAGTGCTGCAGAGCACTGGGTTCCTTCTCCCTTCATATTGCAGTAGAACACTGATGCAACTTCCCTATCAGTTCGTCTGTGTCAGCCACCGTGCGTCAACTCCCTTCAAAAAAAGACAAAAAGAAATGTCCTGTTGGCCATGATGATACAGTGAAATTTGGGCATACATTTTCAGTCAACTGGCTCCACTCAATCAGAGAGAAAGAGAGATGGGGTGGAACATCAGTGTGTTGATCATCCATTATCAGAGTTTGTTGACCTCTATACTCAAGTTAGTGATGTGAGAAAACATTAGGCGGCGAAGAATGAGGAATGAGTAAACAATGTTTCACGGAATGGGGAACACTGCTGTCTGTTCATGACAGCACAAACAAAACCAATAGGTATTGTCTGTCTAGTGTGAAGAAATGTCACACTCCTGTAGCAGCAAGTGACAGAAGCTTCTAGTGGTGTTACAGTTGAGATGATACAAGGAAGTGCTCACAAGCTGAAAATAGGCTGAGCTGAAGTGCAAACACATTCCACAGAGACTAAGACAATTAGCATTCAGATGTGTGCCAAAGGGGGAGTTTGAGCATCTGATCTATGTTTCACCTGGCAATATGACACTATACCTTCCTACCCATAGTGCACTGTGTATTTTAGAATAATGTGTTTTTTAGACAGTGTTTGCTGAAAAAACATCTGTGAATAGTGCTTTTTGCTTTGATGTAATTTTAGTTCTGCATCATACATTTTCATGATAGGTGATACATCTACACACTCGCCTGTCATTGGGGTATCTTTTGACATTAAATTGGGATACATTATTCAACATCTCAAGGAACTTTTCACCAGAATTTGTGATGTTTTTCTTCCTGCCAGTTAGTTCTGAATAAAACACCCATCTACTGTATATAGTGCATTATGTTTGATACTGATAATGTGTTTTTCCAAAATGTGAAGATATTTAAGGCATATATTTTTGTTGTTTTAGGAATGAGGCCATGTGTTAGTGCTTTTACAGAGTCTACATTATCCTCATCCCTGAGCAGACATTAGTGTTTCTCTGCCCCACTCTACTCTAATCTAGATATGACATGAATAGAGGCTTTGTCTTGTTTCAGAGGTGCAGGTTCCAGTTCAGCACAAGTGGTCAGCAGGTGCAGTCTTATGAAATGAAAAAGATGTTGCAGGCAGGAAAAGCAGGGCTTATGCAAACTAAAGCTAATCACAAGCTGATATGTGCTGATATTCATACTTCATCCTGTTCTAGATCTTTATTCACAGCTGATGTAGAGGCATTGCTCTGACTCTATGAATGTGTGTGTGCATATTGACTTAAATCCAGTTAAAAAATACATGTTTCAAAGGAAATGAAAAAACTGAATAATTACATTCAAAGTGCTACATAACCCAAAAGGCTGCCTATAAACTAAGCACAGTGATAATGGGTGAGTCAGTCACAGTTCTCAGTAAAGCGATTACTGCCTGAGTCGAGGTGCGAATGTGCTGTTCATTGCTGTTCTGCCACAAATAAAACACCCAGGTGTTATGCTGCTATTGTGCTTTACAAAAGTATTCATTATTCTTTGTTCCCATGTAGATTAATGCTAACTGAATCATGTCAGACAATATACTGGAAGAAATCTTCATTAAACGATCTCAGCAGAAGAAGAAGACCTCCCCTTTGAACTACAAGGAGAGATGGTTTGTTCTCACTCAGGAAAAAATAGCCTACTATGATTTTGATTCTGACAAAGGGGTACGTATATATGGAACTATAGAAAGACTTTGTTGAAATAGCGTCACATTTGTCTCAGATTAATGTTTGCTGGCAACCTGAAGAGAAATGTGCAGCTACTGCACATCGGAGTTACCTGACTGTTTCCTCATCTGTGATACAGAAGCGAAAAGGTTTAAAAGGATCAGTTGACCTCGAGAAGATCAGGTGTGTAGAGACGGTCCAGCCAGAGACCAACTCCCCGCAAGAGCGCATGTATGCTTTCCAGGTAGACATTTTTGTCCATTTACTTCTTTAACCTCATTACAATCAAGGAGATTACAGACAAAGCTGAAACAATGTGTGATATTGCAGCCACTTTACGTTGTCATTGGTCTAAAATCAGGACCAAAAACTACCAAGTTTTGGCTTTCACTCCTAACTCTATGCTAGTGTTCGTTTTGGAAATGGAAAGTGTTAAGATATTTCTATGTCCCAGTATCATTCACTGTAGTATATTAAAGGTGCAGTAGGTAAGACTTATAAAACTAACTTTCTGTCATATTTGCTGAAACTGACACTATGTTCGAGTAGAACTACATGAAGCAGGTCATTTAAAAAATATTTGGCTCCTCTGGCACCACCTACAGCCTGTAGTGCGATTTGCAAAAATCCACCGCTGCCTGTTCAGATGCACCAATCAGGGCTAATTGCGTGTCAATCACTGCTCATGCACACGCATTCATTCTCCCTTGTGAGGCGAGGGGCTTAGGAGACATTTTGGGCTTTATCAGAAAGGGGGGACGGACTGAGAAGTTGTCGATGTTCACATTTTTTGGCTAAGTCCTGGATCTTCACAATCATACCTACAGCACCTTTAATGAAGAATGGAATATATTTCTTATTTGATAGTGTTTCAAACCCATCACTATAAGCTGCGATAAGCAACACATGGGAGGCCTATAACACATGACCAAGTTTTCTCCTTGGCAGGCAAAAGTTGTCCAATCCTCCAATAGTTAATAATGTGAAAGTCCATTGTTAAGAAGTGAAACTATCTCTCACACTCAAATGAACTAGGGGCTTTCAGTGACTGTGCAGGTGTTGTCATTGCACACATGTTAAAGGGTAACTTCGGTATTTTTCAACCTGGACCCTATTTTCCTGTTCTTGTGTCTGAAGTGACTGACAGGATCAACAATTTTTGAAATTGGTCCAGTATTATGCAAGCTGCAATGTATTGTTAATGGGCAATTGCACCCCTTCAATTTACATCCACTAAAAGTGCTTGTTTTGCCACTGACATGCTCATATTATTATTCTAAGTGTCTGACAACATTATGGAAAGGATCCCTACAGAGGTCGAGGTCGACCCTTTTGTTAAAGAGTAAGATCCTTTGTGTTTAACATAAAACAATCCCGAAATCACCATTGCCAAACCCACCAGACTCCATTTAAATAAACAGTCACTTTATCATTGTGAAACACATTTTATACAACGTCGATAGAATCCAAAGGCCATCTTGGTTCGTTTCAACAATCACCACGCTGGTTTGGTTGAACCCATGTGATTTGGTGATGGCGATTTAAGAGCTGTTTCTGGTTTAACAAGTGTCAGAAACTAAGAATAATAATCTGAGCATGTCCGTGGCAAAAAGAAGCACTTTTAGTGGACATAAATTGACAGTGCACAAATGCTCCAAGTGGTTACATTGCAGCCTGTAGTGCGGCTGCCGGCTGCAGCAGTCTTGCTCAATACTGGACTAATTTTAAAAAAATGGTGTCTTTACTGAACTAGTAAGTTAAATAGGAAATAGGAAATCACCCAATGTCTTAAAATGATAGACAACTTTGACAAAAAAACAACAACTGATGGATATTTTCTGTTTCATTTTTGCTACAGATCATTTATGATGAGGGGCCGCTGTACATCTTTGCAAAGACTGAGGATGTACGGGCTCAGTGGATAAAGAAGCTGAAAGAAAGTTGGTATATGCGTACAAATGCTCAAATGTATCTGGTGTTTATGTGTCTTGTCAGCCAGATAGTTTATGCAATATTAAAACATCTGTTATCACCCAGTGCCTGCACAATAGAGGAGCTGGGTGCATATTCAAATGCAAGTGTTGGTTTAATGTAAATGACGTGTGTGTGTGTGTGTGTTTGTGTGTGTGTGTGTGTGTGTGTGTGTGTGTGTGTGTGTGTGTGTGTGTGTGTGTGTGTGTGTGTGTGTGTGTGTGTGTGTGTGTGTGTGTGTGTGTGTCCATACTTGTGCATAGTGGTGCGCTTCAACAAGGATCTCATGCAAAAGTACCATCCTTGTTTCTGGGTGGATGGGCTTTGGCTGTGCTGCCAGCAGGAAGTTAAACAAGCAATGGGTTGCAAGGTGCTGGATAATAAGAACGGTGAGAACGAGACTTCCTTTGGTTTGAAATTGGCAACAATCGACAACTAAACTTTAGCCTATGGCTTAATTATTTTTTTCATGTATTAAATCATGTCATTAATAGGCTTTACATGTAACCAATCTCGGCGAAGGGGATCCAGGAAACCTCTTCCTCCTACACCAACAGAGGTATACACACAGTCCCTTTGAAATAATAATCACTGATTACAGACAGTCATTTTTAATAATACATTCACAAATCTTATGTTTTTGTCCAGGAGAAGTTGGTTCGGCCTTTACCTCCACAGCCTCCTGAGGCACCTTCCCCCTCTGTAGGCATGTCTGTTATAGCAGAGTATAACTACACACCAATGTCACCCCAAGACCTGGAGCTCAGGAAGGATGAAGAGTACACCATCCTGGAGATGTCTGATCAGAATTGGTGGAAAGCCAGAGACAAAAACGGGTGAGAAACAAAATGAACGCAAGAGGCCTATGCGATTACTTAAAACAATGCCACAAAAAAACTATTGGCGCGAATATAGAGCTGACCCCACTTGGACATGTGCAGACCTGCATCCACATGAAAAACAGTGGGAGAAGAGGTGTCCAAGGTAAAAAGATTGCAGCTCCTTGCTTGCAAAAGGAGACATATTCATTAAGGACTTTGAGACGCAAAGATTAAATAAATTAAAGCAAGTGCATAAAGAGCAGGAGACAGTACTAAGAGTGGGCCTGCATAATATGTATGTATATGTTTTTACTGTATTTGACCAAATTAATTTTCTGAGCTACTCCATTCATTATGCCATATAAATAAGAAAATACATTTTATAGCATGATCATTAAAAAGATATTTAAATACTAATCAACTGTAATTTGGATGAATTCAATTTGCATATAGAGTTTTAGGAGCAAGAATTTGTGTATGAGATGCTAGTGTCTGTGAGCGCAAGATGTATATTTGTTTACATTTTTACTAAATACAATGTGTTTGGTTTTCTTTTGCAGAAAGGAAGGATACATACCTTGTAATTATGTTGTGGAAGCCGAACATGGGCTAGAAAAATTTGAGTGAGTGTGGGCACTATTGTACTGCCTCTAAATTGTCATTGTTAATTTATAATTTTTACGTTAAATTACTTAAAAAAAAATTTATATGCACATTTATTTTTCACAGCTGGTATTCCAAGAATATGAATCGTAGCCAGGCAGAAAAGCTGTTAAAGACTGAGGTAAACTCAATGACTGACATGCACAATGTTATAAGAGGACAGCTTTGAAATTTGTGTGCACCTACAGATTAGTCGAATTTGGCTGGACTAAATTGAATTTGAAACTTACACAATGCTTGTGTGATGTTTCCCAGAACAAAGATGGAGGCTTCCTGATACGGGACTCAAGCAAGGCCGGGAAATATACCGTGTCTTTGTTCAGTAAGGGTGGCGGGTGAGTAAGCTCAGTGGTTTAAAACACTGCTATACTGCAATATTGTATCCACTGCCTCCAGTCATGTGTGAACGTATCAAAAGAAGAACTGTTTGTAATGAAAGCGGAAACAGTGGGAGAGAAATGTAAATTATTCATGCAAAACCTGGGCTTATCTGCCTGCATAACATTTTCATCACAGGACACTGTAAGACTGAGCTACCTTGTGGATAAGGCTGAAAAGATACATGATAAATGATAAGTTCCTGCATCTGTGTGAGAACTAAATCTTCCTAAAGTTTCTCTTTTCTCTCCACAGGGAAACTGGTGGAAGCTGCAGGCATTATAACATCTGCACCACTGCACAGGGCCAGTTCTACCTGGCAGAGAAGCATCATTTCAGCAGCATCCCAGAGCTCATCAACTACCACCAGCACAATGCAGCAGGTTGATACAGTAGCTGTGAATATATGGACATATCATAGATCAATTTCAGATTGGAATGATTTGATATTTGTCACACAACAATATACAATTAAAATGTAGTTGTCATAGCTGAAAAAAAAAAGAATCAACAGAGAGGAGAAGGCAACAAATTATAGGCACACAAACAGGATATCAAAAAATTGAAACATTCAAAGTGTGTACTTTATACAACTTGACCTTATAGGTTTTGTTGTCTCCCTCACTAGGTATGGTTAGCAGGCTGAAATACATTGTTTCTAACCGGGCACGGCCTCCATCAACAGCAGGGCTTGGCTATGGTAAGCATGACTATATATCAATATACATAATTAATGTGTTCTCTTGTTAATCATAATATCGGGTGATTAACCTCTGATGACTGATTAGAAATGTCTCAATGAGTGTAATTTATAACCACCAATTCTCTGACCCTGCATCTATTAAAATAATGACCATTTGTTAGTAGCTTTTCACCATTTGTTTAAAGTAATGAGTCCCTAGAGTGTGAAAGGAATAGTTTGACATTTTGGGCAACAAGCTTAATCACTTTTGTGCCTACTAGCACCTCTAAAACTCATTAATAACATGTATGTATGTACATGTTTAATCCAAACAAAAAAACATGTAAAACATGGTTTTACAGTGGGTCATGTGCAAGATTATTTCCTGGCCAGGATTTTCTTACTTTGTTGTATGGAATAAAAAAATAAAACAAAATAATATATATATATATATATATATATATATAAATATATATATATATATATATATATATATATATATATATATATATATATATATATATATATATATATATATATATATATATATATATATATATATATATATATATATATATATATTCATTGGCAAGAGGTGCTCATAGGCAGATTTTGTCAGGCAAGCTGTTTCCAGTCTTTATGCTAAACTCAGCGGTTGTGTGTGCTGCAAGTATAACAGTGCTTCTCCGTTCTCTTTCGTTTGGTCCAGGTGTGTGGGAGATTGACCCCCATTGTCTCACCTTTATCAAGGAGCTGGGCAATGGTCAGTTTGGAGTGGTGAAATATGGAAAGTGGCAGGGCCAGCACGACGTTGCCATTAAGATGATTAAAGAGGGCTCCATGTCTGAAGATGATTTTATAGAAGAAGCCAAAATCATGATGTAAGCAAAAGTAAATGAGTCTGAATTTGGACTAAGCTAAGACTAAGCTTTGTACACCTGACTGTCTTATAGGCTATATTAGCCCTCCTACACAAGCTGGACTCTGGTCATAACATCTACACCTTATAATGTATTCCCTGTTATATATTGTTCTTAACATATATTATTTCTTTTCTGTCAAGCAATTTTAATTGTATTAGGTTTGCATTCTTGTCTTTTCATAGTCATAGTTAATATTTAATAATACGCTATTGCTCTGATCAATCCCTACACTGTTCTCTTTTGCACTACCACCAATAGCACACAGTCACCTTTAACTTAGCACCTTTAACTCTTAAAATTTCTGTGAGTGATTTTTATAACTCTTTAATTTTCTGTGAGTGATTTTTATGTATGTGAGATATGTGTGTGTATGTGTTTGTTGTGTTATGGTTGTCTAAGCTACTGGAGTAAATTATCTATCTATCTATAGCTATCTATCTATCTATCTATCTATCTATCTATCTATCTATCTATCTATCTATCTATCTATCTATCAATATCATGCAGTTGCAACACTTGAATTGACTGCCATTGAAATCATAGTGAAGATTTTGTGTGCAAGACTCATAAAACTGTGTGATGTGTCACACTGGGAAGAGTAGTTTAAAGCGTGAGAAAAACCAACACATAATACTTATCTTCCTTCTCCTTTTGCTTAAACCAGGAAGCTTCGCCATGAAAACCTGGTCCAGCTGTATGGCGTGTGCACCAAACAAAGACCCATTTATATAGTGACTGAGTTCCTTTCCAATGGCTGCTTGCTGACGTACCTCAGGGAGGGCCTGAAGCAGCACCCAACAACTGTCCAGCTCCTAGAGATGTGTAAAGACGTCTCAGAGGGCATGGCCTATCTTGAATCACAGCAGTACATCCACAGAGACCTGGTGAGAGACATACGTAGATCTACTGTAGTATATACAGCTGTGCGACACAAATCCCAGTACATTTCTAGATCATGGTATGTTGTTGTGATGTACTGGGATAAGGTATTTGGAGATAAGTAAATGTTTATGTTTACAGTTAAATATAGAGGGCTGTTTGTTTTGTTCTCAGGCTGCCAGGAACTGTTTAGTTGATGGAAATGGCACCATCAAAGTGACTGACTTTGGACTGTCAAGGTAAAAAACTTTACATGAATTATAGGACACAGAAAGGCACATTGGTGCCTCATAAAGTAACTAAAACTCCCTTGCTCTTTCCTCAGGTCAGTGGTGGAAAGTAACAGTACATTTACTAAAGTACTGTAGTTACTGTAGTTAGTTTGACTCCACTACATTTGTTTTACAATTTTAGTTACTAGTTACTTTGTTTTCTAAGATTTTGTATACAAAAGATAATATCAACTTAAACAAAAAACAGTATATAAAGTAGTTCAAATCAGCTCCACCTCAACCAACTCTAACAGTAAAATGCTACATACTAATTAATGCATATATAATACTTATCACAGGGTCCATGAGTACTTTTACTTTTAAATAGTAATGTAGTAATGAATAACTACAGACCAATTTCTAATATTTCTTGTAAAATACTTACATTTGTATAAACAATTGTATAAACAACTGGATGCATATCTTTCAATCCACAATATATAGGATACATACCAATCGGGATTCAAAACCAATCATAGCACAGAAGCAGCTCTCATAAAAGTAATTAATGACCTCAAGATAAACACTGACTCACACACTAAAATCTCCTGGGTCAAAAATAACCCATTAAAAAGGGACCAACTAATTTCTGGGTTATTTCAACCCAGAAAATTGGGTTATTCTTTTTGACCCAACTTCTGGGTTAAGTAGGCCTACTTGACCCAAATGTTTGGTTAAAATAACCCAACATTGTTGTTAATATAACCCAACTTAGGTTAAAAGATCAACCCCATTTTCTGGGTTGAAATAACCCAGAAATTAGTTGGTCCCTATTTAGGTTTATTTATTTTTTGATTAGGACAACACACATTAATCAGCCAGACGGCTAATTTTCAACTGTAGTCCTAGTCCATGCATGTCTTTTATGGTGGGAGGAAACCGGAGCACCCGGAGGAAATACGCAAACACGGGGAGAACATGCGAATTCCACACTGAAGAATGACCTGGATTCGAACTTAGAACCATCTTGCTGTGAGGCAGATGCACTAATCACTGAACCACCGTGCTAGCCTAGAAATCTAGATGCACCCTAGCGCAGCAAATTTAATTTTAACATCTTGATGTGGGTTTGGCTTGTCAGGATACCACCGTGCTGCAAAAAACGTTAAATTAACACTGAAAATACTTGCTTACCTTGAATACAAGGAAGTATTTCTTGTGTGCAGACTGATGTGTATGTTATAGGGGCAAGGATGTAATATATGAACTTATTTTCTTCTATTTCTTAGTTAATATATCCATGTTTAGAGGGTGTGTCACTTTATTTCTCCTACAAATGGTGATAATGTTTTATCATAATGTACACAACACACAAGTGTGATTGTTCAAATTATAAACTATATTGACATGATAATATAATAACTCCATAAAATACACCCCTCCAACAAAAAATACATTATAGAGAGATAGAGAGAGAGAAAGAAAGCCAACAACAACCCAGGAATTGGGTCAAAATATTTGCACTATAACCCAGAAAACGGTTACTCTCTGAAAAAATAACCCATAATTTTAACCAAACACAAATAACCCAGGAGTTTTTAGTGTGCATAAAGGACAGTTTTTATGTTTTGGTAGATAGTTTTAAATCTACAGAAAGAAAAATCTTCTTTGGTGTTTCACAAGGGTCAGCTCTTGGACCAATGCTCTTTAATCTGTACATGACCGCGCTTGCTATTATCATAAAGAAACAATATATCCTACCAATTATATGCCGATGACACAGAGTTTTACATTTACTTTCCTCCGATGATCTCAGCTCTGTTAACAAACTAGTAAGCTGTAATAATGATATTAACTGCTGGATGTCTTTAAAAACTTTCTACAGCTAAATACAGACAAGACATTCTCATTGTTGGTCCTAAAAATCATAGACAAAAGATTTATCTACACCTGGATTCGCTGTCGCTGATATACAGTGAGCAAGTCAGAAACGCTGACAGTGTTTTTGATACTGATCTCAAGTTTGAAAAACAGATCACCAATATCACCAAAACAGCATTTTACCACTTAAAAATATATCAAAACTTAAAGCATGCATTTCTCAATTGACTCTGAGAAACTGGTGCATGCATTCATCTCATGCAGGTTAGACTACGCTATTTTACAGGATTATCCGAAAAAAATCAGTAGGACGCCTCATTCCAACTTAAACCTTACACGTACACTAGAACACATTACTCTGGTATATAAATCACTTCATTGGCTCCCGGTACAACACAGAATCACTTTTAAAAATCCTGCTGACAGTCTACAAGTGTGTGTGTGTGTGTGTGTGTGTGTGTGTGTGTGTGTGTGTGTGTGTGTGTGTGTGTGTGTGTGTGTGTGTGTGTGTGTGTGTGTGTGTGTGTGTGTGTGTGTGTGTGTGTGTATTTATATGGTCGCACTTGTATGTTCTTGTTTGTTTTTGTTGATAGTCTTGTTGTGTTTATGGTATTCTTCTTTCTATTCATGCTTTGTTTTAATGTGTATGCTGTTTTTAATGTAAAGCACTTGGGGTTTACTTGTAATGAAAGGTGCTATACAAATAAAACTGACATTGACATTGACATTGAATACTTTAAGTACATTTAGTTGAAAATCCTTCTGTACTTTTTTTTTTACATTGTGGTATTTGTAGTACTACATTTTAAGTAAAGGATCTGAATACTCCTTCCACCACTGCCTTAGGTATGTCTTAGATGATGAGTACACAAGCTCAGCAGGTTCTAAGTTTCCTGTTCGCTGGTCACCTCCTGAGGTCCTCCTCTACTGCAAATTCAGCAGCAAGTCAGACATATGGGCATATGGTGAGTAAAGTATATATTTTTTATTCCCCACTGCATTTCTGGTCAGTTATAAGTGTAAACTATGAATTCTCATCTGTATTAAAGTATCATAACTTCTTTACCACACTAACTATTTCTATAACTATTTAGGGGTTCTTCTGTGGGAGGTGTACACTTTGGGACGGCTTCCGTATGAACGCCTAAACAACACGGAAATAGTGGATCAAGTGTCCCGGGGCCTGCGCCTCTACCGCCCCCAGCTGGCCAATGAAAAGGTCTACAGCATTATGTCAAGCTGTTGGCTTGAGGTTAGTACATTTTATATTGAGGTGTGTGCCTCAGTAAAGATTGGACAATGACCTTGAACAGATGATGATAGTTTATAAAAGTATTTTCTCTCTCACAGCCTTCTTTGTTTTGGTTTCAGAAAGCAGATGACAGACCCACCTTTCAGGAGTTGGCACTTACTGTTCAGGATTTGCTGTATGAGCTCCAGTAGACTGTAGAACAGTTGATCCCCACAGATCAGCATCTCCGCCTGTCCCTGGAAAGTTAACACAATCATTTCAACAGCTTGAACATGGGACTGTGCAGCCACACTGAGATCCTCTGTAATGTGAATATGTGTATTGTGAATGTCCCTATAACTCACTGGTAAGAATAGCCTATCTATTACATTATTAGAAGTACAGTCCTATAGGCTAGCATTTAAAATGTGTTTATTTTGTTGAAAGTCATCGGTTTTTATTGATCATGTGTATTGTATTCTGTGGAATCATTGTAAAATGTAAAGACCTTTGCATTTGGAAACAAGCTTTGTGAGAACATATTGCACAAATAAAAGCCAAGTATGCCAGGCTTTAAAATGACTGAAACATCATGTGAAATGAAAATGACAAAACATTGGATACATCTTTTGTTACCATATTGTAATCAAATATCACATTTTGTAAAACACTATACTTTCGCATACGTTGGTATTAGATGTATTTGTTTAATTAAATTATATATCATTAGTTGAATATTGCTGTTAAAATTAAAACATTACGTAACTATGATGACGAATGCCTTCAGAGGAACGCGCTCTGTGATTGGTTGAACTACTTCCGGTTTCCTGTCGTCCATACATACCTTTCACTGTCTATGATACATACACGTGAAGGTCAGCAACAGAGCCATAAGGCATTCATAATTGGAAAAATATTGCTCTTACGACCACTTTTTAGCAAAATATGAACGGCCAGGGAGCGACCGCCGACCCTCAGCTTCAGCACTTCATCGAAATCGAGTCTCAAAAACAACGATTTCAGCAGCTGGTGCATCAAATGACTGAGGTTTGCTGGGTAAGATCAACTTTAAGACAGCAGTACAGCTCTGCAATTTGTTTTTACATATTTGTCTGCAGCTAGAACTGATAGCTCGCTTGTCTTGTAATGGCATACAAGTTGGAGAAACGTGTTTTGTTTGCCGTGGTCAAATAATGATGTACAAATGTATACATTAGGCCACATTTTGGACCCAGAGCACTCCACTGGGGATTTGGTCATAGCGGTTCCTAAGCAAACCTAATGGGAAAACAGAGCGTAAATTGTACCTGTTATCAGCTGAAGATTACCTTTATCTTCAAATGTCTTTGTGACATTAGAGATGTCTACTCTTTCCGCAACGATGAAATATTTACGAAACAAACGTAAAACTTTTGTATTTACCTAGACGACGATGGCCATTAACGTTACCCCGCGCCGCGGAGAAGAGTGTAGACATGTTGGATTAAAACGTTGGTTTCGTCCATGGCGAACAGTATCATACCGGCCGGAAAGCAGACATCTTATAAGATAACGAAAATAACCCAACCTTAATATTGATGCAGTTCTCGATACAACTTCCATGTTTGGTTTTGAGTTTACCCCCCTCTGTTTGTAATTGTAGAGTTTTGTGACCGATCTACGAAGTAACGTGTGCGTGCAGCTGAGCTCACAGCTCAGCTGTATTTATTTTTTATATTTTTTTTTATTTCACCTTTATTTTTACAGGCAAGTCATTAAGAACATGTTATTTAAGATTTAAGATTAGTACTTGCTACAAGTTAACGTTAATTGTGTTACACCACTTGTGCTAAGTGTGTTGTACTATTTGTAATATACCGGTATCCTGTATCATCTGTTGTACCTCGCCTGAATTGGTCTGTCTCTGTCTCCAGGAGAAATGTATGGATAAACCCGGACCAAAGATGGACTCAAGGACAGATACGTGCTTCGTAAACTGTGTGGAGCGATTTATTGACACCAGCCAGTTCATCCTAAACAGGCTGGAACAGACTCAGAAGAGCAAGGGTCCGTTCTCTGAGACCATATCAGACTAAAAACTGTCACTGAAAGGACTGACAAGACACATGTACACAGCCCCTCCTCCACAACGAAGCCGTTTTGTCCTGACACAGTTGTCTGTAAAGAACTGTCCCTTCAACTGGAAAATAACATTGTTCCTTTTGATACAAGTGCCTCAAATTAACACAGTTTATGGATGCAGAAGTCGAGGGTGTCCTCCAAAGTGTGATATGAGTGTTGCAAAACGCTTAAATTGTGGTTTGTTACTAGCAATGACCTCATGTTTGTTTGTCAAGTAACCACTGGTCAAACTGTCAAACGGAGCTTGAATGTGTTAATATCCACTGCTGTAACTAGTGGGTAGGGTTGGGCATCGTTTGGATTTTAACGATTCTGATTCCAATTCCGATTCTTCCTCTCGATTCCGGTTCTTATCGATTCTTTGAGGGGTGGAGTTGAAATGGGTCACATGCCTATTTTCACAAATAAGAGGAAAGTTTTATTTTGATTCAATGATTGTTTGCAGTTTTACAGGGATTTTTCTATGTAAAATGAAGCCACACTAGAGCGCTGCTTACTGTGCTCCAAGGCTGCAACACCAGCGCCTGGTCGCTTCGGAAACCAAAACTTACGCATATTAAATTGGGAAGCGATGATCCGATTTGAAACCAAATCCTTTAAACAATTCCAATAAAGAAAAAAATTCTACTGGAATCGTAATTTTTTTAAACGATCAGTTCTTGATGCCCAACCCTACTAGTGGGTGAAGTTTAGGAGACTGCAGAAAGATGGACACATCTGGGACATTCAGCTTCAGCCAGCTGTTTTTGACAGCCACAAGTACTTCACCACACACTCTGCTGTAATTTAAGAGTACTAACCAATGTCTTAACCGAAGAGAAGAGGCGTGAGGTTCTGGACTGTACATATGCAATAAACAATGCCAAATAATTCTGTCTCTTTTGGAAAAGTGTAGTCAAGTCACATTGTAGTTTTGTTTTAATCAAACACAAAACAGTTCAGTTACATCAGATATGTTACAACTTGGCACATTTTGGGAATTACTGCACACAGGGAAAGAACATTCTTTGGTGCAGTTTGTATATATATAAATGATACGTCTTATATATGATTTTACTGAGTTATTACTCAAACTTGTTCCTCAACAACATGATTGAAAAGCATTCAGGCAAATCTTTTTTTTGCCTTTACACTGGTCCTAAATCATACATTTGTACAATATATGCTGGGGTTAAAAGTGCAAACCTATAAATAAGGTTATTGTTTTCAGTAACAAGGCATAACCTGTCATATGCAGGCTAATATTACACCAATTAATTTTTTTTAACTTAATATACTGTAAAAAAATATGTAAATCGCAGTGTAACAAACATTCACAATGATAAATTATACTTCAGATTAAAGTTTTTTTTAACTAAAGATGTCAACGTACTATAATGTTACAACAAAAAATGTAAATTTAATATGAAATGAACATTATGCTTACTTTAGGCAACTTTGTTCATCCAGTGCATACTGCATTGTCTAAGACTCAAAATTCAGATTTATTAAACTAACTTTGTACACACATTGTGAGGCTGTGATGTGCAATAAAGCTTCAGAATTGCAATAAGCATATTTTTTCCTTAATAACAAGACTATTGGTCCTCCTAAGGAGCTATCTGGTGTGTACCCCAGCCCCCCTTTGAGTTTCCTTCTCTGGGCAGTTTAAGCTCATCCTGTGCTTGCGTTTCGTGGTTGGGAAGAGCCACATAAGGCTGTTGCCCCCATTGAAGGCCCTGAGAACCCTTCCTCAGGTAGAGTGGGAGGGAATCACAGCTAAATGTAATGTCCTTGAAAGCATGGAGGAGGAAGATCCCTAAAATGATGATGAGGAACCCACTAATTGTTCCCACTATTCCGTCAGCATTCATCCGCAACCATTCCTTGAAGAGAATGGCTGAGCAGGCCATGACCGATGTGGTGAAGAAGACGTAGTAGATGGGAGTGACTATGGAGGTGTTGAAGATGTCGAGGGCTTTGTTCAGGTAATTGATTTGAACGCTGATGCAGATTACCAGGCATATGACCAAGGACCAGAACAGGGGATCCTTCAGCACTGCTGTCCCAGCAAACAGCTCCTTAATGCCAATGCCCAGGCCCTTGACACAAGACACAGACAGGGAGCCAATCACAGAGCAGATCAGGATGTAGACCAGCACATTCTTCTGTCCAAACCGCGGAGCCACAGCAAAGACAAGAACCAGGCTGCTTCCAACAACGCACACAGCAAACACAATGAAACCTAGTGGGAGCATTTAAGAATGAGTTAGTACCCTGAAAATAATCTGTCCAACACTTATCTGGGATTCAATTTTCACAGCATGGTTAATGAGATCACACTGATGGAGGGTTGGTTCTACCTGGGTCTCTGAGTTTCTCAGCCATGGCACTGAGGGAGGCAACCTCCTCTTCTTGCGGGGCATGGATCACCATCACCGTGGAGCCCAAGATGCACAGCAAACAACCAATCTTTCCATGCACATTCAGCCTCTCATTCAGAAAGTAAGAGGAAAGCACGGCACTGAAAGGAAAAACAAATGATGCAGATACAGAGTAAACACAAATGTTGCTACAGTACTAAATATTTAAAGGATAAGTCAGGTGATATTCTATATTTTTTATTGTCATTAAATATTTTTTTCACCAGGATGGTGTACATGGGATTTATTTAATATAAACTACCAGCGCCCATGTTTCTGGTAATGAGGGAACATGTCCATCAGTGCAACAATGGGACTCAATTCAGTGTTTTGAATAGATTTTGGACAACAATGGAGGTCTACTAGCCTGACAAGCCAGACCCCCATCAAGATGTTGGGTCTGGGAACTCACCATTGACAGGGCTCAATCAGAGGGGCGGGATAAACGGTTGTCTTTCAAATTCCCTCTGATGCAATAGGATAGTGCTACAACCAGGCAGAGCAACAAAGGTGGCGGAGCTAGTTGATAGATTCAACTTTTGCCGTATCCGGTCAGCAAAACTCTGAACACATCTTCCTTTTTTAAGAATTACTTCTGTGCCGTTCTTTGTTCTTTTCTCAAAGAAAAGCTTAACTCCAAGTCTTCCAGAAGACCACTGTTCGCCAGCAGCAGCAGCCATAAGCCCGCCCACCGACTCTATACACGATGTGATTGGCCAGACAAGAATTTTGTTTTTCCAGCTCGCAAGCCAACGGAGAGTGCCTAGACTGACCATAGCTGCAAATTAAATTTGCTGCCACTAGGGTGCGTCCAGATTTCTAGGCTAGAGGTCTACAACACAGAGGGATGAGCTATATCAGGCTTTGGCTATACAGAGCATAGTTTATGTAGAATCAATTTATTGTTGGTTTTGGTCTTTTCATGGGATTTATTGACAATAACAAAGAATATAGAATATCACCAGACATATCTTTACATTTTTGGAGGGCTAGAATTATCTGTATCATACTACGCCAATGTCTGATAAGTCTTGATAACATCAGTGGCATAAAAAACTGCAAACTGAAACTCAAGAAAAAGGCAAATACCTTACAAGTACACTCAATGCTCCAAGAGGAGTCACCAGTGTGGCCGGTGCAAATGCATATGCAGCGAAGTTGGCAGCCTCTCCAGTTCCCACTAGAATATAAACATGACAATCAGTGTGTACAAATTCATAGCTGGTGCAGCTAGTCAAAGGTTGAAAAATGTATTCACTTCCAACCCACATTTGCAAATGTGCTCTGTGGAGAAATGTGCACTTCAAATATATGGCGTGGGTGCTGCATCAACTGCCACATCACCAGCAAAAATACCAAACCCACAAAAAACAAAAACAAAGACCACAGTGTTTCCGCACATGGCTGTTAAGGAGTGTCACCAAAGCAACAACAAAAAAACAACAGCTAACCATGTCACCCATTTTGCAGAACTAAGTCTGTAAATCATTCACTTACTTGAAATCAGTCCTGCCCACCACAGCCATTCCTTCAAGTAAGCATGCCCCCCTTGACCTGTGAGACGCAGAATACAAAGCTGAAGTAGATGCTGTAGTAACAGTTACAGATTTCTCACTTGAAAATAATTCCTTACTAGGCCTAAATTTTAAGTTGGAGTGTCATTAGCTTCTTTCACCTAGAACACACTTCTTACCAACATTTAATTTTCATTTAATTTTCAACATTAGAGTTATTGGCCTTAAGTGTTAGGTTTACAGAGACCTTGTGATACTTACATCTCCTGCCAGATTATTCTAAAATTCATGTGTCAATCAAGACATACCTTCTTTCCCAGTGATATCTTTAAAGTGTCCTGTATCTTTTACAGTGGCGGAATGTACATTAACTCAAGCACAGTGTTCAAATACTTGTACTTTACTTGAGTATTTTCATGTTATGCTACTTTATATATACTCGCTACATTTCAGAAGAAAATACTGTATTTGTAATATGACAGGCAGCTACAGTATAGCTAGTTACTTTGCAGATACATATTTTACATGCAAACATATAACAATCTTACAAAATGTGATGTATTGTTGTAGACTACACTATCCAACAATATATACAGTAATGAAAATTAGCTATTAGTAAACTGTTGCTTACACAGTAATGCATCATTACATAAAGATAGAGCTACAACAATTAGTCAATCAACTGACAGAAAATGTATTTAAAAAAAAGTGAAAATTATCTAGCACCAGCTTCTCGAAATTGATGATCTGATGCTTGCTTTTTGTAATGCGATTTGTTGGATATATAAACAATTAATCGATTCATCAAGAAGATAATGAACTGATTAATTGATAGCTAAAATAATTGTCAGTTGCAGATAGTGACAGGGGCAGTTCTGCTGCATAATGAGTACTTTTACATCTGAACATGGCACTTCCATACTGCATACACATTAGTTAACTAACACTAACTTCTTGGTTTTGTGTATTTCTTCCACCACTGACCTGTTAAGTTTGCTTTTAAGTTTTAATTTTGATAAAACTTACAGTACCTGCTCGCATTGAACCCTTGCTGGCCAATCGCAGCAAGCCTTTCTTCTTCAAGATGAAACTAGCACCGATAAAAGCACTGGAGCTCACAGCCAGAGACAGACCGATGTAGAAGTCCAAACGGTTAACTTCCATCTGGAATGAAGGAGAACACAACATTACATTAACTATGTGTGCTTGGCTAAAGAACTGAACTTTTCATTAACGTTGTTACACCCCATGTTTAACATCACATGATAGGCGGACTCTCTCTACTGCGACGTTGTTGAAATTAGCTTTCTAAACGGCTAGAGATAACAATACATTGATATCTAACGACTTCCCTAACTTAATTATGATTTAGTTAAGTAGAATAGCTACACTTTTACTGAGGCTTAAACTTACAGTTTGTAAAACGTTTTACATCAGTTGTCACGTCAACGTCGTAGTTGTCTGACGTCAGGTTAGTGTAGCAGCTGATTGGTTGGTCATCACCCCGGAAATTGTGAGAGAGGAAGCTTTTTTTCTTTAACTGTCTGTTTTTTTCGTTTTTTTCCCTTAGCCCTTAAGGTCATTTTCAGTCTGCCACAAAACGCATCCCCCTCATGCATAGACGTTGCCCTTCCATCGAGTATTTTATATACTTCAGATCATGTCTTATAACCTTGGAGATTAAGAAGTTTCTTCTTTCCCAGCACTTCGGCAGGACGTTGCAAAAAAAAAAAACAACCTCGCCATCTGATTGGTGGTTGGTGTTCGTTGCACTATATGCAGCATTTGATTGGACAAGTTTATAGAAACCGGAAGAAGAGCTAACCTTGACAAGCGACAAAAACTCATGTGCTGCTCTCTAACTGTCTATGGTGCTGCTGGATGAAGGAATGACGCTTACAATTCAATGATACTTGCCAATTTAATGGATAACATATAACACGATCACTCTAAGCTTTTCCCGTATTTTTGCGATAGTAACTGCGTTTCTCTGCTTTTTTTTGTCTGTGTGCGGAAACTCAATATTTTAGCTAGCTAAATGACAGCACTTACCAAATCATTACTGTACTCCCTGGACTAATATCGTTTAGTTGTCTTCTTGTGGGCATCGTCTGCTGTCCAAGGATGAGGACCCCTTTTCTGTTTGTCACCAGAAGCTGTAAGGCTGTTCACCGACTGCAACAAAGCTCATTTCTCTCTCCAATTTCAGCTTTATCTAGTCATCAGAGAATTGCTGTGTTGAGAAACACGAGCACCCATTTCACCCAAGAAGACAAGAGTTACTACATTACCACTCCCATCTTCTATGTCAATGCTTGTCCTCATTTAGGACACTTGTATTCAGCTGTGATTGCTGACTGCTTACACAGGTACAAGCTACTTCAGGGCTTCAACTCAAAGTTTGCAACAGGTAAATCCTCCATTAACCAAAATATACATATGCATGTTCTGGTTATTGGTTGCAAGTGGTGTCCACAGTCTAGGAACTGAGGATTTTCTCCTTTACATTATAGTAATCTTAAAGCTTATAATAGACATCTGTGCACATATATATCATGTATGTTAATATGGCATTCCTCATAAGCTTGTGAAATATGATTTTTTTTTTTCTGTCTTATATCATTGTACATTCAATACATTTTGGACTGTTGGTCGGAAAAAACAGGCAATTTGAAGACATCATCTTGGGGTCTGGGATATTTGGATAATAATTATAATACACCCTATTATTTTGCATTTCAGGCACAGACGAACATGGCTTGAAAATCCAACAAGCTGCTGAAGCTGCAGGAAAAGATCCCCTGATTTTCTGCACTGATGTATCTGAGAGATTCAAACATCTCTTCAATAGCTGCAACATATCATATACAGACTACATAAGAACCACTGAGCAGGCGCACTGTCAGGCCGTGAAGCATTTCTGGTCAGTGCTCTGTAACAAAGGGCTCATCTACAAGGGGAGTTATGAAGGCTGGTACTCCACCCAAGATGAAAGCTTCCTAACGGCGTCACAGGTGGGCGATGCTTGGGACTCATCAGGGAAGGAGATCAAAGTATCACTGGAGAGTGGCCACAAGGTAATTCAATCAAAATTGGAGAAAGGTGTGATTTAGTTGAGAGGGATGAGTGCAAACTTTACTCCACTGGTTTTACCCATTTAGGTCTGTTGTCAGGGTTGTATCATTTTAAGATTAATAATTTATAAACAGAATGGTGGCATGGGGTCGGAAAGACAGGGTTGTTAACATGGCAGAAAGGGTCTAACAAAAAGGTGTCATTGAGTCACATTATGGCAAATGTAGAATGTAGTGTTGTTTTTGTTTTTAGGGACTAAAACTCAGGATATCTGACTCTGATTCCACAATCAGTCATGTTTTTAATCCATCTCTTAAGTTCCTAAACTTTATGAAAGTACTATAAACTAGCCTGGCTCTGTCCAAAGCTTAAAAATCTGCCGACCAGCACCTCTAAAACTCACTAATTAAGATGGTTTTGATCATCTCACCTACAGTATCTCTTGGCAAGAAAGTAAGAGTTCCTCCCAAAATGTGAAGCTATTCCTTGAAGCATCACACCTACACAGCTTGTGCAGTTTTACTTTGTCAACATAAGTTCAATCAAATCTCCACTATTTTGCAGGTGGAGTGGATGAAAGAGGAGAACTACATGTTCCGTCTGTCTGCGTTTCGGTTTCAGCTGCTTGACTGGCTCGGAGGAAATCCCGGGGCCATACAGCCTGAGCGTTTCTACCAGGCTGTCTTCCAGTGGCTGCAGGAGGACCTTCCTGACCTGTCAGTCTCCCGCCAGAGAAGCCGCCTTCAGTGGGGCATCCCAGTCCCGGGTGATGCTGAACAAACCATCTATGTGTGGCTAGATGCTCTGGTGAACTACCTTACAGTAGCTGGCTATCCAGATAAACACAGCCAATGGTGGAACGCGGCCCACCACATTGTCGGAAAGGACATCTTAAAATTTCACGCCATCTACTGGCCAGCTTTTCTTCTAGGAGCTGGACTGCCGCTGCCACAGACGATATATGTGCACTCTCACTGGACAGTAGGAGGAAAGAAAATGTCTAAAAGTTTGGGTAATGTGGTGGACCCTCTTGAACGCTCACAGATGTTCACAACGGATGGTATGAGGTACTTTCTTCTGCGTCAGGGTGTCCCAGACTCAGACTGTGATTACACAGACAATAAAGTTATCAAGCTGCTCAATGCAGAGCTTGCTGACTCTCTGGGGGGTCTGCTGAATCGCTGCACAGCTCCAGCTCTTAACCCAGCACAGGTCTACCCCTCTTTCTGCCCTCAGTCCATGCCAAGTCAACATGGAGGCAGGGCTGCGGTTGAAGACTACCACATGTTGGATGCTGTGAAAAACCTCCCTGCCGTGGTGGAGCAGCACTATGAAAGCATGCATATATACAAAGCTCTGGAGGCCATCGGTGCCTGTGTGAGGCAGACCAACGGGTTTGTTCAGCGCCATGCACCTTGGAAGCTGGATAGGAGGGACAGTAAAGACCAGCACTGGTTAGACACAATCATACATGTCTCCCTTGAATGCCTGAGGATTTATGGCATACTCCTCCAACCAATAGTGCCAGAGATTTCTAACAAGCTGCTGTCCAGACTCGGAGTGCAACCAGGCGAGAGGAGCTGGGCGGATGTGAACTTCCTGCCAAGGTATCAAGGAATGGACTGTCCCTTTGAAGGGAGAGCGCTAGGATCGGACTCTGGAGTGCTTTTTAGTCGCTTGGAAAGTCAGAATATAGATAAACAAAAACCTAAGAAAACAAAAAAGGCAGAAAATTTGAAATGAAGTTTTTGTTTCCTGTACACAGATTCAAGCAATAAAGACAAAACTCCTGTTGCTGTTTTCTCTTAATCTTCTCAAGACGCTGTGAACTGTACCGACTGTGCTTCATTGACATATTTTTCACTCTGTTAGTTTTGCTGTAAACTGTCAGGGCATCATTAATGTTATTTGTAACACCTGTGCTTTATCTTATAAAGTCAAGTCAAAATGTCTGCATTGGAAAAAGGCCTATTGCAGTAAGGTTGCAGACAGTCAGTAATGCCATGCTAAATTGAGACAGACTGAAAGTATAAGTGTAAAAGTTGTTTTATCGCTACAGTAATTAGTCTGACGAAAACAAATCTCAACAGAAGATGTAAAAGTTACTCAAAACACAAACAACTATAACTTCGCATTAGGAGACTTTGACCATGCCACTTGAAGCTGATGGTAGGGATTTCTTTTGCATGACAGCAGCCTTGTTTGGGGATCAAAGGATTTGCATTATCACTTGATCATGAAAGATTTCATTGACAGATTTTAAATACATTATACAGGCAGCCAACACAAGTACAAGACATAAAAACTGACATGATTTTTTTAATGAGAAATACACGAAACTGAAAAAATTGTACAAATTGAAATAAAATAAAAAAATTGCATTCTTATAATTTCTGGTACTTTTTTTACATATACGTTTCCATTATTAACCATTACCTGTTTACTTCAGAGCAGTATCCCTCATTTGATAATTCATAATTACACAACTGAAGTTGAGATATTTTCTGATTGTTGCCTCACTGGTTCATTGGTTTGGTGGTCTTGTGCCTTGAACAGTCTCCCCTTCTAACAGCCTACATGGGACTGGACACATTCATCTGCCAATCTACAGAGCTGGGCCTCCCCACATAATGAGGGCCTATTCTTCAAACACTTAATATAGACAAGCACGATCAAAAATATGAATTGTTGCCCTGTCCTGGTTGTGTATCTGAAAAGAGGAGGAAAGTTTCATTATAAACATGAAATTTGTTGTTCACCATTACACAGAGATGGAAACAATGACAACACATACATGGGGTTAAAAAAAAAAAAGACGTTTGAAAGTTTCTGACTCACTAGAAAGTTGCTGTTGCAGCTGTCTGACCAGAGCTGCAGTCTGCTGCTGCTGTTGAGTCTGCTGCATTCCCTGTCGTGGAAACTAAAATAGAGATACACACATCGTTATTATAACAATTTCTGATGTTTTGTCCCATTACCTACTAGTTGTATATACTTAAAATTACTACCAATCATTTTGAAAAATGCATACCAAGTTTTTAGATTTATTCTAGACATTTTAGGCGGCCAATGATGCTAATTTATTTTAGCACGCTATGAGAATTCACTTGCAGAGTTTTCACCAAACCTCTAATGGCGACAATGTCTGCAATTTTAAGAGTTAGCTACCAATAGGATCTCATTTACAAGCTATATATGATAACTTCTATTATTTATTTATTATTTTTTTTAAAGTAGCCGTTTCATTTCTTTGTAAGAATGTCTTGAATGCACTAACAGGGAGCTTAAAAATTATCCCAATACAGTCAATGACTAACTAAATGCATATTTTGTTCAACTTTCAAATCTCTGCAAGTCAATTTTTATAAAGTACTAAAATAAATGGCAACTGGTGGCTCCCTGGTTATGAGAAACTAAAGCTAAAAAAATAAATAAAAAAAAGGTACAGTGTTGTATACACACATTGGTTGTTAATTGGCTAAACATGCAAAACTACTAGCTTACACTTATATTTGAATGCAAAGCATACATTAACATTTCTATAATAACTCTGGCAGATAGAAATCCGGTACCGAATACAATAGTTTTTAGGCACCGACTGAACTGACTCTAAAGTGTTGAGTATTACAAAATGCCTCGTCATTCAATACCCAATTTCAGTTCCTAAGGAGGAAAATCTCATTAGCGTCAGTGAGCCAATAAGAATGCAGCATGCTTCTACCAAGACATTAGGCACAGAGTAGGCTTACGTAGTAGAAGCTTAAAAATAAATTAGTGCTGTAATGTGTAACGTTGTAATTTGCTTTTGTTTAATGAAATTGGTAGTTGAAAAAAGCAATGTCACATCAAGACTTTGCAATGTGACATCATGACTTTGCGTAAACATACATGCCACTTGGCTTTAAATGAAATAGATTTTCAGTAATATAAGGCTATACTTATGATTAAATATGATATACATTATATTGGAATATAGCATTTACTCTAGCAGCCCAAGAGAGAATTTGCGTGGGAGAAATTTTCTCCCACACAAATTCTCTTTGCAGCAGCCGCTGTGTTGCTTTTTAAACGAAATACATGTTTAAACTCGCATATGCGCATGAGTATTTACGCCGACCCGTTTCTTTGTGGTTGTTGCCATGGTGAATCGTAGTATCATGGCTCCATTCATGCTGCCTTTTTAAAGTGCTGGGGAACGCACGTAACCCTGAGTCAACCTACTCCCGAGTTGATTGAACCAACTCGAATCAGCTGTTGCGAAACCGAAAACTCAGAGTTTCCCATCTCAGGGTAAATAAACTCAGACATCAGGGTTAGACTCCAAGTTTGTTAAACCTCCTACCTGAAACGGACCCCTGCTTGAGTGCAGTAAATCAATGGGAAACATACATGTGTATAGACAAGGCTAGCAGCAGCAGCGCCGTGACAGACACGTTTCTGGTGTTTAAAGACATAGAAAATCCACGCAGCTGACACGCAACAGAAACGCCACGCTCACGCCACGCATCCAGTCTGTAGACGGCCTAATTCACACGCAATAGCAAGGTAATGTAAGTCAATGGAGGCCAAACAACGTGGAAAAACACGCTAAAAACCGAGTATGCATCTTGATAACACGCCAATAATGCCAGACGAATTGGCGTGTCATACATATGCCACTTCATGAGATCAGTCTGGAAAAAAGTATCGTTTAGAAACCAGTATCAAAGTCCCGGTAACGATACCCAGCCCTAGGCCCCCTGTCACCTAGATTAGACCTACCATGGGTTGCTGGGGGGGCAGTGGCTGCATGCCCAGGCCCTGATTCTGTTGCTGGCCTGGTGGTGGCACCGCTGACACCTGCTGCTGCTGCTGCTGCTGTGGAACTTGCTGTTGAGGAGGAACCTGCTGGGGCTGGACTTGCTGCTGCTGCTGTTGTTGTTGTTGTTGTTGTTGTTGCTGCTGCTGCTGTTGCTGCTGTTGTTGTTGCTGTTGTTGCTGTTGTTGTTGTTGTTGTTGTTGCTGCTGCTGCTGTTGTTGTTGTTGTTGCTGTTGAACTTGTTGGGCCTGAAAATAAATAATGGTTGGTGTTTGAGGCACAGACTTTCTTTTTGTACCTTTAGTTAAAGCACTGTCAAAAAATGAATTTCTATTGGAAAACACTGGCTAGCTGCAGTTTTACACAATTTAAAAAGTGTACACAAACAGCACCCTATTCCACTTTGCAAGTTACTCATAAAATTAAATAAACTCAGCCAAAACATAGAACTGGATAAACTAATGATGGTCAAGTAACATACTCTGAGTGCTTGTTGTTGTCTGAGGTACTGCTGCTGCTGTTGCTGTGCTGCCTGTTGCTGCTGCTGTTCTGCCAGCATCGGGTTGGGCCTCAAGCCTGGATGGACACCCTGGCCTCCCATGTGACTGAGACCGTGCATGATGGGATTCTGCTGGAGAGGCTGGTGGGCAAACCTGAGGTTTACAGGACAGGAAGAAGACGTATGGTTAGCAAATTGTTTTTCTTTATAGTTAACATTAAATCAATGACAAAAACTTTGTAATGTAAACTCAAACACAGTAACGGTTATGAGAATGTCGATCTTCTGCAATTGGACTTTCAAGTGCTACTAAGCAGCTAACAAAGCAGCAGCCTTCCTTGCTACACGATACTGACCTCTGTGTGTTCTGCATATTGTGTGCGTAGCCTGGAGCCTGCTGGTGAACATAACCACTGGGCCTTTGCTGCATTTGCCTAAGAGGATCTACCACAGCTGGGTTGGCTCCAGGATGGGTGCCCTGGAAGTTTTGGTTCCCGTAGGAGGGAACTATACCACCACCTTGGGACGGATGCTGCTGCATCCCCATGTGTGATCCGTACGTGGTATAGCCCTGAGATATGTTCTAAACAAACAGAGACAATGTTATCATTAAAACCAAGACAGAGAAGGAGACCATTCTTGATTTATTGATAGTGTCAGGATTATTTATGTAGTGAACCCACACAGGACCGGAGGCCTGTACTATGAATCAAGATCAACATGCCCTGGATTTATTTCACTTACCTGGCTTCACCTAACAACCGCGGTCCCGCATAAGCTGTGTCAGCACGGTAGTTAAAAACTAGTTCAATCAACCCAGGGTTTCACAATCCAGCGACGCGCCCGTTCACAGAAAATAGGCGGTGTTTTCACCGCATGACCAATCGCAAACATTTACCAGAGCTGCATATTTTACATAAGAAGAGCAAACTATAATTCTACTTAAATATGAAAAACACAGACACGGTTTTACAAGTAAAAAGCAATACAGTCGCTGCTTCCTAACCCAAGAAGGAAAGCTGGGAAAAAAATATCCGACGCTGTAAATGCGTAAATCACAATGCTTATCAATAGGCTCGTTCGAGATGAGCCAGATCTGTGCAGAATCGATCACCGGCGATCGCCGGCCGTTGCATGCCGGTTAGATTTGTGTCCAACTTGATCCCGCCTTGCTCTGACGTCATGCATACGCAGGCAACAATAATCTCACGAGAGCAAGGTGGCCGCAGGTTTGAGACGCAGGCAGCGCAGTTGCTTTTCACTGACTGCAAGACCCAGGCGGACACAAGGCATGCTGGGAAATGCCGGCCTCTCAGCTGATCCAACAACTGATTGGTTCAGAATCTACAACATGATGACGTTTTATATAAACTTTTTTTTTATTGATTTTAAATCTGAGGGATTTTAACTGCTATGTGTCTGATTTAAAGACGTATTATTTACAGAACACATGTTGTGTGGCTGACAGTTATTTTGGAAGTCAGAGAGACTAAATCTGTTCAGATTACGGATCATCTACAGTCTGTTGTTAATTAAAATCAGCAACAGATCGCATGTAGAGTATTTTGACAGCTACTTTGTCATAATAAAAACAACTGGAGACTGTGTAAGCTGATATATGGGTCTGATAACATTATATTAAGTCGGCTGCTGGATGCGGCTGAAAAGTGTCCGACTTCACAGCGGATTTTTGTCACCGCCCCCCGCTGCTGCCGCCTGCTCTCGTCAGTCTTAGTCTCTCTCAGTCTCTCTCAGTCTCTCTCTCTCTCTCTCTCTCATATATATATATATATATATATATATATATATATATATATATATATATATATATATATGGGTCTTGCAGTCATTGACAGTTAAAGAAATGGACAAAGTGACGCCGTAGTTTTTTGGCGGAGACCGTTGTTTTTGACGGAGACCAGTGAGCGTTACTGCGCAGCTGCAAAGTGAGCTTGCCGACGTAGATGTGACGTGAGCAACGTGTATGAAAGTTGTAAGTCTTCTGGTAGCTGTGCCAAGAGAAATCTCTCGAAGGGGGTCTCGCCATTTAATGTAGAACCGCCCCTGATGTCCGCTATCCTGTCACTCACTGTAGCTCCACTTCTGACACCATGTCGTGTTGGGTTCTTAAGATATGGAATAAAGACGTAGCTGGGTAGACTCACGTGACTTAACTTTATTATTCACGAACGAAAGAACGAACTACCTTGCTAATACAACCCTGTGCTACTGTCCCCCTGGTGCCCCGGCAGTGTAACAATATTATAGATCACACCACATATATCTTTCATAAATATGAAAAACGTGATAATGCGATCGCATAATTCAATGCATAATCAGCCAAAGTCTGCATATTTATGCGGGGGCCGCATTTTTTCAAATACGCCGCACTTTCGCCGCATAAATTGCCGATTTCCGCGCAAAATATGCGGGGCTTGGATGATTTCATAATCCCCGCGATTTTCGTTGCAAAAAAGTCACACATATCTTATTGCGTTTACTTCATCACAAGAGCAGCCATTTTCCCCTGTTGCCATGGGAACGTTATGAAGTGACCTAATTACGCCTAGTGAGAACAGGGTGTTGGGGGAATCACTTTTATGCAATTTCATTGCATAAAATTGCATAAATATCCCGCATATTCCATCGCATCTTTTAAGAAAACGTGCCGCATAATCAAGGATTTTTGCCCGCAACAATCACAAAAAAAACTCTGCGTTTTTCTAGAAGGACTGATATACCCATCAGGGAATGTTAACGGGGGTGTCAGTCTCTAAATGTTTTAACTTTTCTGGAGGCAGCTCTCTCTCTCTCCGCGCACCGAGCTCCAATGGATCTTCTAAGAACGGTGACGCCGTTATCAATCGGGTATTGTTTGGTCAGTAGGCAGTGCTTTTACACCGGTGATCTCTAATCTCCAACATAACCTGCTCCCGAGCAGGTTAGGTGTTCAGAATAAGTTACCAAGGCGATTTAACCCGATAACAAGTGATCCACCGTCGTGATACACAAAACCCTGGGTTGAACCTGAAGTTACCTCGTTAACGCCAAGTACAGGCCTCAGGCCAGTGCACATGTGTGAACATATAAAGTTAAGGTATTTCTGTGTGGATGGCGAACATTCAGAAAATTATCTAAAAGAAAAATGGTGGCATGGTGAACGGAATTCTGTTGGCTTTTTTAAATTCTTCAGAATTAGTGTGTATAAATAAAGGTGTCAGGTGACAAATGCATTTCTTAGCAAAACAAAACCTAAGCAACACAAATAGACATACCTGAGATGCCTGCATTGAAGTATATGGTTGGTTAGGTGTTATTTGTCTAATCTGCTGCCCCATCATGCTCTGATTCTGGAAAGAGAAACAACAGGTCAGCAAACAGCAAAGATTCAATGTCCTCTACCAGGAGTAGAAGAAGATTCAATTTAGGTTCAATTTAAAACAACCATATAATTCTTCATTCATTAGACTTAAAAACTGAATTTAAGCAGCAGTCAAACAGATAATCAACTATCCTAATTCTGCTTAATTTTACTAACTACTGCTTTTGGTCAACTCTACCTCGCTAAAGGCAAGGCAGCTTTATTTGTATAGCACATTTCAGCAACAGGGCAATTCAAAGTGCTTTACATAAAACATTAAAGAGCAGTTAAAAAAAAAAGATTTTAAAAAATTAAAACATTAAAGAGCTGTTAAAAACAATAAAAAATAAATAAAAACAAACAGGCAGGACCATATGTCTTTACCATCTCATCCACCACAGGGCCCCGCAGGAACACGTGACTTTGTACTCTTGTTACCCATAACAAGAGTGGAAGTACTTCTCTTTACCTACAATATAGCCGTCGCTATAAGGCTTAGTTTAATCAAGGCAAACTTAGCAAAATCTTAAACAGTTCCAACTGTTTTCCGTTAGATTTTATCATGAAATCTATGTCACACCCACGTTGGAGAAATTCTCAGGAATATGTCCGTTCAAAAATACCACTAGATAAAAGAAGAGAATAAAATTGACAGTGCAGTATAAGAATTGACAATTATTTAAAGAAAGGCTTAGAGTTGCGGCAGAACTGCAGTTTTGTGGATGTTTGTTCCAGATATGTGGAGCAAAAATAAAAAAAAATGAACGCTGCTTCCCCCCGTTTAGTTCTGACTCTGGGGACAGCAAGCAGACCTGTCCCAGAAGACCTGAGAGGTCTGGATGGTTCATAGCATACACAAGTTTTTCCAAATCCTGCTGAGACATTAGTCCTTTAACCCTTGACATATTCTTAAGGTGATAATAGGCTGACTTTGTAATTGTCTTAATGTGGCTGTTAAAAATCAGGTCTGAGTCCATGACTACACCATGATTTCTGGCTTTGTCTGTTGTTTTTAACATTGTCGTTTTAAGCTGAGCGTTGACTTTTTAATCGTTCCTCTTTTGCTCCAAATACAACCACCTCGGTCTTTTCTTAAAAAAATTAAAACATTAAAGAGCAGTTAAAAAAAACAAACAGGCAGGACCATATGTCTTTACCATCTTATCCACCCCAGGGCCCTGCAGGAACATGTGACTTTGTACTCTTGTTACCCATAACAAGAGTGGAAGTACTTCTCTTTACCTACAATATAGCCGTCGCTATAAGGCTTAGTTTAATCAAGGCAAACTTAGCAAAATCCTAAACAGTTCAAACTGTTTTCCTTTAGATTTTATCATGAAATTTATGTCACACCCGCGTTGGAGAAATTCTCAGAAATATGTCCGTTATCTGTTAAAAAAAAAAAGAAGGGGTAGCTTGACCTGTCAGTGCAGACTGACTCACCAGTCTGACCTGTAGCTGATGCCGCAGTATCTGGCCCTGTGGCATGGTAGGCTGGGGCTTATAACCCATTGGGTATTGCTTGTCCATTCCCATCATGCCAGGCATGCTTCCCTGCATACCGGGCATCATGGCTGGGTAGTTGGGCCGGGTGGGCATCATTTTGTTCATCTGTGGGTTGCGGGTAGGTCTGTATGGAGGTTCTAAACCTGGACCTCCTGTGGAAAAACAAATGATGTAAACCACAATTAGAGCTGTAACAATTCCAAATTTTGCTGTACAATTATTTGATTCAGAAATAATTGTAATTAACATATATAATGGTCTCTTTCAGTCATTTATTTATTTATTATTTTTTTAAACAAATTTTTTAAGTTTTGAATGAATTCCAGGATACATCTTTTGTTATATCACCTTTATGTGACCCACATAATGTAGTAACAAATACACAGCCTATAAAGTAAACCACTCCTCTTTATTATCATACTTTTTTCTAACTGTATCCCTCCTTGTCGTGTTTGTTGCCATGAACGTGTATAGGGTCAAGTGCCAACAACGAACAATTGAAATATTAATACAAATATATAGTCCGACCAATAATCCCTTATATAAATTACAATATGGCATATCTAAACAAAATCAACAATTACAATACGCTTTAAGACCTTAGCTAATGTTAGCAATTAATAGCGATTAAACAAAGAAACCATAGCAAAGCTCTTGATGAGTGCTGCTACTGACGAAGACGATAATGATGAGGGAATATGCCATGAACTGACCTGGAGGTAGAGGCTGGTTCTGTGTGTATATGCTCATGGGCTGCTGGCTGTACGGTAGCCTGCCATATGGGTGGTTCTGCATCAGCTCAGGTGGCATATTAGTCCCATAGCTCACAACGCCGGGTGTACGGTTCACATAGTCCTAGTGAGAAGAAGGGGACATTTATAACTTTAAAAATCTGATTTATGTCCAGGAAACAAACATGTAAAGAATGCTTGTCAGTGAACTTATATTATTCTAAAATCATAAATTATAGAAATAACTGACCTCTGTCTTGGCCGTCGGAGTTTTCTTCTTCTTGTTGGATTTCTTCTTGTTTGATTCAGACGGCACAGCGGGCACACTCTTCTCTGGCTTCACTGCTTCCATCATCTTCTTCTCTGGTTCCTGGGAGACGGGTGTCAGGGGCTCCTCCTCTTCAGGGGGCAGGGGGAGCGGCTCTAGATAATAGCTGCGAGGTTTGGGCTTCAGGTGGGTGTGGTAGAGCAGAAAACGCTGCTGCTCCTCGAATTTGGTGACCTTGCGGTCTACGCGCACGGTACCAAACCAGCCCCAAGACAGAGGGGCGGAGTGTTTGAGACCCTCAAAGACATCCCAGGGAGAAATCTTCTGTTTGGTTGATACTTGAAGGCCCTGATGTTAAAGAGACACAGAACTATTTTTAAACTGAAGATCAGCATGTGTAGATAATGTTTTTTCCTGTTTGTTAATGGAAGAAAAAAAAATCCTAACTGCAAACAACCTATAATACTGCTGATGGTTTATTGCATATTGTTTGTCTACCCTTGAACGAGAGAAACAGAAGTTACGGTTTTCCTGTAGCTTAATAATGTCTCTTTACAAGCTGCATTATTTTTCTCCCACTCAGTTACTTTATATTATGGTACAGTGTAAACTTCTTTATTTTGTGTATCCGATTTTAAAGATCCAGTTCGAGTATACTTCTACTAGACGAATAACATCCTGGTTTGACTCTGTGATACAGATCATAATGAAATGTGTGTAACTTTGCAAGTTAATGTCAAGTTATATCAGCGGGTTAGAAAACGACATACCTCCTTCTCAAATCCAGCAATCTTGTTACCCTTTGTGTCTATTAGTGAGCCCTGGGGTTCACAGGTTATGACATCGCGGGTTTGCTTGGGAAGCGGCAGAAGCTGTCGAACCTTTTCCAAACTTTCTGATTGCCGATCCCCGAGCTCTTTCTGTGGAAATCAAATGGGTACACGGTGATTATTAAATGTTAATGAAAAGCCACTCTTTACAAGGACCCGGTGAAGTTTTTTTGCCTCAATTCTACATGAGCATATTATTCAAAATCTTAAAAAGCAAAGTAATCAGCTAATCAAGACAGATTTAGTTAAAATAAACCATGAATATTTCTTTATGTAAGTGTAAAATCCTTTTGCACACTAGGTGACAGTGCTATCACTTTATTTTGTTACCCTGATACTGTCGTGGTCGGTCACATTTTTAGCCTAAGCACAGGCTTTTTAGGTGCCCCTTTCTTACTTAAAAAAAAGAAAAGAATAAAAAGCTAATGGGCCTAGACTTAAAACCAACAAAACCAAGTTGACAACTTCAATATGAATACAGGGAAAATACGGCATCTTAAAAGTAGGAGCACATATTCAGACACCCTGGCCATGGGTGAGAAAGGTGTGATGTTCTTACCCTGAGCTTCTTGACCAGGTTCATATAGGCTCTCTTATTCTCCTCCATGCTGCCCTGAGAGATACTGGACATGTCAGCAGCCAGTGTGCCGTTAATCAGGACACTTAACATGTCCAACACTGTTGTGAAGAGCTCACTGTTGGAGAGAAGCAAACATAGTTGCTTGACAGATGAAGTGACAGATCATTTTTCATTTCAGCTAGGAAATAATACCGGAAGTGTCCAATTAGAGGACTAGTGTGTGGAATGGGGTTTCCTATTTCATCAACACTCACTTATTGGACTGCATGTCCACTGTGCCGCTGCTGATGATGTCAAGAAGTAGTACCGCCCACTCAGTGGTCTGCTGGGTGCTGCGCTGCACCGTGTCAAACATGCCACCCACCTTGTTAGGAAAGGTAAAAAATACTGTTAGAACAGAAATGGGCCTCAGTTCATGAAGTTAATTATAAGACTTAGACAATATTTGCAACATTCTGCTGGGTCTCAGTGATAAAAAAAAAGAGACAAGAACTAAAAGTCACAATCTGTACCCACAAAGGTAATTTAATTATAAATATATATAGCCAGGGATGCTGTGCTGTAAAGCTGATTGTGGTGATCAAGAAGTTCTTACAAGATTCAGTCGAAGTTTAAGAGCCTCATGCATCATTTGCTTTGCCTTGCAGTCGTCCTGGTACTGGTCTTCTCTCCAGTTGGTAACAATTTGCTGCACTTGGCTGTAGAGGGAGGTGAGAAGGCCTTCCCTCTGTTCATCCTGCCCCTTCAAGCAGGTCAGCACCAAAGACAAGAATGGCTGCTGGCTCAGCAGAGACATGCTGAGGAGGGAAGAATTTAAATTGAATAAAAGAAGAAATCTTGTTCAGATGGCGATGGTTTCCATAGACCGAGTGGCACAAAATGAAAATGCCCATTCTGCCATACAATTTGTCAGAAGCTAGCAAAAGAATTTTCACTTTGTAGAACTACCAGATTAAATCTAATTTATTCCAGTTTCGAAGCAACATGCCACTTACCTTTTCTGTTTCTGCCTGTCCCTTTCCTTGCGTGAGGAAGAACCCAGGTGCTGTCCTTTCTCCAGCTCCTCTCCTGCTGCCTTCAGTACATGGCCCTGAACTGAGGTGGGCAGCTTGGCTATCAGCGGAGCCACCAGCCACACACCTGACCGCTCTGATGAGCTGCAACACACAGTGCAAACAAAAAATGTTAGATTTTAAAAATCACCAAGTATAAAACAAAAAATAAAAGGAAAATAAATGTTTATTTAAGCCCAAAGGGTCATCGTTTGAGCCGTAAAGATGTAGGAGATTATAAATGTACATGTTTGTATCCTATAAAATTCAACGCAAAGAAAACAGTGTGAGAAAAAGCCCTTAAAAAGGAGCCCAAAAGATACAAACCTTAAAATTGGCTTCATCTTGCTGGTGGTGCTGTTGTTGGATGCGGAGCCGCCTTGTGCCGCTGCTCCATTCCCTGAGGGGTTACTGTTCAGCTCAGCTGATTTCTGAAACACCTCTATGGTGGCCTTGGCTATGTTCTCCAAGAGCGAGTAGAGCTCCTATTGGAAAATAAAAGGAAGAACATAGAGATCAATTTGACAAAGACAATAAAAAAAAAAAGGGTAGATGCACTGCAAACAGCAACTTACATTGTTTGTGCTCTGTTTGATCATCAGCTGCAGCTCCAGGGATGACTGTCTCATCGTCCATTGGTCCATGTTCTATGAAAGAGAAAAAAAAAATACTGTTAGTTATATACGTTTTTCTTTTTTCTTGACAAAAGCCAGCTATGAGTATGCACAGTTCATGACACGGATACATTTCTTAACCCCTGATATAGCCAGCAGAGGGCAGCCAAACCAGCCAAAAAAAGCTCTGAGTCAAGAAAGACAACTTAATAGCAGATTACAGACAAGTTATTATTATTTTTGAGAGAATAATCAAAGAAGGTCAAGGCCTACCCACTTGTTCTTAAAACCTAGTCATGTGGGATATACTATTTGACCCAAAGAATCTTCAGAGAGACAGAAGTAAAAAAAAAAAGACGATGTCTGTGTATTCTCGACCTGTAGGATGCGTTTGATGCGCTGCCTTTGAGGGTTGTCACCATCATCACTGTCCAGCTGGCGATGTGGGTAGCAAATAAGCTGGAGCAGCCGCTGGGCCTGAATGTTTACCAGAACCGGATCCTGGAGGGCACTGCTGTCCTCAGACAGAGACTTCAGGCAGCGCTCTCCTACCCATTCCTGCAAGGCAAAACAAGAAGGGTAGCAGGGGAAGAGGGAAAATATGGCAGAGTTGGAAATGTGACAGAGGGCAATAACTTCAGTGATCCTTAAACTTAAGTACCAGTACCATAAACTCATGCAAAACTAAACTAAAGTTGGGTGGGTAGTGATGAAAACAAGGCAACGGCCATTTCTCAGGAATAGAACTGCAAATGGCAGAAAATGTGTTTGAAGTTGCTTGAGGTCTCAGAGCATGTCCAGCCCTCTGAGCTACTGCCAGCTCTCTCTCTGGCCTTCATATCTAAGTGGCATAAGTGACATCTGGTGCAGAAAATGATCCCATTCACGCTTTTCATGCATCTTTGGCTTACTGCATTAACAAGTAACTCAGAAAAACGTGAGCATGAATGTGAGCAAAAATAGAAACTTCTTTGTTTATGTGCTTCCCACAAAAGCTTTAAGACAGAAACACAACATCGCTGATTACACTGAACATGAAAAGCATCAATGCATAGCTCTGCACAGTAGAAATATATTTGTTTCAGACATCAATAAGTTATCTCAGTACCTTCATTTCAGAAATTCACCTTTTTCTAATTTCACACTGACTGTGTGTGTTGATTTCATTGCTTTCATATCATTCAACTCATTTTAACTCATATCCTCACCTGCTGGCAGATCGTCTTCAGAACATACTTTGCATATACATCCAAGCTGGCCGTTTCTATGGAGACATTGCGCACCTCAGATATGTCGTCGAGGCCAGCAGGGTGTGACAGTCCTGAGCCTCTTAGCTCAGCGTCACCTAAAACAACATGGAGGGACCAGTTAAATCTATCAGTGTTTCCTATACGTGAGGTAACTGAGACTAAGATGAAGCAGAACACCTAACCTTGTTCTGGTCATCGTCATTTTTTTAAACCAATTTTTTTGGATGACAGGTTCTGACCTTAAAGTTATTGAAATGACTGCAAAGATTCTTACCCAGCATGAAGACAGCTTTGAGGACAGCAAATACTGCTCCAACAACTATGCTGTTCTGAGAAGCAGCAAGAAGGTGGCGATCACAAGACGACCGGATACCAACTGAAGATTTATCTGCAAAGTCAAAACACCAGTAACACAATTTTCACAACCCAGCAGAAACAAAAAATACGATGAAACAATAGTAAAAGATTTCTGGCTGTGTTTACTACCTGACTTCACACCATCTTGGGGGACGGGGTTGCGCTGTGGCGTCTTGAAAAGGTGCAACAGAATCCTGCAGGTGAGTCTGGCTCCTGGCTCAGAGTCTTGCTCGCTGCAGGCTGAAGGGAAGTTCGGACACATATGGATTGGTTAGAATTGATTTTCTTCACAACACGAGAAGAACACATGAGTGAGAACAAAGTGTTTACCACAAGCGAGAGTTGTTGGCATTTGGCATGTGTAGTTGTGTTCTAACATGAGCCAAAGCCAACCAAACAACACGGCTGAATGGAGCTTTGTCTCCAAGCTGGGAGTACAAAGATTAACAGTGGGGAGAGGGAAGCACTTCTCTGGCAAATGCACAAAATGCACCAAGGCTTCATGGATCCAGATCAAATACGCTGTGTTAACTCTCCTCTCTGATAGAAGGAATGCATTATACAGCCTGGTATTCCTTCCTACAAGCCAAGCTACAATGTACTGCTCACTCATTAATAGAAAACCTAATGGCTGTGAGATTATATATGGATGAACGCCTCGAGTTGCAAGATTATATATGGATGAACGCCTTGCAAAAACTTCAACTCAGAGCGGAAAAAACGCCCAACGTCATTTAACTTCACAGCAAAATAACGGTTGGCTGAGGACGGGTAATTGGATGGTTGCCTAGCTGAAATAACAAAACACACACACACACAACTGGTCTAATCGGGCCTTCTTCAACAAGAAAGGCAGCGCAGTGGGCCTCGCGTTTTGTAACCTGCAAACGCTCTCTGTCTGATCGTGGCCCAAGAGGGGAGATAAAGGTAGGAAAGCAATGTTCCTAGCCTTATCTAAGTTATGTTCCTACTATTAGACTTATTTTATGTCTCTCTTTTTAAATTTAGTATATTTACATTTATTTTGTGAACTTCTATTTAATTTAATTATTTATCTTATTTAGAAATATTTTCCTTTTTTTCAAATTTGCTTATTCTCAAAACTACAATCTTATATCTTTTATATCAACTGCTCTAAATCTGTGAATGTACACAAATATAATCATTCTTCCATATAAATAGAAATGAGCATTGACACAACAGTATACTGTATGTATAATCTACCTTGACTCAATAAGACTACCGGTATTTGAAATATTGTTTGAGAGTGCATACAAATAGTAAGCAAACCAGCAGTTAAGTCCGAACAGTAAAGATTGGCAGTTCAATTGTATTAAGAAGTTGTTTTAACAATTCTCCCTTTTATAGAATAAATACTCCCCTTAAACTCAAATCAAATCAACACATTTGAAACATGTGGTGTCTCTGAATGGGCACATCAGACAAATAAGGTTGGGAGCCAGTTCACACTAATATATATTTTTCAATAGCAGGATGTTTGGGATTAAATAATCCTTACCTGCATTGAGGAGCGAAGGAATGGCCACACAGCGAACCAGATCTTCTAGGAGCAGGCACTGTCTAGCAATGAGAATGGCTACGAAGGTTGCCAGGGAATCATGGAAGGACAAATCGCTAACCTGAAGGATGCAAGTACAGAGATCAACGTTATAAGTAATGCTGTGAGATGAGAAAAGCTACTGCAATCAGAGAACTTTTAAATACTAGAATGGGATTATAATTAAATGAATGCTAGAGAGATGCTTAAAGTATGAACATATTTGGCTGACATTATTATTACAAAAAAATGCAACGCAACTGATATTCAACCAGTGTTTACATGTGAATAATGGTAAAAGTTAAAGCCATAATTTATAGAGAAAAGGTGCAATAATTGCTCCTACAGCCGACACCCATTAACCTAGCCTAGTTTAAGAGTCATGAAACTTACATCTACGTTACACAGCAAGTCATTGAAGCCACAGTTGCCATTGTTAGAGGAGCAGCAGAGAGCCTTGAGGATGCCGAGCCACTCAGCACTCAGGGAGCGACAATACGCCGTCAGCTCTGCGCACAGGATCCCAATATCGTTTACCCTGAAAGCACATTACATGATATGAAACAGCAGTCCAACAAAGAGTAGAAAACTGAAGCAGTCTGAGCCATACACACATGCAACATAATCGTAACAAAAGTGAACACACCTCTCAGGGTCTCTGTGGTCCACGCACACATCCATGAGCACATTACAGACAAAGCTGTAGCGGTTGGCTGGGCTATCGTTGAGGATCTTGCCCACCATAGAGTGGTTGAAGTTGTGGGCCGAGGGGTTGGCAATGGCTTCCATCATAAACACAGGATCCCAAAGCATGTTAGAGTCTGAAGGGTCAATATTGCAGTAGATGGAGTTTTTCACTTTGGAGCAGAACTCACTGAGAGGGAACACAAAAGGAGAGAATGAAGGGTTAATGTCGGTACTGATAACTTAAAAGAAACAACTATAAAATACATAAAGGGAAACTCAGGCAATAAATAACATTTGTTGATTGTTCATTAACTGTACACAACTGCTTGATTTTCCTGATTGATAGAAGCAACTAAAATGACACTGGGATTGCAAATATTATAAATAATGTATAGTGTGTGTAAATGTTAGGATTCTAGTATGATTCACTATTTGACACTAGCCTGGAAATCCAGACCCAAATCCGAAAGATTAAGGGTCTGGCATTGAGTAATGAAAATGGCCCAACTCGAGGGGCGGCACTAAGCATGTATTTGAAAATCTCACTGCACGCATTGGATAACACTACGACCAATCACAACAATAGATCTGTTGACGTATCCAGAGCTTAGCTACCAGCGGAGCTAACTGGAAGATTAAACTGTCGTCATCTGTTTAGCTCGCCTCTGGCCCACCTAAATCAGATACACCGATGTGATTGGTGCAGCACGACTACAAGGGCATAGTTAATGAGCATCATTACTCAATGCCAGAGTGACTCACTGAGCAAATTCAAATTGTGCTCTCATTACCATGTCCAGAAAATAGACATCTATCCTTGAGGGATTAGTCAGAAAAGGTTCTGAAGCAGAGCTAGGCTAAATATGCATTTATGTCAATGCAATGGAAAATGTTGATTTTCAAATCAGAAAAAAATGTATTTCTACCTGAAGATCTCGCCAAACTTATTCTTGAGGTGACTGCAGGAGGTGTAGAGGTCATACAGGTAGGCCAAGATACAGCGCTCAGCAGAGGAACAGTCTGCCGGGTTCACACCTGATTTCACCACGATGCGCAACCTGAGAACACATTTAAACACATGATTCAACTGAGACTCCTAAATGCTTTAAAGGAAGGCAGACATTTTGCGAAACACTTATTCGCCCTTTTTGTTGAGAGTTTGATGAGAAGACTGATAACACTCATGTCTGTGCGCTATGTATGGAGCTACAGCCAGCTACCGGTTAAAGGTCTTTTTTTTAATATAAGCACTACTTTTATATTTAATGACATTTACTTTAATTAAAGGCTTTGTATAAGCTGTCTTTATCTTCAACACTTAGGGCATTTAGATAATGCTTTAATCCAAAATGAGTTTCAATTGCAACAGTAGAACCAGCTAAAATGACCAGCATCACAAACAAATCGTGCCCTGTCAGCAATCCTGTGACAATAACAATCCTCATTAAAGATAATAGTATGAGGCTGAGAGAGAGCAAACCACCGACAATTCTTTAATTTGCCGTTAAAACCCAGAACATCCTTTTTACTACTTTAATTATAAGACTAACTCATTTCTTTACCCTGGTAAACATCCCTTTAGGGTTGGAATTTAATCTCAGCAAACCATACCAGTCCAGATTTAGGCCACCAATTAAAATCCAAGCATGACTGAGATTTCGGAGGTTCTCGATTTACAAACATCAAAGTGACATACCCATCAAAAACTTGCGCAGTCTGCTCAGGATTGAGAATGAGGCAGGAGTGGTACCTCCTCAGCACAGCAACAATACACAGACACAGGCTGGTGGTGTAGGTGCCCACCAGGCTGGACGACTTCAGCAGCAGCTCGGCTTCCACCAGACTCAACTCATTCAGAAGCTACAACAAACAAACAAACAAATTCAGAACAATGGAAAAACACAAGCTTATTAAAAGGGTGGATTCACGTGGACATTGACAGGCAGACAGAGAGAGGAGCTGTGCAGAACCATATAGCTCTGTTTACACAAATGACTTCAGCAGCATGGTCTCGTTATATCACCAGTATCATGAAGCTTTGAAAGTTATCTTGGTTGAAATAGCTTTACGCTGACACTGTAGCTCACACTTCATACCTGAACTTTATCGGTCTTTCCCTTTAACAAGAGTTCCAGTGCTAGCAGGTTTAACAAATGCAAACCCACACCCACACACCTGTCTGTCTAATTGTTAAATGACATTAGTGATGAAGTTGCCCATACCTGAATAGCAAAGTCTATGAGGCCACTAATGTTGAGGGAGTACTCCATGAGGTCAAAGATGAACTGAATGTGCTGGACGAGTGGCAGGTGGTAAGACATCCCTAAGGCAAAGCTGGTGATCTGTTCCAGCACATTTCTGGACACCTGCACACATTAAACATTTCAGAGATCATTTACATGCAAAAACAACAAAGTTTACAGCCTTGGTCCTGACACTGGGTTGCAACACACAACAACATGCTGCCACTCAGCAGAGCTCCAACACAGACCTTTAAAAACAAGCCGAAACATTTAAGCAATGCCAAAATATTAAGTCAGAATTCGTTTTTTTTTTGAGGGAGGCGAACAGGACAAATGACGGCAAAAACAACCAAAAGGGAATTTTAACCATTCAAACTTTGTCTTACAGTCATACTACTCTCTATGATCTTACTCAAATACAATGACAAACTATTCCTTTAAAGGAAAACAGTCATGACCAGTCGTACCACGAACGCCGTGGTTGAGCTATGTTACTGGTTGCACGCCGTTCGTGGTTCGACTGGTCATGACTGTTTTCCAAGATGGCGCCTGCATGTATACTGTACATGACCGCTACTGTCTTTCTAAACTATCTTTTTAATAAACTGTCTGTACACTTCCAAAGTTCTCAATGCTTCAGTTTACATGCAGGGACCATCATTATGCTACCGTGGAAGTGTGGTGCTATTTTGAGCCTTGTTAGTGGTATAGAAATAGTGATTTACACTCTGCCCGAAGGCTAGTGTTAGAAGCTAATCACCGGTTTGCGCTTGTTTCAATCCAGAGACACATTCGATTAGCATGAAAACATGTCCCAGAGAACGGTCGACTTGGTACATTAACCCCTAGGTTCATTGACCTTTAATACAAATATGGGTGCTAACACAATCATAATGCTATTGGAAAGTTGTTCTCTTATACATAAGAAATAACTGTTAAATCTGTATTTTTCCCTAAAGACCTGACCCTGGGATGTTGTTGGCTATATTTGAATTAAAGGCAACGTTTCATAATTGTATTATAGACAGAATTAAATTCACGATCAACTACATTCTCTGTTACAACCTCTCCTACCAAGAAATCTAAATACATTATGTTCTGCTGCCTTTTTTTGTCACCTAAGTGCATTATATATTCAAATTGTATTCAGACACCTCACAAGAGAAATCACAATATATTCAAATCACATTTACATTCAAATGAGTCACCTTGGGAGGTCTTCCGTTTTAGGCTGCTAAAGTTATTTGCATTAATAAACGCTGTGGCTGGGCCCAAAATAAGGAACTTATTCCTACATACTCTGAAACATGAGACACATTAAGACACAAAAGAATGTTTCCCAGTCTAACCTGGGAGGTGACTTGGTGCTGGTCAAAGTGGGAGAGGTGCTGGAATTTGGAGAAGATATCTTCTGCAGTGGGAAAGGCCTCCGGCTTACTCCTCTTCCTCTTTTGTCCTTCCTCCCCTCCTGCGTATGTGGGAAAGAGAAGAGAATAGAAAATAAGAGAGGGAGCAGCAACTCATAGCCGCTCAGCGGTATTCTTTCCAGTCTGCCAAACAGGCCAGTCATGAAATCGAGTTAAGCCAATGGGCTGTTATCTTATTTCCAGGCTTGGGCGTCAGTGCAAAAGACACTGCTGTAAAGGCACTTGGTGGTGCTTTTTATTTAAGAGAAACACCACTGTGAGCTGAAGGTTATCATCGGTTCACAGGAATGAGATAAGGCGACACAAAACACTCCAATCTATGCAATTACAGTATATCTCCTTAACCTCAAATCACCTTTATAAGGTCACATGTATCTGAGATAAAGTGGCTGTGAACAGATGAGGGCTGTTAGCATAAAAAATTGGGTGGAAAGAAGATTGAGTGATGCAAGCCCCTAAGGGGTTGATAAAGAACAGAAAAAAGCTTGTTCTCTTAAGTAAGGGCATGGTAAAAGGGAAAACAAATGAAATGTATTCAAAGAGGGAGAGTTATTGAGATGATAACAGTCACAAACAGCCAAGCATGATAAAGCTCCTGTGTTCCAAACTGCTGTCTGGTGAAACATTATCTCTTTCATGTGTTATTTTCTTCAGAGAGACGCAGGAAAAAAATCCAGCCAATAAACTGTGGGGAAAAAAACATCAAAGCAATTTCACTGACAACATTTTCATTATTAAACATAAAAAGTAGGTGAAATGAAACTGAAACGTAATCTTAAATGGCAGTTTCCTGCCTGACAAACTGCTTTCCTGCAGTTAAGGTAATGTAAAACATAAGTAAATGGGGAAATACAAGGACATAAAGTTATCAGTCAAAAAGCGGTTACCTGTTTCTGCTGTGCTTTTGCGGTTC
>CM042435.1:28732003-28889503 GCA_023631565.1 Gymnocephalus cernua
TCTTCTACTTCTAATTTATGTAAATACAAGTTGTCTGTTTCAATAAAATAATTATATGAGACTTCCTTTCCAACAGTGCCTGTTCTGTTTTGAAAATAAATGCACTGAAATAATTGAATGCATGAAATCCACAATTTCAAATAAACACATCTCTTGTGTTTTCCTGATGTAATATCTTCTGTGGTCTGAAGTAGCAGCTGAGGAGCAACCTGGAACTGGTGTACTTCTGGAAAAGTGATGCGTCAAAGTCATTAGTAAACACAGTTAGAATACATTGTTCATTGTAGTGACAAAACAATTAAATATGTATGTACCAATGCAAGCAGGAATACACATACATAACCTACAGCGCAATTGGAAAAGATAAAGGGCTTTCACACATTTATGAATAGAAAGCTCACCTTTGATTTAACCTGATGTATTTGAAATTCCAGAGCTATTTGCTGCCACTTGTGAGAGCACTCCAAGAGGAACCAATTTGTTGTTAGAGAATTAAAAAAAAAAAAGCACCTCACCCGCAATCTATAAATAATAGATTTCCAAGTTTTAAAAAAAATTAACACACAGCAATAAAACCTGTTTCCACTAACAAACAATGGCATTCATTGTGTTTTGGATCAATAAACCCAAACAAGACAAACAACAGCTGTGTTTACAGAAGCATCAGTTGGGTTGTTTTAACAAGGACATAAAAAACACTGCATTTACTTACTTTTTCTGAATCGTTCTTGTTTAGCAATGTTCAATTGAATTGTCCAAGAGAGTTCTGCACTGTTTGGGGACTGTTTTATCACCGTGGCCACTCGCTCTCTTCTTGGCTTTTACAGAACTGACATGTAAATTTCCCTGAGTGGTAATATACACATCAGGCTCCTCCACACCTAATTTGTTAGCTACTTCTGCCCAGGTGGTCCTGGCAGTAAACAGCTATCGAACCTTGCCAGACAACAATAAGTAAAGCTAAATTTGTAAGATAGCTGACGACGCAAAACATGCACTGATATATCTGCATTATGTGAGTTTCGTGGCAATATCAGCTTTCAAAAAAACCTGAAGTACATAGCAACATTAGCGGCCCTGTGAGGCTGTATTAATGCTCATTGCACAGTGAAAAGCTGCTTTCCTCAGTCTGAGATGTACTCTGTCAGGCTCAACTGTATGTAGCTTAGCCTTGTAACATTAGCATAATAGCACAGTAGCATTTGGAATGGTAACATGCTAACATTCAACACAATGGTAACGTTCACATTATTACAGAATAAATCTTATTTTGACAGCCACTTAATTAGCCTCATGACAGACAAAAGCAAACCTCTTATTTTCATTAGTATTTATATCTTATCAGTATTGGTAATCAATCACACAGCTGAAGGCTAGGACTGATTTTACTTTAACAAACCAAATGCTTGGAATGGAGAATCCATTTCCTTTCTTGTGGACACAGGTGAAAAATGTTTTGGTCAACCTAAAAATCAATCCTTTCCAACTGTAAATAGTGGAAATCAGCAGGAAAAAACACACACGCACAAGACTGATGTGAAAAGAATCACACTGATTGAACAGCCAATCCAAGCACAGCGCAGCGGGTGAAGCCAATGTAGTACAAAGTAGATGCCTTCTCCAGCCATTACACTGCCAGTTAAACCAACATAAAGAAAACATCGTGTATAGACTCTTTTAGAGACTCGCGGGAGGGTCTTACCTTTTTAGCAAGCTGTGTCAGAGGTTTAGTCCCCGCTAAATCCGTGAACCAATTATTGATGGAGCTCTGTGACCTTGCTGTGACAAGCCAGAAATTATCCTTCTGGTTGACCTGTGGCTTACGTTTCCCTGTGTCTGGAAACGTGTTGTAACGCAGCTTCTCTGCAATGATGCTGCTAAAGTTTGAACTGATCTGTAAAGCATTGAGGGAAACATGTATGAATGTCAAATCAAATCACACAAAAATACAACAAAGAGCATGCAAGGTAGAACCTGAGCTAAAGTGCCAAGAGTCATTTACCTTCGCAGGGTTAAAGTTGACATTTTTGGCACTGCCATGTTCATCACCAGACACAGCTGGTTGGTTATTGAATCCTTGTTTCACATTCAGTGCAGTCAACTCATCCTGAAACAAACATATTACAGTGCAAATTTATTGATAACTGAAAGCATTCATGCAAAGTTGCTAGTATCGATCTAAAATATCTCATATTTTCTGATTCCAGACCAGCTAGTAGTATTTTCTGAAAATCCGCAGTCTGTGCTGATTTGGGTTTGCTGACACCAGGAAAAAAATTAACATAATTGTTGATGCTATTTGTTGATTTTGTTTGGATATGCCAAATTGTAATTATATAAGTGATTATTGGTCAGATGGTAGAGCTAAAGCTATGCTTTTTGTTGGCACATGTCCCTATACATGTTCATAGCAACAATAATGGCAAGGATACAGTTGAAAAAGCGTAACTAAAGAAGCAGTGATGCCTATTTTGCCACATAGTTTTGCCAAAAGTGACAATTTTTTGTACTCCCAATTTAATTGAATCTGTTTTTTGTTAATGATCAATGCATTGTTTTTTATTGATAGTGATTCATGTTTTAATGTTGATTTTATGTTGATTTAAGAAAAAAATACGTTTTATGATAATTAAAAAGCGTGGTTTACTTCATAGGCTGTGTACCTGTGTTGCTTTTATTATTTATTACTATATAATATGTATTACTATTATCTGGGTCACATAACAGTGATATAACCCAAAGAGGTATCTTGGAATTCATTCAAAACTTTAATTTCTTTGAAAAAGTAATAAATTAATATTTAATAAATTTGACTGAAAGAGACAATTAGGCCGATATTGTTAATCGCAAGTATTTCTGAGACAATTAATTGTACTGCAAAATTTTGAAATGTTACTGCTCTACAAGTCATTAGAGATTTCGCAGTATACCCCAGAGGTCAGTCAGTTTTCCATCTACAGACTGTACTCTCCACACTCGTATGTGCTTAGCTGTTGCGGTACTTTGCACTATTGTTTTTTTCTCCATTTTCATGTGTATTGTATGCACACAAACACCAAGGCAAGTTCCATGCATGTTATTTTGGTAATTCATCTCATTCTGATTGTGATACACCAATAGACTATCCTAGGTTAATAATAGATTAGGATCCAACAGCACTACCCATCTAGGCCAAAATCCAATCCTAAAACTAAGCACAGATCATGTATCTTAAATTAATGTAACGTTATAGCTTGCAGGTCTTGAAGGTTAGCTGTGCAGGTTTAGCTAACGTTAACTCGTTGGATCAAAACATCAAGCGAACAAACAATTACCAGCCACGCACAATCTAAAACGCAAACGCGTTTTGTTTTTCATCACAAAGCCAACGTCAAAAATATTGGTTGCAGTTTAAACAAAGCTAGCTCATCCACAAGCCGATGAGCTAGCTAGCTTAGCAAACTCTAGTGTCTAACGAACCGGTTGTTTTGCAAGCTGACAACTAGCTAGGTGCTGTTCATTGTTATTGCTAGGCCCAAATCGTCTAACGTTAGAGGGCTTGCTAAACAGGCTAGCTTATGTGAGCTTCTTGGCTGAAAATTTCCTTCCACAAAACATTATTCCCGGACTTTCAGTTTGCACATCGTCAAATCTGACCTCTTTCTGTTTTGGATCTTGAGGATAAACGTCCGGAGGGCCGAGTCGGGGCCGCTTTAATGGCCGGTGTTCGTAACTTAGGATCCCGAAAGCAGCCATCATCCAGCGGCATCACAGCCAGAGCTTTCCTCCTCCCCAGCAGCCTTAACCGAGCTACAACAACGAAACACACTTCCGGTAAGGCTTCCTCTCCGAACTTCAAAATAAAGGTAATGGAGAAAACATAACGCACTTTTAGGACCCTTGTTTTTTTTTTAGTTGTAATGATTTCTGTAACAAAACAATGTATAGACATTAATTAACACATGCTGTAATGTTTACAAAAAAATTGCTCCTGTGGCATTGAATTGCATCCAGCTTTCAACTAAATTATATACCATACAATCGTAAACATCAACAATATAGCCTACTCACATCCACTTACCTTCGATAGATAAGCAACCTGTTATAATAATAACATAATAATAATTATAATATAATTATTATTCCACATATTGTACAATCCTCATAGAGCTGTTTGTGTACATGTGTGTATGTACATATGTGTATGCATAAGTATGTGTAGGTAGGCTATACATACACTTTATATAAAAACTTACATCTGTACATTTAGTCTTAGTAGCTTTAATATTTAGGTATGGTGCGTATTCCCAAATTAATGTTTAATTAAAATACCATACAGCAATAGGTGTTTTAGCGAAGGAAAACTGTAGACATTTGTGTTAAAGAGAGTAGAAGGAACAGAGGCTTAACTGGGTTCCAGCAGCAAATTCTTTCCCACAAAAAAATAAACAGATGTCTACAATTTGTAATGTCTTCTTGTAATTGTTATTCTTATTTGTTCAAACTCAGAAAGACAGGTAGAATGACAAATAAGCAGCAAAAAACACTCAAGCGTATACCAAACATTTTTCTCACAAACACACCAACACATGCATACTGTATAGAAAGCAGGTATCTGCAAGTAGATACGATTATGTCTTGTTGTGCGGCATGTGAGATCAAGGAGGTAAACCCTGGACAAGGAATACAAAGGCTTTGAGCTGCTGACTGTAATATTAATCAGTAGGGGTTCTGAGTAGGATAAGTATTGACTGAGGTCCAGTTGTTTCTTTCTCTCACACACATACATTGAAATTCTTTGTGTTGTATAGTCCTTTAAGTTTTGTTAATAAATAAATAAATATAGTTTTCCCTTTCACTCATGTGCAGCTTCAAGAATTCCAACAATTGTCCTACCTTGTTAAGGAATTTATGTTGTTTGTTAACAGCTGACCAGTTTCCACACAGTGACAGTGCACATAATGAGCAAGAACATTATCAGCTGTGGAACAAGAGTGTGTGCAGCACCTTACTGCACGTGTCTTTACAAAAGGATTTATACTATTTTTTTTAACATATGCAGTAGTACATTTTCTAGACCTGTACCGTCTTTGGTGTGTACAGAGTTCCCCTTTAACATGTAAAATAGCTAAGACTGGACATCAGCATATTACATATATATTTTTAATTGAAAAACAAGTACCTTAATAACAAAAATCAAACATTTAAAATAAAGATTACAATCTCAAGTGTACAAAGGCAATCCTGAAAATGTATCAATGCAATAGAAATATATTGCACTCTTCATGATTGTTCAGCACAAATTATATAAGATTATAAGGCAGAAGTTTACAATCCCCAACTTTTGTAAAAACACATTTGAAGACACATCTTATGCTGATCAGTTTCAGCTTTGTTGCACATTACATACTTGTACCATGGTTTAAAACCTAATTGCAACTGCATAACGTACTTTGCTCAACACCAGAATTACCTTGCAGGTAAAAAACAAAACAAAAAAAAACATTACCATCTGTATAAAATTTGCAGATTTTAAACTTCAGCATTTGGATTTAGAGGAAACTTCGGCTCATTCAAGAACACGGTATTTTCATGCAGTCTGCAAAAAAGCATACTTACATGGCTAACTCCATTATACAGTATGACCTGAAAACGTTTACAGCTCTAGGCACATATTGCATCTGCAAAGATTCACTGAAATGACTGCATTATAACATCAAACTAGATGCATATAACATAAAAAGAAAACCATTGAAATATTTTAGCATGTTCTGGAAAGTGCATAATGAAAATAGATTAATAGGTGACTTTTTAAGGTCTACTGTAAGGTATACTGTACTGAATAATCATACATAAAAGTAATACATTCTTAACGGTAAATTCGTGCACTCTGAGGTCTTAGTTATGGAAATAAAATTATTTAAACTAATTTGTAGTCTCACTGATCAGCTGGCCTCAAGAGAAAAAGGAAGCACCACATGTCCACATCAATTATAAAGTGCTATTGTCAGAGTCAATGCTCTGTTTCAGTACCAAATAACTCAGCAGGAATCTGTTACGTCTCCCTTTGCATAGTGAGATTTGATGTGTCCTTCAGAAATGTGGTCCCTGGGTCTTTGGTTTGGAAATAAACAGACATTGCTACAAGGATCAGCCATCACATAGCCCCTGTATTTTTTAACACATCACTTTGAAACCTTTTTTTTTTTGTGCATTTCAGGTATTCCACTGAATATTTTGAGGTGTCGACCGCGCACATCCAAAGTTCAGCTCCACAGTCTTTTATCTGCTTTGGTTTTCTGATGCTTCTATCAGGGCTCTAAATCTTGAGTTTTCATCTGCCAGCAAGGCAGCGGGACTGTCAAACTCCAAAATCTATGAGAATGAAAAGAATAAAACAGTGATCAGTACCAGCACAGAATATATACAATCAGAGGTTCAACTTAATCCTTCCATTAACTTTGTAGAGGGAACAACATTCAAGGCATATTACTTTCTCGAAGAATATTGCAACCCAAGTTATTTAAAGCGTATGAAAAGACTTTTAATGTCTGAAAAATATTGACCTCAGGCAGCTTTGTTACGCTTTGGTGATTGACACAAGTTTCTGTAACCAGTGCTAATGGATCTCTTAAAGGAACTTTACACTGAAATGTTGACGCTGTTGATGTGACTCAAACTATTAGATGTTTATTCTGCTGTATTGGATATCTTATATGACATCAAAAGCTGTCATGGCTACATAGTTAACACCATAACATATTAAGCTGCGCACCATTAAAGGTGAATATGTGCTTAATGCAATCTGTAAGAAGTAATAGACCATTGAGGACAACCTAATAATAACAAAATAATTCAACTTCATTAATGTCTGTGGAGAACCTGCCTTTTCCCAGAATGAGAATGGTTTCATGGTCACAAATTAGGGGTTATTCACACCATGAATCTTGTGAATCCTGATGGATCCATCATGTTTTCCACTAAACTCTACACACGGATGGATCCTTTCATACTCAGCCCATTAACATGGTTAAGGGGTGTCACTGAAGCTCGCAATCATTCATGTGCATTCCATGTTCACTACTTGCATCAAATGTCAGCTTGAACACAAGACCATCTAAGTAAAATGTCCTTATCCAATCCATCACCTCAAAGGGAGCAATTCACACAGTTAATCAGGGGTGTTTCAACTTGGGAATGAGTTTCAACCAAGGGGCCATATGGTGCAATCACGCAATCAGTCATGTGGCCTTTACTGTATACACACCTGGCCGTTGTCCAGAACCATGACCCTGCTGCAGCTCATCACTGTGTTGAGACGATGGGCAATGATGAGGGTGGTGCAGCTGCCAAACGCACAACGAATGGTCTTCTGGATGAGACGATCTGTCTCATTGTCGATGGCTGCTGTTGCCTCGTCCAATATAAGAATCTAAAAAAAACCCAGAAATAACAACAAAGAAGTTTAGACAGAAACAACAAACTGGAGATTACATTAAAGTCATGGTCATGGTGCTTGTGTTTGCTGTATAAATGTAACATCACAGAATATTTTTAACACAAAATTAGGAAAAACATCACACTATTATATACTGCATGCTGCTCATGCAGTTCATGCTGAGATGCAGTTCCGATGCGTACCACTAGATTGCAGTGTTGTCTCATGCAGGGAAACATGCACACTGACAATTCTATGATATTGGGAGGTTGTGTTTTCTTTTTATAAAACTGAGGAGAATCTCTTACTTGAGCTGCTATCCTTATCCATGTCAAACAATGTTCCACATGTAAATGTGAACTAGCAGCATTATACAATCAGCACCTTGCTGTTGCGCAGAAGAGCTCTGGCCACACAAAGTAGCTGTCGTTCTCCCACTGAGAAGTTCTCTCCGTTCTCTGTCACCTCTGAGTGGAGCGAATGAGGCAGCTGGCTGATCTGAAGAAAGCCAAAGGGGTGTACAGAGGTATAAGGATGAATGTTGGGGGCTTATTCTATTCAAGTAATGCATCGTTTGACATAATGTGTTAAGGTGTTGAACCATCTTGTCACTTACCATCTCTTTTATATGTGTCTTCTCAAGAGCTTCCCATATCTGGGAGTCAGAGTGTTGATCCCACGGATCTAAATTGGTCCTAGTGGGAAAAAAGACATAATTGTGATTTTCATTAATTGGATTAAACATTATGCCAATTTTCACATTAAGAGAAAAGGTATAGTATAGTAAACTGCATATACTACACTCCTTCCCCTCAGCTTACAAGTCAATTTACATTTGAGGCGGAGGTAAACGGCATCCATAAAGCAACTGTTTGCTCTTTTTTTTTATAAAATGAATGCTGATGTTTTGGTTTTTGTCTGTCAAATTTAGCGTATCTGTTCTTTCACTTCTTACTGCCTCGCAGCATTTTCGTTTCTGTTATGATTTCCCTCTGGTGTGGCTTTACATTCACACTAATAGACACAGAGTCTATATAATATTTGGCACCAGAATTAAACATCTTTAGAAAACCATTTTTGATGTAAAAAAAAACATATATTGGAGCTTTAAACAGGCAGGTTGACTAAAGGCACATCACTGGTAAGTATCCACTATATGGGAAGGAAGTGTTATACATATGTAAAGGCTGCTGACAGATGCCCAGTTTGACCACATTGTTGCACCACTAGACACTGGGGATTTTCCATTAGAGCAGTTGTTTAAGAGTACATTAATGGTTGAGGGCTATTTGTTTCTCATTCATTCCCTCTGCTCTGTTTTTTTTTCTTCAGTCTGAATACCTGACTGTCCCAATGAACAGCACCGGATCTTGAGGAATGATGGCTAGCTTGCTCCGCAGGTCATCCAGACCAATCTGTGCAATATTGGTTCCGTCAATGATAATCGAGCCTCCAGTCAGCTCCACAAGTCTGAATATAGCTACACCCAGAGAGGACTTTCCTGCAAACATGTACAGAAAAGATACTGCATGAAGAAATGTGTGTATTTGTTAAAAAAAGATGTGAAAACAGGCTGAAAATGCTGCTGGCTGGGGAACAGAAATGGGTCACTTGTACCTGAACCTGTGCGGCCAACAATGCCGATGGACTCTTCAGGCAGGATGGTGAAGGACAGATTTTTAAGCACAAGTGGCAGATCATCACAATAACGCATCTCCACATCCTGGAAGGTGATGTTTCCTTGCTGAGGCCAAGAGGAGGCAGGAGCATCTGCCTCAGGACTTTGACGGGGTGCTTCACTCTGTAGAGACTGAGATAAGGAGCAGAGATGGTATCTGGTATAAATCTCTAAATCTCTGTGGAGGTGCAAGCCCCCTGACTGATTCTTAGTGATTTTCTCTCTATGAGCTTTTCTTTGAAAAGAAAAGAAAAAGTTGAATTGATATTCGTATCTTTGCAGTTTGATGGCTGTTGTGTGAAACAAGCCCTGCCATGTGAGCTGGAGTGTGTTAAGACCTCACACTGGGTTTCTATCTGCTTCGTGCTGTGTTTATCACACATACACAATCATATGCACACAAAAAACACAAACACGTCTGGACATGCCAATTGCCCATAAATTCAGCTGCTGTTATTCTGGGCTGGTCTGCGTTTGATGGGGAGATTCTAGAAAGCGTCCCAGTCTATTTGATCATGTACAATGGAGTGCCACACAATCCACCTTCCTCACTGTGCTAATCAATGCTCTTACCTTTATATAATGATTGATCCTCTCAACTGATGTAAACCGAGCTTCAGTCTCTGTGAGCAGCCGCGTGGTAAACTGCAACAAGCCGGTCAGCTGGAGGTAAAAGAAAAGCAGAGAGCGGTGGAAGGTTAACACTGTTGCAACAATTACTACGAAAAACTGGGTGGTGATGGCGCAGTGGATATGACACATGCCTTTGATGTGAAAGATCCGGGTTCGATTCCCACTGCGATACATCAACCAATGTGTTCCTGAGCAAGACACTACACCCTAGTTGCTCCAGAGGCGTGGAACCTCTGATATATAGCAATTGTAAGTCGCTTTGGATAAAAAGCATCAGCTAAATCACATGTTATGTAATTTAATAAAAACATGTGGTATTTACCTTCAATGAATGAGCAGTAAAACAATCAAAAGAGTTACAGCCAAATAAACACATTTGCTGATATGACTCCTTGACAATTCTCTGCCATGGCTGTGTGACTCTCTAAAAAATAATAATAAAACCATACATTGGACACAAAACATATTCTAAGACAGGCTGTGGAAGTCACTTGCATGTATACATTACTTTCATGCATCCCCCTCCAAAAAGAAAATGAGGGAGGCTGAATATGTAAATAACATGATGGTTGTTTAAAGTGAGACTACAGTATGTCACTTCTGCTGCACAACAGCCACTTTTAAATGCTAATCAAATGGTATTCTAAACTACTGTTTAGCTAAATGCTATAATACTATAAAGGGCACTTTTATAGCAGCTGTTAAAAACAAAAGGGGCTTTACTTTGCCACATTTCTTTTTTTGGGGGGGCTTTTTATTGCCTATTTTTATTAGAGCAGCTGTAGAATGACAGGAAAGGGGTGAGAGAGAGAGAGAGAGGGAACAACACGCAGCAAAGGCCTGCCTGTCAGATTCGAACCCGAGCTGCTGCCAAGGACTCAGCCTAAATGGGGCGTATCCTCTACCGGGTGAGTGTCACATTTATAATCCTGTCTGCAGCCTCAGACTACCCTACCCTTTTCAACCTTTCAAGACTACTCGGGCTGCCAGTGTCTGTGTTACTACATGTGTTTTTTTTACAAACCTGCACTGCGTACGATATGGCGAGGCCTGCATAGGCTGGAGGTATCTGATTGTGCATGAAGACAATGCAAAGGGCTACACCAGTGATAAGAAAGATGCTGATGAGGTCCAGGCGGACAGCCAGCCAACGCATAGCGCAGCTGAAGAGGTAGTTGGAGGCCTGGCTGTTGTCGAGTAATTCCTGATATCTGGAAAAAGAGAGATAAACCCATTTCAACCAGCGCAAAAGCAAAAAGAACTCTATTCTGCCATGCTTGCAGAGAGGACGTTTTCTGGTGTAAGGTTTGGTGTATTTACTAACCGAGGACTAAACTGAAAAACTACGAGAGATTAAATAAGTTTAATGATCTCCATCTCTGACAGGCAACATTATACTCACCTTTGGAGGAAGTCGTGCCCTCTTCCATAGGCGTGGATTGTGGAGAGTCCCTGAAGACTGCTGGTGATGTGAGAGGTGAGTGGTGATTGGCTGATGTTCTCCAGGTGCTTCAGCTCGCGAATCAAAACCCTGGAAATAGAGAAAGATAGTCCTTTACATTTAACTTCCTACTAAAGAAATGCATTTAATAATATCACTATTTTGTAAATATGTGATTAAAAATGATTAAATACAGATGTTTGCAAAATGTTAATCGTTTGGATCTCTAGCTGTTTTTCTAGTGTCTATAACCTGATTCAAATTTTGATGATTTATATACTGTCTTAAATTATTTATTTATTATTTATATACTGTCTTAAATTATTTATTCTTATTTACAGGCAGACATATATTAACTCCAGATATTCATTCCAATTAAAGTTTATTTTTTGTAACCCTAAATGGTTGTGGAAAACAAATTCCAATCAGGGAAGTTAACAGCACTGCAGAATTGGAAAGCCTCCTCTTAGGTTTGCCTCATTTGAATGAAAATGGTAGGGTATTGTGTGCAAATACGCTCCGGCATGTGAGGAGCAAATCTTTTATATAAATACATCAAGTTGGAAAATCCAATAAGCTACACTTTACTCCTACTATAAGCCACAGCAAGCCCAGCAAAATCCAGTATGACGTGATGTACAAACCTTTGTGAAGGTAATTGGGTCTGATTTTAAGATCTAAAGTTTCACATTTTGGTACTGATTCACACTGATATTGCTGCCTTCAACCACATATTTATTAAGTAAGATACTGGAAAGAGCACAGACATTACACCTGTATACGGAAGCACCACTAAAGAATGAAGGAATGGAAAATGCATCAGCTCTAATGATGCAGTTGTGTGGCAGACAGGTAACGATGACACGGAGGAGAGAGGGATATGATCACCTGTTTTTCTGACAGAGCTCCGGTCGCTTCCTGCTATGTGATGCAATGTGCAATATTGTAAGCACCATCTCACACAGACGGCCATACAAATGGCAGCCAGAGAGACACCAGACTCGACGGAGTAGTGTGAACAAGAGAGATTTATTGACTGAAGAAGAGAGGGGGGTGTCTTTCTACTTTTAGACACCAAGATAGAATGGATTGTGCATGTGAATTACAAATCTCCTATGAATCATTTGGTTTTCTCATAAAAGCCCAGTAGAGAGGGGGAAATAACATGACACTTCCTTGCTTGGAGGATGTGATCCAGACAAACATGTTTATGCCCTGGGCTATTTCATTTCAGAAAAGCTGCTTTAGAAGTGGGTAATTTCAATGGGAGATCCAGTTTGATGTAACATCTATATATATCCTGGGATGTCGTGACTTTGTAAGATATAGTATTTCATTATTTTAAAGTGTTGCCAAGGGTGATCACTACATTTTGGTAACAGCTGGGGATCATCTCTTCCTCTTGGTTCTTGTGTGCTTAATAGTCTATCAAAGTTCAACATTAATTCCACTTGCATTGCCTACAAGTGTCTCTTAAAAGATAAATGAAGACATTTTAACTACTACAACTAAATTGATCCCTCAGGAGACAAACTGGAATTGGATCTGATTAAAGAAGTCAAGAATGACAGTTTATGTGCAGGTAAGAGATTAAGTGGTTCATATCTGCACAAGGGAAGAGGACGCTGTGTGTGATTTGGGAGCAGGTTTACCCCAAAAACTCGCTTTGCCACACAAATATCATACATTTAATTTGTCATTACTTATGACAGAAAGCTACAAATGTAGTGTTTGTATGTATAATAACATTAGACACATAGATTTTGCTTTCGTACTTTCTGGCTTTACACCAGCACAACAATAACAGTGAGAATCACATTGTTCTTGATCTCTTAGATACAGGAAAGATACTGTGGTTATTTCCCAAGATACCAGCGAGCTGTTGTTCACCACAGTGAATCCACCTTTATCGCACAATTGCTGCAAAACTGTAAATAATGATTAAGCAGAGTCATCAGATAATCCAGGGCGCTCCTGCAACACTTGCTGCAACAGAAGCTGTGAAAAATGTAATCAATGACCAATAACACTCCCATACTTACAGATAAAGATTATCACTGCACCTCTTCCACTGTTATTTATCTTCAGTACCCTCCAATAAAAGTTACTGATTAGAGTAGGTATGAATCACCTAATTCATAATTATTATGGGTTGTGCTGCCATGTATGCTGTTGCTTGTACAAGACTATATACATAGCAATACAAAGCTAATCACATTCACCACATGCTCCAAGCCCTTTTTAACTGGCAGCATTGTTTGTTCATGAGACTTGTTTTAATTTAACATTTAATCAAATGTCTCTTTGTAATGGACACTCACAGTGCTAAAATCAAACAAAATAACCCTTTTACAGCAGAAGCTGTCAAAAAAAAACAATAAACCCACTGTAGACTACTAGATTCATCTAACAGCTTAAGACCTAGATATGTATCTCAGGACTTGGCGGAGAACTAAAAATGTCTCCAAAAAAATGCAAATGTCGCTCTGTGTCTGCTGGCAATTGTTTGTTTACACATCCGCGCTATTAACTTTATGAGCCGGTGTGTTATGTGTCAGCTCATTTGAATGTTTTTCTGCCCCTAGTGGACAAAAATCAATAAATGCAGCTTTAAGTCACCAGTTGCCACTTAAAGTAACTTTAAACACTTGTTGCTTATTAATCACCTGTAGCCGGTAACACTGCTCGGATGGCTTTGAGGGAGATGAAGTATAAAGTGCAGTCTGTTTGAATCTCAGGCTCAATGGCAATAGCAATGATAACAACCAGTAATGAGAGTCTGACCTGCAGATTCGGTTGACAATGTAGAGGAAGGCTCCCAGTGGCAAGATGCAGATCAGGAACCAGGGGAAGACGATTCCCATCATTCCGAAGCAAAATAGCACCAGGGTCAGGTTCTGCAGCAGCATCTCAGCTTGCATGGTGAGACGTACATCAACTTTGGAGAGGAGACATATTGTAAATGAAACACACTGTGTAGTGTTGGATCCATCTCTATATGTGAAGAAAACCATCTCTTTGTGTCCCCCTAAGTGTCTTTTAGTGTTTTGTGTTCCCAAAAGAGAGAAAGAGACTCATAGGAGTATACAAAAACTTATACGTAGAAACAAAACCAACCATCCAAAAAAACAGCAACCCACAAAATCAACATGTAAAGACACCAGTAAAGTGTATAACAGAAAGCCACACTAAGAAAAATACCCCATGTGAAACCACACTGTGTCTTGGCAGTACACCTTGTCAACCAGGGTGACTTCACTGACTGAGAGCTCTCTTGGGGGAAGGTTCACAGTCAAGACAAATCAAGTCTCACCCTCATCCATGTCTCTGGAGAAGCGGGTCAGGATACGACCCAGAGGTGTTGTATCAAAAAAGTGCATGGGGCTGAGGAGGAGCCGGGAGAACAGCTTGTCGTGGAGCACGGAGGCAGCCTTTATCGTACACTGTCAACACAAACAACAGTCGTGGTTGAACATGAGACCTGACATGAAAACAAACAACTTTAAGAAACATACGGAAAGAATCACGGCTTGGATAAACAGACAGTTGGAAGGAAATCATCTGTCAATGTGCTCAGCCTCAAACACAAAAACACACAATGGATAAATACAGTGGCACTCATATGTTGCCTGTAGAGTTTAAATTGGTACTTCGCCATATGCTAAGCATGTGCACTGTGGTGGGGAAATTATCTTTTTCCTCGCATAAGGCAAGCTGTCAAATCTTCATTTATAATGAGTTTCTGGGAGGCATGACATAAAGGTCATGACCTAATGAGCAAGAGACATTTCACCAATAGGACAGAAATTACATGTGGCAGCAGAGAACAAATTAATTCTATTAATGGAATATTCTACACTCCCAAAGATCTCATCACAGCTAGGGGTAAAGAAAGATTAGCCATCTTTGAAAAATTAGCAATTTCAAGTGGCACACATTAACGCAGGGACCTAACCTCTGCAATGCAGTGTCAGGATGGGTTAGCTTGAAAAAGAAGCACACCCGAAGGGGCACTGACACACACACACACACACACACACACACACACACACACACACACACGCACACGCACACGCACACGCACACGCACACGCACACACACACACACACACACACACACACACACACACACACTGTCATTGTAGAGCTGTAAGACATGGCAGTAGCGGACAGATAAATGGATTTGGTTTACGGGCATTTTCAATTATACCACTGGAAGCATGAGAGCAAGAAAAAATGACAATAAAGACAATTAGGGAGGAGCACTGCTTAACTGTACACCACTGCTGTATCAACTTTTAATATTCCTTTTCAACACCACTATGTTTCAAAGTTCATCAGTGATTGATTAGGGAATCTCTGAGGAAGCTTACCTTCACAAACACTAGCCCTCTCATTGTCTTCAGCAGCAAAGCAGCTCCCATGGAAACAACATAAACAGTTGAATAGTACTGAATGTGAGGGTTGAGTCTCATGCTGTTGCTTGCCATCGTTTCATTCACCAAGATTATTGATGTGTTCTGAGGGCAGATAGAGCAGCAAATTACCAAAAGTGAGGGAAAAACAAAAATCTAATTTCTCCCCATCTAGGAATTTTGCCTCTAATGAAACTGAGAAAATCATACTTTTGAATACAAAAACTACATGAAAATCAGTCAGTTCAATGATGTTTACCATTCCAAGCACATTTCTCAATAGCAGCCAATGCCTGCTTTGCCGCACATCTGTTTCTTCACTGCTCGTGCTTGTTTTTAATTAAGTTTACCATAGTGCCGTTACTTTTTTAATCATGCACATTCAGATTAATGCTCAGTCTGCTGTCACAACTCACTGAAGCATAGTAGTTATCTTTCTTTTGGGAGCTAAATATACACTAAAAAGAGGCGTCTATTATAGTAAAGCAGAATCGTCTCCAAACTCACCCCTTTGCCCTGCTTGATCCAGTAGCTCAGCCACCAGTTACTGAAAGCTATGCTGCCTGTGGTGGAGAGGAAGAGGAAGATGTTGATGATGAAGATGATTGGACCTCCTGCTGCTTTGATGTAGGCACCATACACAGACCAGGCGACTGCACCAGAGCCCTTCTCCTCAGCTTTCATCAGTCGTTCTGAATAAAAGATGCAAAAAAGAAGTTACATGTTAATCATTCTCAATGAAAATAAGCATTTAGCATTTATTCTACATGTGGAGCATGAAGAGTGGCAGGGTCTCTCACCCCCTTTCTTGCTTTCCACCGTTGGTCCGACCTTGGCAACATCAACAGCATTGTCAGCCTTTTCTGCACCTGCCCTCCGCTGTTTGTTTTTTAAATTCTCTTTCACCAGATTCTAGGAGACAAAAAGGTAAGGAAAGAAAGTGAGCTTTCAAATATGACACAAATCACAGCAGCTGTAACAACAACACACTGCAAGTCATTTAAACAGAGATATCAGTGACAGAGTCTTTAGCAGCTCACCAGTAAATCAATGCATGCATAAATAATGAAAAGCCATGTATGCATTAACATTTCCAGCTATTGGGCCTGCCTTTCTGGGCTTATGAATTATTCAGCTAATGTTCAATGTTTTTGAGCAGTCGGGGTAAAGATGCCTTACTCAAAAGAACTGGCCTGGTGCCTCATGTGCCCCTGGCCTTACCTCCTGTAGCGTGCTGTTGAATAGGCTGGCATAGTCACGCTCTTTACCCATTAGCTGAGCATGGGTGCCATGCTCGGCAATCTGCCCGTCCTTCATCAGAATAATGTTGTCACACTCAGACAGATACTAGAAAAGAAAAAGAAAAACAGAGGAAAACTTGAATCTGTTAATATTTCCATGATGCTGAAACTACAAAATGTACAGACAGTCCCTTACCTGCAGCTGGTGGGTTACAAAGAGCACCGTCTTGCCTTTGGCGGCACCCCTGATAGCTTTATGGAAGACGTGGTTACCCACACGAGCATCAACAGCGCTGAGAGGGTCATCCAGGAGAAGTATGGGCCGCTCACTGTAGAGGGCACGTGCCAGGCTCACTCTCTGACGCTGCCCTCCACTCAGGTTGGCACCTCTCTCTCCAATCTAGAAAGAGAAAGTAAAAAAACAAAGCTCCATAAAAAACTATCCTCTAGTTGTGGTTGCACTAAATTGCAAACAGTCACATACAGTTACATACAGTAAAACTGCTGCACTCGTAATTTCAGCACAGACTAAGAGTAAAGAAGAAAAAATCATCAATTTATAACTTATATAACAGATACCTCAGTCATATCTCCATATGGAAGCTCTGCAAGGTCTGGGAGAAGGCAGCAGGCTTCCAGGACAGCATTGTATCTGATAAGGAAAGATGTTGAATTAGGGATACTGCAAGTTTGTTCTTCATAACATCATGATCCTGTAGCTCGTCTTACTTTTCTAAGTCATACTCGTTTCCAAACAAGATATTCTCCTTCAGTGACTCATTGAGGATCCAGGCTTGTTGTGGAACGTAAGCGAAGCCACCACTGACAGCTACGTTACCCTCTAACAGGGTCATCTGCAACACAAAACCAGACGGCTGGAAGCAGAGAAAACCCTTGAAACATTGCTTTTGAAACTGCGGGTCGTTGTGTGGCATGGGGTGAAAATAAAAGTTTCAGAAAGACTATTGTTGTTGTTGTTATTGATGTCTATGCTGTTTAAAGGGGAAACCAAACTCAACAATCTTACCTGTCCCAGTAGAGCAGACAGAAGGGAGCTTTTTCCACTACCAACACCTCCACAGATCCCAACCAGTGAACCCTAGAAAAGGGATAAAAACAGTGGCATTGTGGGAATTACATGAAGCAGGCAAAGTTTTGTCCAACACCTTAAGCGTGATTTATGCTTCTGCGTAAAATCTACGCTGTGGCTACGTACGTAGGTACACGACCCAACGGCGGACCCTATGCCGTAGCTTGACGCGCACCTCTCGAAATATATAACATGTCTTTCGCCCGTGGCTTGGTAGCGTTGCATTTCCCCGACTCATTTCCTGGTTCTCCTTCTCCATAAACAACACAAAATCAAGGAGAAGGGTAACTTTTCCTGCTCCAGGTTTCCCACCGTGGTCAGAAAGAACAGTGGAGACACTTTGTTTATCTCACTATGACTCTAGAGTCACTACTTGCTCCGAAGCTAATTGCCGTCCCTCTCTCACTTTCCCTCACTCTACCACACACTCCCCACACACGCACACATACCGGCTAGATGCACACACCAATGCACAAGTATAAACTTCAGGCCACTTACGTAGGCTACAGCGAAAGCTCTGCGTGGAGCTTCCGCAGAACCATAAATTACGCTTCAATCCACTTAATGTATATGTTTGTGTTACCGTCTTAATGCGCTGGTCAATGCGGTGCAGGGTCTTGTGCAGTGGAGGTCGCATGCTTTGAGTGGAGGAGATGGTACTTTGTTGACTCTCCTGCTCCATATTTGTGAGGAGACTTTGTGCGTTGGGACCTTCCTTGTTTACTTTGCCGTCCTCTGTGGAAATGTCCAGGCTGAGCTTCTCCCTGCGCAGAACGCGCATCATTCCTCCTCGCTTCTTGGGACATGGGTTAGGTTTTGCAGGTGGAGAGCGTGCCTTTTCCCAAGCCAGTGTTGCATCCTGAAATTCCACTGCATTGCTAGGATCCTCCATTTTGACCAAGACAACCTCTCTGTCATCAATCATAAAGAGCCTCTGTGAAACAGACACAGTGGGTTAATTAATGCAACATTTGATTTTAACCACACAATTATTTTTTTAAATGTGTGCTTGCAAAAAGACAATTGACTACTTTTTCTTTTGTCCATGATGAAAATAAATAAGTGAAAACAAGCTCAAGGTTTCTGTCTTTGCTTATGTTAAAGCAAAATATTGTTTATATGTGGTTTAACATACTTGAGGTTGTGCTATGTTACGAGACATGTATTACTCATCCTTGTGCTTAAGGTACAGTTCATCCTGTCCTCATTACTTTGCTTTGCATTAGAGTAAAAACACAGAATACCTCAAGCCTTTTGGTGCCTCCTAGGCAGAAACGCTTGCTTACTTAACCCTAGCTGGCTCTGTGAAACCATCTCTCACTAACATGCGACTTTTGTGTTTGAAATACAGTATGTCAAAAATGTCAGTATGTGGTGTGGGCAGGTGTGTTTTTAGCATCAACAGAGGCACCTTTTGATTGGCTCTGAGAATCGTAAAACCTGCTTGCACTGACATACTGTATCCACAGTCAAAACTTAAACTGGGCATTGTTTTAAATAAAATCAATTTAAGTGGCTCTGTGACAGAGATAATTAACAGAATTTGACAGTTTATATTTCTTACTTGAAATCTTTTGACTGCGACAGCACCCTCCGACAGTGACCTCACAGCTAGTGGTGTGACTTTCAAGGAAAATGTCATGGAGTTGAAAACTGCAACCACAGTGAAAGCCTGAGGTAGGATGAGATAGAGACAGTTCGTCACAAAAATGTTTACCTGGGGCTACACCTGACTTTAAAATCTATAAATGCTCATAATAGCTAGAGACTTGTCACATCAATTCAAATTGAAAAAATATTAATTTAATGTAAATAATCTTTTTTTATATAACAAACAATTAGGAGAACTAGAACTATTAGGTAGAACTTAATGGTTATCAAAACCATATACCAAGCGTGTTTCCAGTGAAGACACATTAATCCAAAATGAAAATATGCAGTGAACATGGTGACTATAGTTTCCCATATCTAAATACCTGAGCTGCAGTAAGGTCATTGCCCAAAGCCATATGTAGGGTGAAAGTGCACACGCATGCTATCACCATGACGACGGGAGCCACACCCACTGTGAGGCTCTGGATGACCCCAGCTCTCTCCAGTATCCCCCGCTCTTCTGACCGCACCTCTGTTGAGGAGATAAGAGAGAGAGAGATGATAAAAAGGCAAAGACGTGCAGAAAGAGAGAGAAAATGAAGTTAGGGTTGAGTCTCTCCCAAAGGGTTCTCCAGTGAACATTCAATCAACGACACCATAAGAGTCTCTAACCAGTACATAGCGGGTGGACAGAAATAGATACAAGAGGGAGGACGAGGGCCCCACATCCATACGTGGTATGAAAAGGGCTTCAAAACCTACTGAACCTGGATAACTGCACAGGTCTAATGCCCAAATCCTGCCCCCCTTCCTTCAAATTTGTATCTCCCAAATGCACACCGCTAGCTGCTTTGTTCACCCAGTTCACTGGGTGCAAAAACTGGAACAAAAAGCTTGTGCATCTTTAATTCAGACCCAGCAGCACTGTGTGTGAAATATGAGAACTCCCTCCTCCTGGTTCATGTTATTCTCCATGGGATTTGCTTTGGATGTTATGTGTGTTTCTGCATGGATTACAAAGCAAATGTCACACGCCCCGGGCAAAAACACTATGATCACCAATTTAACAACAATAGTAATTGAAGGGAATTACACTGTAACTCTTAGAACTCATTGCCCATTAAGTTGAATGGGATTAAGTATTATTATAATAGGTAATCAAAGGACAGCAGTGAAAACGAGCCCCACCTGGCTAATTTGAAGCATGATTAAAAATGGCAAATGATTCTTATCCACAATCTACAGTACAGGAAGGGCCTCATGAGAAAAGTAAATCGCTAATTCATGGATAAGTAGAACAGCCTTGACAGTCATTCAAGGTATCATAAGGCCCCAAACCTTGCAAATTAACCCTGAAGTCAAGGGATTCACACTGGCCTGGATTATAGAGGGTGGAACAGGGTAAGACTTAAACGGCGTTAACTAATGAAAATGGATTTAGGGTCAGGGTTATCTTGCCAGAACACAAAGAGGATAAGTCTAATTTCAGGTGATAAACTGACCATTTAGTTACTTATTTGCCACAATGACAGGTGTACAAATGCGGTGACCCTTTAATCTGGGTGAGTTGGGAATAAAAAGCCTAATAAAGCACTTAATTGCATCAAGTTTGCATCTCTAGAAAGCTACCCAGTCCTAACCACAAACATGAAATGGGCAGTGTATTATGATATTGCTGAGTCATTGGGGATCATGACAGCCACTCACTGTGAATATTCTGTGCAAAGGCTTCTTCCCAGCAATACATCTTGATGAACTTTATGTAGCCCAAGATCTCGTTCATCAGCCTCACGCGCCGGTCAGTCACCGCCACACACTTTGTGCGGAAATACGCCGTCAGTCTCGATGCAAGCATCTGTCCAGACAGGAAAAGAGGAAATGATGACAAGAGAAATAAGTGGCAGGGGAGGAAATGAAAGCAGACACAATCACATTAGCTGTGCTGCAGGCCTGTCCGGGCGACCGGAGTGATAAATGCCTTTCACATCAATACCAGGGTCTCCGCCTGTCAGACTCTGACTTAGGCTGAGTGTAATTTGAAAATAACAGCTACAAAGTTGACAGAAGATTGATAGCCAAAGAGTTATGATGCTTTTAAAAAGTGCTTGTTGTACTCTTCAACAGTCTAAATTAACGTAAAGATTTTACTTATGTCTTCTACTAACAAAATTTGAGAAAGTTCTCGCTCAGAAAATAACGAGTCAGCAATAAAGCAACATCTTTTAGAAATTTCTATAATGAAATCGCTTGTCACGTATGATCATAACTTTTGGCAAAACTTTTAGAAATGGTTGTAATTAAATTGCTTGTCACTGCTATAATGAGTATGATCATTACTTGGTATGAATTTAATAAAATCTGTAATGAAACTGAATAAATCATTTGATCTTGACAGCAATTTACATTATATTAAAAACACTGACAGTTGTCTGTGTTTGGGTGTGTATTGTTGTTTATTAATCTATTTTGCCTAGATTAGATTATACTATCCTGTATTTTGTCTCTGTCTTTGTAATAACAGCATTGCACAACAGTCTCAAAACGTCCTTTGTCTCACTGTTACGGATGATATAGCTGAAGTCGTACCATGGTAGGGTAGAAGAGGATAAAAATTGCTGACCCCAGCAGAGCTGTGGGGCCCAGGAAGTATGCAGTGTAGGACAGACCCAGTATTCCCACCAGGGGCCCCCCGGCCAGCAGGCAGCCCACTGACACTGCTTCATACAGCCGCTGGCCGTCGCTGGAGCAGATGTTGACCAGCTAGATAGACAGACAGTGATTTACATTATAAATTGCATTATAAAATCTACAATAAACTAAATCTTTTCAACAAGGTGCACTGTAACCTTACCACTAAGACTATAAAATATTTTTTTCCAAATACAGTTGTCCTTATTCCCACGTTTACTTGCACAATGATTCCTTTTAAGCTGTGTAATGACTAATCCTAGACTGCCTCCCCTCCCTCAGCCTATGGGATTTGTCGAGATCTAAGCAGAAATTGTGTAAGAACAGCAATTAAATCCATCTCAATCATCTGCATGTAGTGCCCTGCAGTGGGGGGTGATTTAGTTAATTCGGAGATGAGTCCCCTCCAGGATTATATCACCTACCTCGCCTGGACTGATGTCTTTAGTGCTGCGTAGGCGGAGGATCTTGTTGAATGCAAAAGTAAGAGCTGCCCCACGGAGGCGTGCTGCAGTGCGGTAGTTGACGGCCCACATGAGCGACATAGACCAGGAGCGTATCAATTCCATGAGAAAGATCCCGGCTACCAGAGAGAGGCCGTACGGCACGCAGCTCACTGGGCTCTGGGAATACTCCAGCAGAGCTCGGACCAAAAGAGCCTGGGGACGGATGGGGAGAAAGGGGAAAAGAGCGTAAAAGAAGTTAAATTAAACAGAGAAGAAATAGTAAAAGAACAGAAATGAGCAGAAAACAACACAGACAAAAAGCAGGGACATGGAGAGAGATAAAGTGGGACAGAAGAAGGAGGAGGATAAAAAGGAGAGGGTACGATTTATAAAAGCTATAGATAGAGATAAGCTTGGCAGGGATGGGGAAGAACAACACAATAAAAAGAGGAGAAAAGAGGAGAGAGAAAAGATCAGGTGAGTAAAATAAGCATAGACAACTGGGAAGAATGGTTAGACATTTAAAGGCCTGATATAGATGACATGAGTAGACCAACAACATTTTGTGAGGAGTCAAATACATAAAATAAGATAAGTAAGTCCATAAACTGCAGAAAGAATATATACAACACAGGTTTGTCAGTGTACTAAATAAATCAGACAGGAATGTGAGACACATGCATCATTGTGTAAGAACTAAATCCAGTTAATGCTATTAGTTGCGGCTAGTAGAAAGCACATAGCGTACACATAACATCACATAAAAATAAACAGCTTAGAGCACAAGGAACAATGGGACAGACTCAGTAATATCGTAAACTGGGAATATCAAACATAATTAGCCTTTAGTCTAAGGTGATTATTTAACATTTTTGATAAGGAATGTTTATACATATCTGCACTTCTTTTTGTTGTCTGATGGCCATCTATGGCCATTATTTGGAGGGAAATTTAAAGTGTGGCACCAAAGCATGACTGGGTACAAACCAGTTGATCCATGGCATTAATATGGGTTTCACTATCTAAGGCTTTGTAATCTCCCAGTATGTTTTTGTTTCAATTTCCACACCAGCGTGAAACGGGATAAAGCGATTTTCAGGAAATACACCCGGACTTGGGACTTCAAGCCAGCGACCATGCTGAAAGGCATATTAGCCAAATCAGCGGAATATAAAAGGAAAGGAGGATTTGGACAGTACGCACAGGCCCAACGAAGCCTGCCACCATTGTGAGGAGGAGGGAAAAGATGGCCACCAGCATGCGGGTTTGGCAGAACCTCCAGAAGACTCTTGTCAGGGATGCCCCCTCTCGCCCTCTTCTTTTCAGCTCATCGTGCCACAAAGCTTCAAGTCTGGAACCAGAAACCAGGAGCACAAAATTATGACAAGATATATGAACTCACAGCTCAACCAAATATTATTACATTGTTACTGAACTTCATTTACTGAATGATGACTCTCAATGATTAGTCAAAATCATTTTTCCACTCTTAAACCACTCTCACACACGGATGCTATGCAAAGTGCTGTTATAGTAACAATTAACTGTATGTAAAACTTGGCATTTTTGAAGGGTAAAATTATCACGAGTGAAAAGAATACTTAATGTTTTGCTATTTTTCCATCAATGAAGTTGATTAAAAACTGTAGAGTTGCACTCTCAATTTATCAGACTGCCGAAAGCACAATGGGGAATATAAACAGTCTGGCAGGCAATCATGGCAGTTGGAAATCACTAAAGAAAAATGAAGGATAGCGAGGCAAATAATAATGTAAAGGTGACCTACAATATACAATTATAAATGATGCATCACATAATTAGACTGAGAAAGGTATTACCAAACATGTTACCAAAGATGTGCTAATGTACTACTTTATTGCAGTATAAAGCCACTCAAAGAGGGTAAAATATCTTTTTGGCCAAATGCATCATTGCTAATGACTCTATAAAGCAGCAGCAGAGCAGCTGCAGAAAGTAATTTACGGCATAATGACTTTATTAAAAACGTATCAGAGATAGACAGAACATTAAACCAACTAGACTCTCACACAGCCTTATAATTACTACTTGAAGTCAAATGGTGTTGAATCTAAGAAATTGCAATTAATTGCAGCCCAATAGCTGCACTGAGCACAGCTTGAGTCACCGGTAATGAGACTTCTATTATTTTATATTAATGCACCAAGCAAGGAACAGTCAACAATGTACGGAAAGAGCAGCAATTCTACTAACATGTAGGCCCTACCTACATTATGGTAAATATTAATACACTATATACAAAGTAGGGCTGGGCGGGTATATCAACGTTTTAAAGGTCCAATGTGTAATATTTGTACTGTAATAAATCCAAAAATGACACCAATGCCTCATCAGATATTAAGGAAACATGTTAAGCTGAAATACTATCTTTTCTGACAACAATGCTAAAGTCAGTATTTTTTCTTTTTGAAATTTACAATCCGTGACGGAATTTATGTTTATGTTTTGGTTTGTGTGTTGTTATCAACTGCCCAGTTTGACAGCCAGGCCGGGTTGCCAGATATAACTGTAAACACGTAAACCAGCGCGCTGCAGCTGTAACGTTAGTACAGCCATGAATGCAACAAACAAATGAATGGGATCAACAGAGATAGATTATACCCGACATTAAAAAACAGCATGTTTCTAACAGTTGCGTGACCAGAGACGTAACAAACCCCGGGTTAATATTGGAGATGTATTTGAAAGATGGAGACAGCTTACAGCCCAAAAGGACGCTGAGTTGGCTAATTTCCTCCTGTACAGGTAAGCATTAGCTTCAGGCTAATTTATCACAGCTACTAGGGACAAGCACTTTGTGTCATTTCAACATTCGTGTAGCTACTTCCATTGAATTGTATAGCTAGAGTAGTTGGTTACTCACAAAAACAACTGAGACAGCCAGTAAAGTGATTCCGACTGGTCCTGGCTAACGCCACCATGCTAACCCTGCTAATTGCTAACGCTACCGGAGGACCAGGCAGGCGGGCCACTGCTGTTTACACCGTTTAGCCTGTTCAGCGGCCGTAGCTAGCCGGCAACGGTGAGTTATTTGAAGCCAAGAGGGGGGGCTGTAGCTAAGTCGGAAAGAGAGGAACTTGAGTTTGCAGTGTGTTTAGCGATTGTGTAATTCTAAGGCTAGTAAAGTGTGTATTTCAGTCGGGTGGAAAAGGAGTGCAAGGCAGTTGTATTTTTAGCGGTTCCTACTGTAGCTAATTCTAAGCCGAAAAAGTGTGTGTGTCAGTTGGGTACAGAGCTCCGTGTGAGCACGGGCTTTTATGACTGTCAATATAGCCAGCATCTAACGTTAGCTACTCCGCTGTGCTGTGGAGTAATGTCTGGTGAGACAAGTGTCTAGCAACATTGTTGGATGCTCCGGTCTTAGCCTGGCAACCAACGTGAACTTTGAGTCTGGGGAGGAGGGGTGGGGGAGACGACTCTCTCCAGTATTTTGAATTTGTACTGCAGTAACTATTTTAAACACTAGCTGTCAGTATTACATATTGGACCTTTAAATTCTATCAGTATATTTTTAAATGAGATATAGAATGAGACAATTCTGTTTATATCGATATAGTTTGATGTTGCGAGTGCATCTCTCTCACACAAGTAAACCCTGGCCCCACTCTCCCGTTGCGTTTGCCTGACTCGCTCACTCACAACAGGGTCCAACAACAAGGATTACCCGATGCCCTGAAGCCAGTAAAAAGTTATATCGGACCAATAAATACAAACTGCCAGTTGCCCGATCAGGTCAGTGCTTAAAAAAGTGAGCAAGCAATGCGTGTCTACTCCACTCTCCGAGACCTCCCTCTGCTCTGTCCGTCAGTGCGAAGACAAACACAGACAGGCTTGTATACTTCATAGATAAAATGGCCCTCAATCCTAAAACAACATACGAGTTGAAATGCAAAATAACATTCATTGTGTCTTGGAGAAAAACACGACTGGGTTAAGAATGATAACTCGTGGTATAAGAATAACGTAGCTCCTTTGGGGAATAGCTCAGTGTGTAGCCTACTGCGTTTCACTGTTAAGAAGGAGAAGACAACCTGTAATTTTTCATTTACATGTTTTGCAGCTGTATATATTTTTTAAACAGGGAAGAATACCCTGTCTTTGCAATTCATTTGATAACAGTCTGTTTTAATTAAAGTGCTTGTGAAATCTCACGTGGCTTTGACTTACAATTGAACATTTAGCCCATTTCGTAGAAAATACTGAGCTATATATTGTGTATTGCTATTTAGCCTAAAAAATACAGAGATGTGATTTTTGGTCCATATTGCCCAGCCCAAAACCAAAGTCATGTGTATTTATAGTTTTTTGTATCATAATTAACATAATTTCAGAGATTTAAAAACTCCACGATAAGTGTGTGCGTGGTAACAGATAAATGGAAATGAGAGCAACATCTCAAAGGAGGAATGCTTTGCTTTTAAACATGGCTGAAATGTTTCAGTCATGGTCTCAGTTTGCCAGGTGGCAAGCGAAGCTGATCTTTCAAGAGTGTGTTGGCCAGGACATCGCGTTCAAGGTTCGCACCTCACTGAGCACCAACAAGTGTCAACTCTCCCAGGGTGCTTTTCCCATTCCCCCTCTCGCCATCATCCCTGCTTTGCATCGAGGTTGCATAACTGTTCTTGCTATGTAAACACAAAATAAAGATCTCCCGTCTCCAGAGACTCTGCAGCACTCATGCACACCATCGCCCACCCGCGCCAATGTGATAGCTTTGTGCTCCTCTGCTGCTTCCTTTTTTTGTGCTCTTTAGCACATACAAAACAGCAGCACTAAACCTCCAGGCTGTGAGCCAGAGCCTTTTAACAGAACTGGTCATTTACAACCCACACAATTGTCACCAGATAAAAGAGTGATCTTCCTCAAATAGCCACCCTCCTCTATATTGCCGAGTCATGGTGCCATGACTCGACAGCACGTGAGTAATGGAAAAAGCATGGGTTTTCTTTTCAGTTAGCAGTAAACACTAAATGCCCCCTAATAAGCTTATTGTGAGTCTTTATTGCTCATTAATAGAATTAGTGCATTACTACAAAGCATCTCTCAGGCTGGGGTTTGGCATGCAAACTGTGACTTTTATCTCATGGTCTGCTCCAGCCTGGATCCAGTCAATGACCGCCAATAAATGTGACAGGGAGACACAGTGCATCACAGGTAGAGGAGTTAATGACATAGCCAATAAAGTCAGGCACTAACTCTCACTGTAATCTCTAATCCCTGCTATTCTTAGCAGACACTTGTGCCAGCACAACGTTCCTGTATTGGTAAAGAAAGACTGGATGTTCATCAATTAAGTCTTACTGCACAGACTGAGCAACCATACACAATCCTTGATAGTGGTTACATGGCAAGGAAACACAAGTAGTTTGAACTTGCACTTGCGCAGGGAAAGCAAAGGTTTCTCAATATTTGTTCAAAAAAGAAAAATCAGATCAGTTGCCCTGATACAAAAAGCTCAATTAGGTGCTTGAAACAAAAAAACATGACTTTTTGACCTTAAATTCATCATACTTTGTATCATAATGTGTTTCTACATTACAAAACATGACTATTTCATTTACAGGATTATAGCACCATTTTGACTTTAATTTAAAGGCAGGGTTGGTAATTTCCAATATACACTTTTTTATGGATTGTTTGAAATAGTCTTTACACCCCGACAGCAATACATAACTTATGGGCCCTGAAAAAAAGAGCAAAAAAGATCTGTCATCTGTAGCTCCTATAATCCTAAAAACACCCACCAATCACTGCCTCGCGGTCCGCTTGGAAAGAACCAATGAAATGCCACATTGCCCCGCTGCACCTACTCTACCCTTCCCTTTGTCTTCGCCTCATTGTTAACAGTAGTCTTGTTTGCTTTAAACATGTTGATAATTGATTAGTAATTACATTATTTGCAAATGAGTACGGGGACTCACAAAATCAACTAAAGCAGATTCAATGGTCAAAAGATGAGTATAATCAAGTTAGAGCAAACTAACTGAAAACACAGCAGCATTCCAGCACAGGAGTGGTAGTTGATATCTTGGTGTCTGAGCCTCTGAGCATATAATAAAGATGCCAAATGCAGTCCGCTGTTTGCAATATTCTATACTTTTCTTATTGTCAACAAAGGCCATAACCAACTCTACTCTATGTTAGTCTGTCTCTCAGCTCTTTTCGCCTTCCCCAGCCTGTCTGGGGCTATAACAATGCCTCACAAATATATACTTAAATATTTGTTTTAGAAGACTAAGTAATATCCTAAAATAGCTGGGGTCAATAGTACATTTGTTTAAGATTATTTTTGGTTGCTGTGTTGGTGTGGTAGAAAGTTATTTATGTCAGCAGTACACTGTAAATGGGATTGACTAGAAGCAAACTACAGTGCCCATGGTGTTCAGTGTTCATGGAAATGAAGGAACGTGTCCCTTAGTGCAATGGTGTTACTCATTAGTGTGTTTTTAAAAGTTTTGGGACATCAATCTATGGCACAGAGGAATACACAGTATCAGGCTTTAGATAGCCACATGACACTTGTAAGAATCAATTAATTGTGTAGGTTTGGCCTTGACATGGGATTTGTTTAGTGAGTAAGTATCACTAGACTTATCCTTTAAAGAGGAACAATACACTGAATTATCTTTTTTCAGTGTACACATAATCACCTTGACTCTTGTTGACATATGAGGTTGATGTAGATGATTTTTCCCCAACACATTTCATACAGCGTGTAACAAAGCACTGCCTGTCTGCCACTGCCTTTTTGCCTTGGATCAGAAATTTGACAATCCGCACAGACATTTGACAATTCGCAAATAACAGATAGCCATAACTAACCACAAATGACCTCACCTTTAGTCAAACCCTTTTCACGTAATGTCTCACCCCAATACTGTGTTTCAGCATCAAATAGCATTTTTCTAAACACCGCAGGGCACTTTCATCAGGCAAACCTCAGCAGTGCCATAGTTACCTCACCTTTGGCAGTTGATCTCAGAGGCTTCATGGCAAGACAGTCCCCACACATCATCTATAGACAAGCTGGATGCCTTGAAGGCCTTCAGTGCCAGTGGGGAGAGCCAGTGCAGAGTCATAAATGAGAAGAGGCCGGCGTTATCGACTGGGTGCTGGTGCCTGGAACAGAGGAGAAGATGTGGAAATGGGTGAGATGTCTAAACGTGCAGGCATACACAGAGGTGCTATGTTGGGGGAGCCGACCCACATAGGCCACTGAGAAAGAAGAGGCGCCTTTGCTCGACAGAGTCAATGAAAGGTGAATCATGCCTGCAGTGTTTGAACAGTAATTTGCATGTTCTTCACAGAAATCTAAGAGAGCAGCGAAAAGAAAAAAAAAGTTCAGAGGCAGTTTATCAGTCGGCATATGTTTAAACACGGTGCCGTCCAATCCAGGGGGATGGGTTCCCTCCCTTATCATGGCCTCCTGCTATTCTTTAACTCAGCACATGAAGCAGCAAACACAACAAATGTGGACTTTTGTGTCTATGTGTCTTTAAATGGGTATCTGTCGATGTGCCAGCCTAGCGTCTGCCTTCATCAGACCCAATGTCAGAGAGTTGCCACATGAACTTGAATATACTTTTATTTATCGTGTATAAAACAAGAAACAGACTACTAACAGGTTTTATTCAGAAGTTATTTTTTGATAGAGAGGGGGGTTATAATTTAAGGGATAAGTTTAATTTCAAGGTTTTAGCTGTTCGCACAACTATAAAAAGTCAGTCCATTACAATCAGTGGTGTGAAACTGTGGAATGGTCTGAGCACAGAACTAAAGCAATGTCCAAACATAATCCAGTTCAAAAAACAGTACAAAGCAACGATTTTCAAAAGATATAGGAAAGGAGGGCTTTAACAATTGCAATGTGTTCATTAAGGTATGTTTGTGTATATATAATTATAATTAGATACATGTGATAAACATAAATAAGATATAAATACGTGGTAATACTTTACTTATATTATAAGTTAGAGAAATGTGGTCAAATATTTTAGCGTTATTATATTTTATGTGATTGTATGTAAATATGTGTATGTAAATATATTTGTGTAAAGAGTATGTATGTACATATGTATGTATGCAAATGTATATGTATGTATATGTGTGTGTATGTACGTATATGTATGAATGTCGATATATATCTGTATATAGATTGTACAGTCAAAACACCAAATTGTATATAGTTATATGGAAGAGTTCTACAGTACTATGGGTCAGGAAGGGAAGTTAAAAATATACATATATTAAAAATAATAATAATAATAATTAATTACTGAGCTATGGAAAAGGGGTAGGACTAAATAAGTGTATACTTCTTCCTACTCCTTTTCAGACATGTCTATGTTGGTTAATGTTTCTTATTGTTTATTGAATGTTTTGCTTATTTAACTTATTTGTACATTTCTTTGATGTTTTGTTTGGTTCATTTGTGATATGTCTGAAATAAATTTCTTCATTCATTCATTCATTCATTTACTTATGTGTTATCCTGAAGGGCTTTAAAAGCTGAAGGCTTTTCCGGTAGCGACCTCGACTCTTTGGCCCTCTCTCCACTGATGCCTCTGCTTCCTCGTCCACTAGCTCTGGTAGCGGTTGCGGGGAGGACAGCGGCAGGCCCTCCACCCGCCCCGCTGCTTCTAGTGCATCAGAGAACATGGTAGATCTTATGGAGAGAGAACAGCAAAATTACATTAATCACAAATACATTTTAGATGTGTAACAATAGCCTGCAAATATATGACTACAGACATTCACAGAGGGGGTACTTTTCTTTTTCTTTTTTAAATGATGAAAACAGACTTGTTATTAGCTTCTGAAGATCTGCTGATTATCCTTTTGATTAATCAATTATTAATTTGGGCTGTAAATTGTTAGAAAATAACGAAAAACGCCATCACCATTTCCAAGGGGCTCAAAGTGATGTTTTGAACCTTCTTGTTGTGTCCAACCAACAGTCCAAAACCCAAATATATAAATTGCACTACCTAAAAAGACAAGCAAACCAATGAATTCTTGCCAGTTTCTACTTGAAAAATAATTTAAATGATTCTTCTGGAATTAGAATCGTTGCAGAAATGACTAAACCGATTATTCGTTTAAGTGCTCTTAAAAACATTAAACACTGTCACACAGTTGCAACAATCTGATCTGCTGCATTGGTGATACAGTTGGCTACAGTTTATTTTTTTCTGAGATGCTTCAAGATTTTTTTCTACAAGAAAAAAACTTCCAAGCTGACATTTTAGCTATTCTCAGTAGCAAAAGGAAGAATGAAACACAGTAATCGGCCTGTTCTGTCTTCCCTCAACCCAGATAACTATTAGAGAAGAGCAGTGTTTTGCTGAATCACCCTCTGAGATACAGATAGACTTGAGAAATCACCTTGTTCAGAGGTCAGGGCCCCTCTCTGGCATACAACTTAAGTGCTTATCTATTTAAAGACGGCAGCCCCAGGAGTTCGGGAGCAGACATCTGAGCTGCCAGTGTGTCCGTACACTGTTACTGATCCCTTCTATGGCAAAGCCCCGCGTGACAAGGTCAGCCAGGCTATGTAGGCTGCAGACTGACTGCCCAGAGAATGTGGCCAATGACAATATTTAATACAGATAGCCCAGTACGGGCACAGAGTCACAAAACAGAAAACTGATACAATAAGTTCTGCTGAGAAATACAGTGCAACAAATAGTCACAATATGTGTGATGGGAACCAAACACTGGGTTTGAGAAAAAGCATAAAAAGATGTTTTGTGGTACCTTCTGCAGCCCTCGGTGCCTATATCATGTGAAGTTTGTCATATGGCTGTGAACGCTTCAGAGCGTTGTGATTTTTGCTTTGGTTTGAACCAGTCAGTTTTGTTGAATCAGTCCAAACCTGCCCAGCAAGGTGAACCAGCTGTTTTGTTGGATCAGTCCAAACTGCCCAGCAAGTTTAACCAGTTGTTTTGTTGAATCGAACCAAAGCTGCCCAGCAAGTTCTTTCCTTTATATATCCTTATCCTTTAAACACACAATAAATTACCTTTGTTTTGGTATCAGTGTGTACACAGTCTCGCATTGCCAGATCTATACCTCCACAGTGCTAACCACATAGGTTCTTGTTGGCATATGATGTTAATGCAGGTGATTTTTCCCCAAATAAATTTATATTGTGTATAAAATATCTGCCTTATCTGCTCAAAATTTGATTGTATGCATCTGCTTGGATTAGAAATTTTCTCACAAATAACCTCACCTTTAAATGAACCCTTTTCTTGTAATGTCTTACCCCAATACTGTGTTTTAGCATTACATAGAGTTTTCTGAATACTGCAGGTCACTTTCATCAGACAAAAAGTGACATAATATCCACAGAAAATCATGTGTATACCAACTGATACAGGACAAAAACATGAGGAAACAAAACTAGAATTTAGGGCAGATAAAATGAGTACAGTTATAGTGCACATATTAGCAAAGGTAAATGCAAGTAGACTCAAAGACACAGATTCGTTTCCCCAACATTGTTTCCAAAGATTCAAGATAAAAGATACTGAATCAACACTGCCTCTGTCAGCAGACTCGTTTTAAAAAGGTCATAGAACATTAAGACAGTAAGACATTTCCTAATTTATTCTTTTGCTCAAAACTTGTGACAAATACAACTTTTTGCCAAAGTTTTTAAACTATTCTAGCTAGAAATATTCCCTAATTGGCTGGTTAGTTTACTTCATCATTATCACTTTCAATTTGTCTTATCATCTTGACAATAAATCTACTACAATAACTTTCAGCAGCAAATGAGTTGTAGTGCTGTAGTGCAACGGTAATAGACTGAAGTTCTCATTCACAACACACTTACATTCAAGTCGGCCTGGTTTGTAGCAGTACAGATCTCTGATCTGGTGTTTATGAGCAGGAAATGCAGATGGAGATGCAGTTGACCATATTCTCTTTTCTAAGTTTTGTCATTAAACCTTAACTTCTTTTCCACAACCACACAGACACATCACCTCCAGCAGCGGAGCGGGGTTCAGATGAAAACACCGTCAGGAAACATGGTAGATGACGGCTCACGTGTATACAGTACGTGCAGCTGCCTCCCAGCAGTGTCTGAGGCTTTACCGTCACACGGAGCCCTACAGGGAGAGGAATTCCTGACATCACTTGAGTGGCTCCGCCAACCGGTGACGGTGCTCAACAGTCGCCGTAGTAACGGGAACAACGAGGAGGAAGTACACCCTCGAGGCATGGGCGGGTCCACGGCTCGCACTGGAATCTGATTGGCCCACCCTCTTTGTAAACACATAAAAGGTAACTGGTGTCTTACTGATGTAGGAAGAATATCAGAGAAAAGCACTTACAGGAAGCAACTGTGCATCTTTCAGCACACTAAAGTTTCAATTAAGACGTTACAATTGTGCGATAAATAGCTTACCCCCCCACTCGTTTTAAGAGTCACTAGGTCTACCATCAGTGTTGGAAGAAGTAGGCTAGCCCAGAGCCTTCTCTATCACTCTGGGCTAGCCTATTCAGATCCTTAACTTAGAGTGGGGCAGCTAGGGTTAAATATTAATAACAATAGTGCATTTTGCGATAACAGCAACACATTTGGCACAGATGTAGGTTTTTATGTTTGATATAGATATCAAGGCACTGCAAATCGGACCCCTAAAAAGGCCTGAGTATTGCAGAGAACAGAGTTTATTACTCTTGGTGATAGCCAATTTGTTCAAGCTGATTAGATCAGATGCCAAATGACTATAGACACGTTTGTTTTCAGGGTGCTTTTTAAAAGTTTTAACTCAAGAAAAATGCAAAAACCAAATAAAAGGAGCATGGTCTCTTCAGGGTCAAACTCCACCCCCTTGCTTTGTGCTGAATGGCAAGATCTTCAGTTTTCCATTGGTGCATTAGCAGTACTATTGACAGAGATATTGATTGATAAAGTTCAGGGTCACTGATAACCTATATTCACAGTTAAAGTAATTCTAAACTTTGGCAGAATTCTGGGTTGTTTACTAACCATGATATATGCCCAACTAAATGTAAAAATCATCAATTGCAGTCATCAACAGTAAGTGGATTACAGTTTTTTTTTCTTCTCTCTCTTCACTCCCATTGCTGGAGAAACAGGTATCTGAATCACACTTTCAGCACACAAATGAACGTTAAAGTGCTCATATTATGCTTTTTGGCTTTTTCCCTTTCCTTTATTGTGTTATATATCTTTTTGTGCATGTTATAGGTTTACAAAGTTAAAAAGCCCAAAAGTCCATCCCTAAGGGACTTACCATCTCCAACAGAAAACACTGTTCACAAACTGCTCCAAACAGCTCTGTTGTAGTCCAGCCTTTACTTCCGTGATGAACGTGCATCACTTTGTAACATACGTTATAATGCTCGCCTAGCTGCTAGCGTGGCACGCCCTCATACTCTGCTTCTGACTGGCTAGTAGTCTTTGCCTAGGTACTGCGCATGTGCGAATCCTAACAAAGATGGAACAGAAGTGTGATGCCTCACTCTGTAGCTAAAACAGAGAGCTCAACACACAGGGTGAAAAGAGGAGCTGCAGTAATGTACAGTACAATGTGCAGTACAACAAAAATATGTTTTTTTTATTAAACCATGTACACCTATTTTGATATAACCTCTAAATACAATTATGAACCTAAAAATGAGCATAATATGAGCACTTTAACAAAGCAGATTCTGCTAACATTCTGTTGCATACATTTAATTGCTCATTTACAGTTACCTGTAAATGTTCTATTTTCTTACCAAAGATGTTAATGCAGTTATATGCCAACCACCTCTCCAGGATTTGTCCTCCATGCTGTCATGAGGAGGCTGATAGCAGGATGTTTGTCCATGGTCCACGGCCATCCGACAAAATTGATTCTTACTGTGGATTCAGATGTTGTTGTGCTAGCTGTTCTGTGTTGCAACGTTTTAAAGGAGGTACTGAACTTTGGCTTGCATTCGGAACATGCAAACATTTCAGCTCACAGAGGCCTTGACCATCACCAAATGAGACACCTCAAAATGCAATACACAACAAGAGGTTTTTGATCTTGCTCTATGACAAAACAGTGACTAACAGTGTGGGTGTGCTTGTATTTGCATGTCACTATATACAGTATAAACCTAAACATAGCACCAATCCATGCACATGCCAGTCTAAAAGTCAGATAACTTGAATGAATATTGTGTATATTCTGTCATATTCTAATAATCATAAATTCTAAGTTTTAACATGTCAATCAATACCAAATTACTTAGCTTATCCAGCAAAGGACGAGGTTTAGAAATTTGGAGGCCATAAACAAAAAGAAAAGGAAACGATGAAGAGGGGCTTCAGATGTTGTGATAGCCTGGAATTACCAAGCTGTGCTGCTGGTGCTAATAAAAATGTTGTCACTGGCTAGCAGAGTTTTAGCATTCTAATCATGCTTTGTTTACTCTGTTGACAGAGGCATGGAGTAGTTAGACTGAAAAAAAATCTGCCAAATAAATAGTAAACCCACTCTAAAGTGACTTGAGGTTGTCCTAATGTAAATGATAAAGACCTTAAGCTCAGCGTGCTATACACATAACAGCTACACTGAGACCTCCTAATGGGCCACATTCAAGCAATGGCAATTTATAAGCCTCTGCCGTGCACAACACAACAGCATTTCACACAAAGCTACAACAATATAGCTGTATCTTAGCAGTAGGCAAAAATGCATCCAGCTTAGTACACTGTGCGCAAGTAAAATAAGGCTTGTTTACACATTGAGCAATTCCCCATTATTGGAAAAAGAATTGTGATATGGGCTTCTGTCAGCTGCAAACTGAGTCCCAGTTAGATAGGTCTGCAATAAATGATGTTCCTGACACAACTGCAGGGATGTTTTAGCTATTCACTGACTGTAATAAGAAACTCAATCTTTTGCAAAATGCTTGCATTGTGATTCATGAACAAGCCCAATTATCATAACCAAGGGTTGGTACCACAAAAACAGTACAGAAATCCTGAAAAATACATATTAAGTGCAGCAGCAATTTTACAAATGAACGAACACGGAGCACTCAGTTCAACATCCACATTGTGTCTGGGGTTTGGGTGAAAGTGTCTCCCTGAGGCTTCTATGACAAAAGTTACCATCTGCTTAGATTCACTATTTCCCATTACACTTAATGTAAAACAAATAAAATAACATTATCACCTATATTCTTTGGACAACGGTATGCCCCATATATCTCTTAAAATATACAGACACAACTATTTGATAGTCAGATGTATAGGAGTGGACATGTGATAAGGCTGTATAAAATTAATTTGTTCACAGTGAAGTATTTTCTTCAACTAATGCAGAGGATCCTTATGGTGCCTTTCTGGCCTCACTCCAGCTAACAGGAGCATGCTGCACCTCTATGCATTAAGGGAGACCTACTTCTAGTAGCAAAGTTACACAGACCTATTAAAAAATATATAAAATATATTAATGTTTTATGAAATTATTATAAGAATAATTGTGTGTGTACCTATACAAGTGAAATGGGTCTTCAATCAACACTAGCCTGATGGTGGCACTAGAGGATTTTGTTGCAAGTGTGCTAAAAGTTACAGTGATGACTTGTTTATCTCTTGAGCAGTTTTGATCATAATTGGGCAAAACAGTGCCGAGAAGCAGACTCACTGTATTCTTTCTCCCTCTTGAGTGCCAAATTACTTTCAACTGGATAACCAACATATGTTTCATATCTGGGATGATTGATTCCACTTTGTTGGAAAGCAAAGATTTAAGATTAAAGTTTTTATGTTTTTTAAATGTTTTTTTTTTGTTTATTTGCCAAAAGCTCAGGAAAGTGTGAAAATTACAGGTCAAAGTGTTGATGGTGGTGCTAAAAGATGATCCCAGAATGGGAACCTGCAGTTCTTGAAACAAAGAACTGACTAGGAAACACACGCACGCACGCACGCACGCACGCACGCACGCACGCACGCACGCACGCACGCACGCACGCACGCACGCACGCACGCACGCACGCACGCACGCACGCACGCACACACACACACACACACACACACACACACACACACACACACACACACACACACACACACACACACACACACACACACACACACACACACACACACACAGGATAAGAATACTGTCCCACCTCTGCAGAGGGTGAACTACATTTACCCATGTGTATGCCCCAAATTCAACAGCTGAAACTCTGATTCAAATCAACTGTTTGTAGTTTAGTTTAGATTTCCTGCTGTTTAACGTCACTGTCGTAGCTAATAACACTTCTTCAGGATTAAATGTCACATCAGTGTGTGCATGTTTGCAATTCAGGAGTACATCTGTGTTTAATCATATGTCCTTAAGTTTAATATTAAGCTGAATGGTATGTTGAAAACCTGTTTGCCATGCACTCACCTGCTGAGGTTGTGTCTCTACTTCAGCCCTAATGAAATAAGACAAAATATAATTCAAAGAAAACTCTTATCAATATGATAATGCATGCTGCTTGGTACAGGCTTTCGTTTAAACAGGTTTACTCCATCATGAATTAATAGGACTTCAAGGTTTGATAAGAGCGACAAGGCTAATTAAGTTATATCCAGCCGTTTCTGCATAGTTGCTGTGCTGTCAGTGAATATAAAGAGAATTTCAACAGTTTTTAGACTCTGCCTCTACTTTTCTTGCAGTATCTGTACTCCCTATGACTTAATACAGTGATGCAATCTCGCTGGCGGTCTTCTCTGCACCGCTGACAGCCAGGAAAAAAATGCAATACGTGAAATAGTGAAGAAAATCATCGAAAGGGTCTTACTTTACTGAGCTGAGAAATATGCTGGACTTCTGCAATCAATGCTCTAAATCTGGACTTTGCTATCAACCTCCTGGGACATTTATGATAACTGCCAAGCCACAGTTCAGTCTGGAGCACACAGAATGGTCACACAACTTCTTCTTTTCTATCAGTATTACATGAAATGTGGTAGCGATTACTGTCAGCTATTAATATACGTATAAAACAAATAATCACGTTTGAGTGTGAATGTTGCATGATACATTTTTTAAATTATACACATCACTGTGTGATAAGAATTGCCCTATAGTGTGCCAGGAAACAAGGGTTTGCAAAAAGCCTGTAAATCTGTATACATAGATTTCATGAACTATAGAACTAAATCCACTGAAATGATATACAAGGCAAAATAAAAATAAGCTGACAGTAATAACGAGACAAGAATGAATATACTAAAAAGATGAAGGAAAATAAAAAATAACATTAAGGCTACATGGGAAACTCTTAATAGTGTGATAAAGAATAACTCCCCATCCACTACTTTTGTAAATGTTGGGCCAAATCTTGTGAAGTCTATTGAAGCACATTATGTATGTAACTGTGGGACTAGAGGAGCTATAATACTCCAGTCAAATTGTCTTGGGACACATAAGTGAAAATGAGAAAAAAACAAGAACAGAACATCAGCTGATCGTGATGGGATTGATATACAGTAAAAAGACTATTGACAGCATTATTTGCCATTGTAGACCATTGTCAGGCCCAGTAAATCCCAGCCGCTCAGACTCACTACCACCTATTATGGCACGTTGCGTCGAGGCAGTCAGTCCCTTCTGTGATGTACTGTAATTTGACGTGGTGTAGGACAAATAGAGGTCTTTAAGGGCATTGCTGCATACACAATCCTGCATTAACTTTTCGAATAATTATCCTTTTCCCAGGAAACATTACGTATAAATTTAGTAAGAAATTCAACTTGGCAGACCATATGTGGTAGTTCATTTATGTTACTTGTGTTGAGAAGGCAGGTAATATACGATTTGTTTCTTCTCCCTGCTCCTTTTAGATCATGGAATGATTTTTTGTATCTCTGATTCTGAGAGACAAAAAAGCTTTACATTTACCATTGATGTTGTAGATGGCTGGCTGGGAAAAGTTCACTGGAAATATCTCCACATGACACTACCTACATGTGACTAGTTATCCACAGGAGTAAGAAAAATACATAGCCAAACAGGAAAATATATGCAAGGCACATTGCCAATAGCTGTTTGTATACAGTTTATCAAACTGTTCTTTGCAAATTTCTTCTCCCTTGATAACACCTATGTTCCAGCAGATAAATGCAGAGCACAGCTTGTTTGTTTCTTCGTGGAGGGTTGCCATTAATATTCAAAAATCAGTCAGTAGCATTTCACATTGTAATTACTTGGTATGTATTAGAATGCAGGTTTCTTGTTATTAACATAATGCAATTGAAGAGAGCAGTGCATATGTTGTAGACTTTGCAAGGAAATTGGCATAGGCTAAAGCAGACTTCTCACATGGAGACACTTGAATTAATCATGCAGGAGGTCAAGTATCTGAAAGTGTTACTTCACAATTGTAATAAATGTGATAGGGAGTACTGACTGAGGCACCTGGGTGAAAGTCTGAAGCAGGGTTGTACTGCATTAGTATGTGGCATCCATATAGACAACTTAGTTTGCTCATGCCCATTTGAGGGTTCTTTTCCCTCAAATTCATTTTCTTGTTTATTGTGTTTGGTGATGCCGTGTGTATTACATTTTAATTTGAGATCTTTCTTTTTCTCTTTTCTGCATACTCAAAGTGTAGTTGAGTCAAATCAATGGATCTTTAAAGGTTTACAATGACAGACACAACACCGACACATGAACACACCTTAGAGGAAATTGTATATGTTGTTACTGAAGGATAAAGGTGCAGTGACATTGACTTATTATTAGGGTGTCAATTAACCAATGTGTTGTTTTGTCTATAAAATGTCAGAAAATACTTAAAATTAAAAAAAAAGACGTTTGTTCGGTCACAGAAGACCATCAAATATTCTCATTTGAAAAGCTAGAAGCAGTTTTAAACTATTAACCAGTTATTTGAGCGCCTGGGTAGCTCACCTGGTAAAGTAGGCACCCATATATAGAGGTTTACTCCTCGACGCAGCGGCCGCTGGTTTGACTCTGATCTGTGGCCCTTTGCTGCATGTCACTCTCTCCAGCTGTCCTCTATAAATAAAGGCTTAAAAATGCCCCATTAAAAGGATTGGTGATTCATTTTGTCAATTGACTAATCAATAAATCCCTTCGGCACTCCTTTCAATGAGTAATTTAGACTTTCTGAAGTTTTCATGTTTCAGTCACACATACTCTGAAAAACTACTCCCTGAGCTGCTGCCTGCCTCATAAAAGAATATGAATGCACACATTTTGTTTCAGTGATTTTTGTGTTTTTATACTTGCTTTTTGAGATGCTGCTGGTTCTTTGAAAGGAACTACAAAATCCATGACAATAACTTGGGGGAACAGGGCTTTACAAGTTGACAATCAATCAGGTTTAATAAGGGGCCAGTCACGCATTGAGCGAAAGCTCAGGGGCTGTCACTGTTGATTTTGCTAGAATGTATCCCTGGGATCTTGATCATGCGGTGCAGCAACGGATCAAAAGACATTAAGACTGACGCACTTTCAGAGACACTGACACACTCAACTATGTGGTTCATCCAGGGTAACTGCAGTTAGAAATCCTCCTCATATTAGTATTGGCAGTAACCACTGTTAAATGATGGTGTCAGTCAGGGCTGTTGCACTCATCTGTTTTCTGTTTTCTCCTGTGTTTCCCCTCCCTTTTGTACTATTTGTCCATTTGTGGGCGGCACCTTGTTCTGGGCTTCTGGCTAAGTGACACACCTGAGGATCATTGCCTATCAACACACCTGGCAGTCTTTTCCAATCAGCCATCCTGCATCAAGACTCCTGGTTTCCTGATGTTTGTCGCCAGATTATTCCTATCAAGTGGTAGAGAACCACGGCCAACTTTTGCACTTAGAATTTAAGTCTGTAAAATCTAGTTTATGCTTTTGTTTCAAGTAACAGCCTGTTTGTCTTTTTGTCACAGTACTCCAACTACTCCGTCTGAAACTGTGTGGACTGAACTTCACCTTGTAAATAAAACACTTACCTTTTTATTCAACAGTCTGTGGTGATCTGTAACTGCCTGTGAGTCCAACAACAAAATGTAATCGTAAGGTTAGTAAGAAGGTGATTTATAGGCATGTATATAACCATGTCATTTAGCTGACACTTTCATCCAAAGCAGCTTACAATTGCTATATGTCAGAGGTTGCACGCCTCTGGAGCAACTGTTCAAGGACACATTGGTTGATGTATCACAGTGGGAATCGAACCCAGGTCTCCCACACCAAAGGCATGTGTCATATCCACTAATAAACGTCAATTTATTACATTACATTACATGTCATTTAGCTGACGCTTTTATCCAAAGCGACTTACAATTAAGTGCTTTCAACTGTGAAGGTACAAACTCGAGACAACAAGTATTAAGTGCAAGTACATTAGCTTTAAATAAATAAAGGTACAAAGAGACATATGAAAGTGCAAGTACATAGCTTTGAATAAGTAAAGCTACAAAAAGATGTATGAAAGTGCAAGTACATAGCTTTAAATAAGTAAAGCTACAAAGAGACATGAAAGCGCAGGTTCAAGGTTTTTTTTTTTTATATATATATATTTTATCCAAGGTATAGTCGGAAGAGATGTGTTTTTAGCCTTCGGCGGAATGTGTGTAGGCTTTCGGCCATCCTGAAGTCGGTGGGGAGCTCGTTCCACCATCTGGGAGCCAGGACAGTGAACAGTCGGGATTTCGTTGAGTGATTAGTTCTCCAGCAGCAAGCAGTTTGGCTGATGCAGAGCGAAGTGGGCGGCTTGGGGTATATGGTTTGACCATGTCCTGGATGTAAGCTGGGGCTGATCCAGTCGTGGACCCCAGTAGTGTTTGATTTCAATTAAAACCTTTTCTTTTTAAAACACCATGGTATGGCTTACATTTTGTAGGCTACTTTACTTTGTAATCTGCAAGTTCCTTTATCATTTCAAGTGTTAAGTATTAATTATATCATATTATTATAAAAATGTCATTAATCTAGCTAGCTAGCTAGCTAGTTAGCTGTCCAGACGTGTCCATCTGAACCTGGATAAAAGGTTAACATTACTCTTCTTTCAACCATAAATGTAGCCTATATGTAGCTACCACATTTTGTGCCAATTTAATAAATATATATATATAATCTGAAAAGGTAACTTCTATGGCCTCGACATTTTTGAAAACATTAGTATAACCGTACAGTGACAACACAACCATTCAGAAAACCTCGAAATTGTGAACACTAACGTTATCAGTGGGAGTGGCTCGTAAAGACGGTAAACATGAGCTCACTTGAATGCACCAACATCATCACCTTCTAAAATATGTTATTTCTAACGTTATAGCAAACAATTGGCTACTTACACGTCCAGCAGATCTTCAAAGGAGCGGGACAGGCTGCTTTCTTTGGAGTTAACGACTTAACGGCGACATCAACAAGACGACAACTTTTTAAATGAAGTAGCCCAGGTCACCATGGCAACTCATTACTGCACTACTAACGTGATGAGCGGCTTCAGTTCAGATAACTTAATACTAAAACTCCTGCCATGAGCAAAACAGTTTGCTGTAAAGTGAGTAGTGATAAAGAGCATTACGTTTTGTAGCCTATCCTGTCATGTAACTAAATGGTGAACTCAAGTGTCTTAATTCTTAGGTAGCCTACTTTTACTTGAGTATTTTAATTGTATGCTACTTTATACTTATACTAGCTAGCTAGCTACGTTCCAGAGTACAAATTACTTTTTACTCCGCTACATTTATTTGACAGCTGTGTAGTTTCTTTGAAGATGAACATTTTAAAAGCCTAAACACAATTATTGAAATATGGTGCAAGGAGAAACTCGTGGTAAAACACTGATAGCATTGACATGTTGCATTAGAAAATAATGACTGCAATGAAAATACAGCTAAAATTGACATGACATTTTGACTTGTAACAAAGTATTTCCACTTTTACTTAAGTAAAAAAACGTTTACGTGTCCGGTCTTCCACCACTGAATGAAACACAATAATATGGTTGTAATGCAGTTAGGTTGTGTGAAATGAAGCTTAATCAAAGTTCAATTAGGCCGACTTTTCATGCTCTGCACTTTTCATATTTATGCATATGAATGATTCCCATGCTGCCAACTCAATCAGTGCATTGTCACTGTTCATGTCAACCTATATTCCAATATGTCCTCTGTTAACCAATGATCTTGTTGCTGTCAACAAAACTGTTCATGTCTGGGCTGCTTTCAGCTGTCATTTCAGTGTGCTGCATTGATGATGCTCCCTCACCTGCCCCCCTTCCACCTCTAGTGTTCATCAGATTCAGCCCCTCATTGTGATTCAGGGTCCAGGACCAGTGAGCTCATTTGATATTCTGCTCCATGTCTTATCCATCCATCCAATCCATCCATCCGGAATTAAAGATGTAACTCCAGGAAGAGCTTTCATTGGAAACCAAGTTATTGGCAGGTTGTCTATTTCTATTCTGGCTTAATGTAAATAATCATTTAGACTCCACCTCTTTAGACAAATTGATTGTGTATGACATCATACCAACGATAACTTTTCTCTCACTGTAATGATAGGACTGACCTTTGGTGTAATAACAAGCAAACTATTGTTAAAATTACACAGGATTTGATGACGTATAACAAGTTTAGGTACAAGTAACCAAATTCACTAATCTAATCTCAATGAATTTAATAACTGTGAAGCACAAATTACAAAAGCACAATGTGAAACCAGAATGTCACAGATAATATCATAATTATAATATGTCCTTTTTTTTTTATCTCTAGCTGCGTTAGTCAATAACTCATAACTGATTTATAATAGCACTGTTTTAATTGATTTATGCATCAATAAGGAACTTTGACTATGTAGCAAAAATGTACATTCCCACCTGTTTTTCCGTCATATTATAGTAATGTAGAATAACATATACCACAATAGAAGATTTTATTAATATCGCCCCCACTCCTATAATCTCATGTACTTACTGGACACAAACCTGGTTTTCCCTTCAGGCTCAGGCACACAGTGCTCATGTACACTACTACCCATAGATATAAAACACAACATAACTTGTTTTATATCTATTCTATTAACCTAATGTTGCAGGCATCCTTCCAGGCATTCAGGTGTTTGCAGTTCAACAAATCCTACAATCACTTCAACACCACATGAGGAGGCTTTGCCAGGTCTTTGCTGCCCAACACAATAAATACTTCAAATCAGTGTCTAAGGACATAACTTGTCAAAGAACTGATGTCGACCCAACCACTTCTCATGCCTAAAAATAAACTTTTCTCAAATAAGTTTCCACTGCAGATAATTGCTGTCGGTGCAAAGCAATTCTTCTTTGGTAAAGGTCACTCGATTCATAACAGCATCAAGAGTGGCCATCGCTCATTAGGAGAGAAATTCACTATCTTATCTAACCTGGCATGAGCCGCACTGTGCTGGCATTTCAGATCAAACAGTGATCAGGCTCACTGGCTTCACTTCAACTAATGGGCCTGAAATACCACTGCTGGACCTAACAGCAGGGCGATCTTTGACCAAGACATTTTCTTAGTGTGAACAGAATTGAACGTCAAAGATTTTTTATTAGAATCCCATGAATATATTTCCCAAAGTACAGAGAGATATTTCCACTCTGTTTCCCCTCTTTACCCTTTCTCTCCTCAGTAGGGTCTGAGTATTTAATGTGGCTGATCCTTAGTGGGTGCAAATTCCTAATGGGCATGTACTGCTGTGCTTTCCTGGTTTGTATGAAGATCGATGTATAGTATTGGAGGGAAAAGGAATGAGAGAGACAGAGACATTGAATTAAACAGTGAGAGGCACTGTGTGTCATACTCCACTGAAATCCACAGCTTAATATCCTGAACCCAGACACCCCAGAGAGCAGTGTAAAGCAATTATTCAAACACTTGCCATTCATTCAGGCAAAAAGTGCATGCAATTATTGAAGCATACCGAAATGTAGTAAACAAAAAACATTGTATAAAACATGATTTGCTACTTGCCAAACTAATAATCCTCAAAGAAATAGAAATGTCTTTAGTTCTAGTTTTATCATTCCATAATTTTTGGTTCCTAAGATGCCATTCCAAGTGCCTGCAGGCAAATTCTTCTGGAGCTGTAGTGCATCTCGGTGCTGCAGCACTGGCACCCTGGAAATAGAGTAGATTTTAGGAGCTTTATGCATACCTAAATAATGAGTACCATGGAGCTTTTATTGAAATAGAAACCTGCATGAACATGTCCCCCAGCGCTGTGGCCATAAACCCGCTGTCAATGCAAATCCCCCCCGGTGCTGGCCCACTGGCTGACAAAATGTAGTGTAAGGTGTAGCTGCTGTTGTGTTCAATAGGAGGGGCTGTTGACTCACCACACCATGTCAATGAGCTTTTTGAGCTTCACTTAGTTAAGATCCAGATATGTAGTGATTTATCCAAAACAAATCTGCCAAAACAGCAGTGCACTGCTCTGTGAGATGCCCGTTTGTCGGAGTGTCCAAACCCATCAACTGCAAACCTGTTGGTCCATGACCAATGAGGACAAGCTTGGAAGTGATGCCCCTCTGTGTTCTTCTAATCCACTTTCTGTTGTGATTGTTTCTTATTATGGACCACATGTGCTGCATACATAGCCAGCATTCCCTCACCTGCTTGCTCATGGGAGGCCATAATCATAATTAAGTAGATGAGGATGCCTTTGATCAAGTAACATGAGAGGAAAAGGTAATTAAGGGCATCTCGAGCATCATGATATCACCTCAAAGAATTTAGTTATCTCCTCACATCGCATTATACCTAAATAAAATGTGATGGATTTACAAACTCACTCACAAATCCCACCCAAAATGACATGACACTAATGCCCTTACATTTAAAAATCAGGCTCAGTGTTTGATAAAAGCTCAACCTCAGCAGATGCCCAAGGACATCTTCAAACATCTCTCCCAGTGACTTCACAAGGTGGGACTTATGTTACCGTGTCATCACTGCTGGTGGGGAGGTAAATCACGGCTTGTTCTTGAATATACCTTGAGTTAAATTAATGAGGAGGCTCCTCACTGTGTCACCAGCGATGAGAAGACAACCGTGAATGGAGAGCAACATTCACCAGGGACTGCTGCTGGATTTAATTAGTCTGTTTACCTCCTTGTGTGATGCCTGAGAACCTGATGCACAATCACAATGTATGTGCCTGCACACTCACTCACACACAGCTGTTAAAGAGTTAAATTGGGAGTGCCTGCAGTTAATCGGTGCGTAGGAATGGCAACTCAGTTGGGAGGAAACGCTAGACAGAAAGCAGATTCTGAAGGAAAAGAATGCACCAAGTTAGTGTTTTTTTATGTCAAGGAGAGCAAGAGAGAAACCTAATGAGTGAGAAAGGAGAGGCTGGTGTGAGGTGTGCTAGAGTTTGTCACCATGGATGTTCTGCTGAGATCAAGTCTTACAGTGTGGAGAGGAAGTGTAGTGATGCACAACTCTGGACAGGCAGCATCTCTAATGATCCCAAGTGCGCCATCAAGCAGGCAGAAGCTGAGAAGTATGGAAAGTCTATCAGTAACATCATCATCATCATAACTAGAAAATGTCTCTAACACGTTGCTATGACTACACAAAAAGAAAATGCACTGGATTACAATACCAGCATCCACACTCTTTTCCTAATCACAGAAGCCTACAGACAAAGTGGTTTGGAGGTTACAACAATTCCACTTCCCACGACAGATTTACTTTTCACCCATGAAACCTTCTTCCTATTCAAACCAAAGCTGTTAATAATGGATACATGCATATGAAAGGAAAAGCCTTGTAGGAGCTTGTGGGCAAGACATACTCATTCCCCATTATTAATTCAGGTTCAAGGACTAGTATGCTGACAAGTGCATGAACGCAAATTTTTCAAATGCAACTCCCGTGGGAGATGACACGGGCTGACGAGAGCAAATCATGTGTAATAAACCTTTGTTTCTCAGAGCGACAAGGGAAGAGAGCACACCGCCAAATAGCCCAGTGGAGGCACATTAAGAATGCTTGACTGGGCTTTTGGGAGGAACCTCCAGTCCTGGCGGCAAGAGCTCTCTATCTGGCAAAGATGGAAATGAAAACTCCCCTCTGAAGAGTGTTGTATAACAACTTAATATATGGATCCAGGCAAGTAGCACACAACATTTTGTGTACGCACAATGGTAGCAACAACACCTAACAACTGCCTCCCCAATTAAACATCGTTAACATGATCCCTTAGGTGTTTCCCAGTAAAGTGTGATGCTGCTGTGTTATGCCTTTAGCATGGCTGAGAGCCAGGTGCTTTTGAAAGACACAAATGCCCTTATGTAAGGCTCTTAAACCAGCCTTGAGTGCAGCTACTCGAAGAACAAAAACAGGTAGACATCAGAAAAAATAATGTCCTTCAAGCCAGAATGGGCACAAACTTGAGATGTAGACCGCCTGTCTTTGTGCAGGTGAATTTGTGTGTGTCTCTTACGCTTATTGAACACGTGATGTATGCGGACCGTTCACAAAGCGTATGTGCTTTTAACTGGCTACACCTACTCGTACACACACGGCGTAGGATTGTGTGAGTCACAGGCAAGACGGACGGACAGCTTTTGCTCTGGGACTGTTGTTGTTCCTTCAGATTTTTGGAGCTGGCACAGCGCTGTGAAAACGTCAATTTACTGTCAGCTGTTATCTGAGGGCGCAGGTGAGGGAAACAAAAAATAAAAAACCCTCAAAATTAAACTGCCAAAATGCTAATTGACAGTAATTAAGTAATTTTCTACATATTGGTAGTTTAATTTAAAAGAAATAAAGAAACTTTATGATGTGTATAAGGGCCGCACACAGCTCACGTAAAAAATATTAATAGAAGACTTAAAACGTATTTTTACGCTTGTACAGCGGATCTCCACGGAGCACACGCACCATTACGCGCTGCTCTCGTGTCCAGTGTAGCCAGTTTCATAGATTATAGTCGGAAGCGTAGTGTTGGAACGTCCGCTCCGCATACATTACGCGTGCAATGTAGCCAGCCAGTTAGGACGGATAGTGAAGGTTGGGAGGCTTAAAGACGTTTGTGCAATAGAATCTCACCCACACACTTATTTTATAACCAGCCTCTCCGAGCATCAGATATACATATATAAAATGTTAACTCAGACATTCTGATATACTCAAATGTCTTTTTATAATCAAAAATATCATCCAAGCATTTACAGTGTATTACAACAAATGATTCTATGTAACTGTTAACAGCCTTCACATAAAATGAAGAAATATATCCATTTTTGATCTATTTTACAAACCATGAACAGCAAAAAGAAAAGAGAGGGAGGCCAAAGGGTTCGGAGGTTTGAAGTGTTCAGCTAGACCCTGATAAGCCTCCTTGGTAAGCCCTGTAGTCCTGGCTCACACTGACACCATACAGAGCCATCTGCAGGCTCAGAAAGCACAATGCCCTGCCCCTGTGGGCAATAACTACATAATAATCCAGTGACAGTAGGAATCGGCGGTCTGTGACTCCTGGAGAGTCGTTATGTCTAAAATGATTTAGCAGACACAGAGTTGAAGCTCATGAAGACTTTGCCACCGTGGTTTAGTGTCAACATTCTTGTAACCGCGTTTTTTTTTTTTTTACCTCTCTAGAGTCCCTGAAATGTTCATGTATCATTCTCTCCTGATCGGAGATCTGTGCTCAGTCTTCTGTGTCCTTGTACAGTCAAGTACAGTCCACCGTCTTTGATATTTGTGGGCTTTATACGCCGTCTTTCGCATCTCTACAGTGTCCCTGTGTTGTCACTGCATGTCGTCTCTTCCATGTCCCAGAAGCGTCAACCGCAGAGTCCTACGTGCTCTTGATGCCCTGAAAGCCACAGAAGTTCCAGCGTTTCTCCAAACTGGCTCCGACACCAGTCAGCTCCTGTCTGAAGGTGCAGGGCAGCCGAGAAAGAAGAGCCTCCACCTCACTGGTGTTGATCTAAAGAAACACACACACACACACACACACACACACACACACACACACACACACACACACACACACACACACACACACACACACACACACACACACACACACACACACACACACACGTTACAACAAAGTCCATATGCATTAACAGAGACTGCACATAGTCATACACCAAAAGTCATTCTAGATACTGTACATCTCCAAGTAACCATTGTATTTGGGAGTGCCAATAAAGCCTTTGAAAAATACAGACACGGCTCTGGTCTATAGTATGTCAGCAGTGACTTGCTGCTGATACCCTTGCCAAGTCAACCAATGACATAACTTTGGACACACATCCACATTATTTTCTTTTACACAGTCCACACCTCCTCTCTACTTACGACACTTAAAATCACAGTACATGTAAATTTATAGCGTGTGTGTGTGACGGCATAGCAGCCACCTAACTAATACCATATACCACTCGGGGTGGGCCGAGGCTCATCAGTCAATTAAAATCCTGAGGTGACACTGCCAAAATCCACTGTACGTGCTGTAGACGACCCACACTGTCTTGCATTAATAACTAGATTGTTTGAGCCCTGAGCTGATGTCAAGATGCATTAAGGTCCATCATGGAGATAGGAGTGGTGTGACATCACAGACAATGGAGCTGTGTGTGGAGCTTGTAGATAAGCAGAGAGGATTGGGCTTGTTGTTGGAGAGTCTAGTCAGTGATATTGACAAAACTGTGGGCTGCTTGATATGTGTAGCGGAGAAGCGATGTGGGAACAACAGATGCACAGGCAAACTCATACGTCGACAGACAGACAAGCGTGGGCGTACACTCACATACACACACATACCAACACATGAACACAGACACACACAAAACCCAAAAGGCATGGGAGAAAAACATCACACTATTCTTTGGATGTGTGAGAGAGTCAGGGTGGTGATGGGCATATTCAAAGAGTTGCTACGGTGAACAATCATTTCTTAGGGCACCCTTGTAGATGTAGAGACGTTTTTGAAAAATTCATTCTTCCAAATAATTATCATGTTTAAGTAGTCTGAAATCTAAGGGTTTCAGCCCAGATGTTTAATTTATCTTCCAGTGACTGCAACTGTTAAGGGAGCAGTGACATCTGCCATTTTTTCTTAAGGTCTTCTTGTCAGGGCAGAGAGCAGAAATGGACATTAATCTTAGTTGTTACCTTTTGGAGGTGACATTGAAAGTTGGCCTACTGAAATCCTTGTGTAAGTGGCAGTGAAGAGCGATAATACGTCTGAAATGCCTCCTCAGAAAGATGGGGATAAAATAGCTGTGCTTCGCCAGACAGAGTGGAAACTAAGGGTGGTGTTTGGCTTCAAGTATCAGAATGAAAGATCTAGTTTTAATATGTTCTGGCATCAAGGGAAATCACACAACTAGTCAGATATGGCTAGACATAAAGCTATGACATTTAGGGATAGAAAAGTGAGAGAAACTATCTCCAAAATTAAACTTCTTTTCTACAACACATATTCTACTTCCATCCAAACATATATTTAGAGAAGTCTAATTGTTTCTGATGTTGTGTGTATGACTGACTAGGTTTGTTGTATGTATTTTTCTCCATGAATGTTTCCTCTGTTGTACTTAGATCCAGGGATGGAATGGATGGGATTCAAATCCAGCATCAAATCCATTTATTAAATAAGAATTATTTGTCTAAACACCTTTTCTTGGCTAAGGAGGAAGAAACACTACATCTTTTAGTGGCTGTCTAACAAATGTTCAATTCATAGCTTTAGCCTACTGTACTTTACCTGCTACGGACTTGTAATACTGAAGGGTAGATTAATGCAAGGTGATCAGCTAGATAATTTCTCGAAGAAAAGAATTGCCACTCAGAGCATATTAACCAGAGAACAGCCAAACCTTTCATTTTAGCCGTTACAGAATTAACACTAATTATCTTTAATTGATCTAATCTGCTACAGGTGAAGTCTGGCATAAACTAGATGTTTTCCATTTGTCTGTGCTAATAAGAAAGGCTCGATAAGAAATGTGTTCCCATTTTGCTGAACCCATCCCTAGTCAAGCCTCTCTTGCAAAACAAATCTTAATCTCAATGAGATTACTAAAAAATGTACACAATCTACATCTAGCTCCTGCCTGTTTAAAATGATACTGCAACATTTCGAGAGTTAGATGAGAATCAATACTGCTTTCCAAAATGTCACACTATTTCTTTGTGTCTCTGCCTCACCTCAAGACGTCTCTCCAGAAGCATCCATTTCTATGGGCTGTAAAAGCATTACGAAGCACTGCCTGCACTGAGGGGCTGTGCCTCTACTAAACAGCAGGATCCTGGCACACAAGAAGCCCATATGTCAGTCCTGTAGGGGGGACTGACACAGTGTCTGTAATCTAGAGCGATACTGAGCACCGGTTCTGCTAATCTACTCGACAACCCATTCAGCCTTTTTTCTTATGCAACAGTTACTTTGTATGTACTGTATATATTTGTTTTTTTTCTGTATTTATTATTTATTGTATATACATGTTTAATATGTTTGTTTGTCTGTTATATATGCACCTTTCACCAAGGCAAATTCCACATAAGTGTACTTGTTGTGGCAATAAAACCTTTTCTGATTCTGATTCATGCGTTCCTGTTACCTTGGTGTCCAAACGCTGCAGGTAGGAACAGATGTACTCGATGCTGGCTCCAAACGGATGGACGTGCAGGAACGTCGAAATGATTCCTGAGGTAGAACACACAAGTCATGCAAACATTTTAAAGCAGATCCATTCAAATTCTGTCACCCCGCAAATAATGTACTCCTTGCCTTCTCAGACTATGTCTAACACAAGCTTTGAGTTGCTTCTCCCAGAGTCCCAGTACTGTTAAGAGCCTCTTGTATATTGTGGCTCCAGATTAGAGGGAGTGTTTAATGACAGCGTTGATGCCGTTGTCTCTCATCAAAGCCATGCTCAAACAAACCATCTGCTATCAGCTCACAGACAGGGCCAGGAAAGAGATAATCCTCCACCTCTGCTTACTAACCACCTATAGAGCATCGAGGGACCAACAGTTGAAACAAACACACACACACACACACAGTGTTAAAGTCAGGAAGCTAACACTAGAGCAACAATACCATAATCACTTGAGACTTTCAAAGAGGAATTTACTCGAAACTTGGAACACAAACAACGTGCTAGCCTGGAGCTGCTCCACTGACAATGGATAGGAGACTGACTGGGAGTCTAATGGTCCATTCAGATACAATACCAAGTAGAATTTCATGTTAATTTGCATGAAATCACCCACTGGAGTGTTTCATTGTCTGTGTTTATTTTCCTTAAAAGAGCGAATGAACATGTTCTCTAACTTATAACTGTAACTACATGCTCCCAGAATGTGTGCCAGAATATGAATGAGTGTCATAGCTTATACTAAGGCTCAGAAGATGATCATTTAAAACACACACAAAAAACAGAAACTCAAATTGTTCCCTATTTGACACCACATTTCCTCCTTTGTGCCCTCTTTTCTTACAACTTAAATGCAAACTGCGACTATTAATTTGTCTGAATCTAATGGGAATCCCAAGTTTATGTTTTGCAGTGTGATACAAATTTGTAGCTCATTCGCAACAGTAGCAGATGAGACTTCACCTTAAATTGCACCAGCTTAAGCAAATCTCTGAGTATTTCTACAGACTTTGTATGCATCGTGCTTTGTGCTGTATCTGAAGGCACCACAACAATGTTCGCTTGTGTTTTTAAGCTTTCACACCTGCTGCCAGTTTTCAACAATGCCATGGAGTGCCCTGGGCAAAATTGAGCTGTAAACACCTTCTGACTCCTCTTTCCCACCATTCTGTGAATGTTGTATTATCTTAGCCCCTTTAAATATCCATCAAGTACGATGCCTGCAGCTCCAGAAACCAACCAATAACCCTATGCTGGATTACTTCCTGTCCCCAGGTTTGTGGTGTGTCATTTACTTAATGTTACTTTTATTTAACATACATTTATTTAGGATTATGCACCTATCTTGATGCCTCTCTGTATTTAAAATGAGGGGGCTTGGGGCTGTGTTCAACAATTCTTTTAGCCGTCTGCAACGGATCATCACACAATGATGCCCACTTTATGCAGCAATTGGTCAGGTGTGCAAGTGATTGAAAGTAAGCAGGGTTTGAACCGTACTCGCAAGATTTCTTTGTCCAACTACCTAACACAATGAATGCCGAGGGAAGATCTATGTTACCATGGCAACCACAGAAAACACAGCGAGGGAAACTATACAGGAGCTGATTTGACTGTTTCTGAGTTCTTTGAATGATACACCTCTTCACCAGAAGATTATTGGAGCTTCAAAATCTGATTATCTGGTCTGGGACAATACATACCATTTATGATACTAGTTAGCACTATGATCCAACTAATACAGCAACAGCCTGTGGTGTACAGACTGGTAGAATCGAAAGGTAGCCGAGAGCGGCAGCGGTGACGTTGTGCTCTGCTGCAGCGGATTCAAAATGGAGGCTCGCTGTCTAAAAGCACCTTCATTCTCTGAGAGCGATGAGGGAGGCAGTGGGTGTCAGCCTGCAGCCAGCAGCTAGAGTAGCAGCAGGGCCATTTGGAACAGGTATACAACTTTTGCCTTTAGAGATGCTCGGATGATTGGATGTAGAATGTAGCTCGAAGCGTACTGAAGCTTTGTAGGTGCTTATTTCTTTTTTTTTTTCCAACTTAATTTTCAGTTTCATATTGTGCTTCTGTGGTGCATATTCCCAAACAAATGTGCAATTTATCGCAATAACAATACACGTGTGTGCTTGCTTGTCAGTAGTTCCTGCTACTACTGAGTAGTTCATTGGTAAAAATACAGCAAATACAAAATGTACGTCTGAGCGGTATTGGCAATGCAAGAGTCAGGTTTGTGTCAGCGTACCAACTAGCAGAGCTTCCCTCTCTGAGCGGACAGGACTCGGGGGGTTCTTCTCTGTAGGGCCTTCCTTCTCCCGACTACAGGACACCACTGTAGTTACTGTGGCTTCCTACACACACACACACACACACACACACACACACACACACACACACACACACACACACACACACACACACACACACACACACACACACACACACACACACACACACCTTAAATTAATCTGCTATGAGAAGCAAACAAGCTTAAATGTAAGCTGATGCATGGCACACAATAAAAAGACAAACACAAATAAGAATGAACACATCAGAAAGTTTTACCACCAACACATTAATACGGAGAGACAATAAGGATGAGGATAATGAGGGAAGGGAGAATATTTTGCCAGCAGCTATGTTTCTGATAGAGAGATGAAATGCATGTCACACACATACACACAAAAAAGACGAGTGTAGAAGAACAAATAGAGAGAGAGAGAGAGCGAGAGAGAGAAAGAGCAGGGTGAGAGAGGGAGAGACTTGGAAGGGAAATGATCAAGCTGTTTGTTTCAGATCTGTGACAGGTGGCAGATAAATGGCAGAGGAATAACACAAGAGTTTTTGTTTGTTGTCCTACATAGTATTGTGTGTACTATTTCCACTTATGGTGTGGGATGCCTGGTGGCCCTTTTCTGTTTTTAATCTATCCATAACACTCAGTGAGTGTGTGTCAGTGTGTGGGTGTGTGGACATACGCATGTGTATGAGCCATTTTGACTCCTTTATTTCCTAGCCCAGTTGTGTCTGGGTGATTTATTCAATGACAAATGCAGTTGCAGTGAACTGGATTGCCCTATAATGATCTGTCATTTCACTGGAAAGGGTTAGAGAGGGAAGTCATATGAGGAAGAAGAAGGATAGGGAAAGAATGAGGACACAAAACAATATCTGGAGAGGAGCAGGGAGGACTCAACCTTTTTCCACTTACACTGGTTTGATTAGTGCTCTCCTCGCTGCCTCTGTCATCTTGCTTCGACGTCTCCAGCTGCGGCACATTAGAAACATATGAGCAAAAGCCACAGAGAAACAAGCTGAGCGCTAATGTAGACAGACGGGCACAGCATGGTGTGCAAAAGCAGACAAATATGGGCATTGTTTATTTTTAGAATAATATCCAGAAATGTGCTGATTTTGAACAAACAAGAAAAGCAGAGACCCTGAACTCCTTCTGTATACAGTATAATTAAATATTTTCAGTCAAAACTGGCACAGAACAGTCAGCCATTACATTTGTAACAATGAAAGACTGTGTACGTTTTTCTGGGAATATATTAGTGCAGACATAATTGCTCCATTGTTCGACTAGACCAGTGGTTCTCACTAGACATTTTTTTTTTCTTCTCTTTTCCCTTGAAGTATGCCCATAGCCCTATACAGAGGGTGTGAGTACCCCTTCACTGTCAATAGACAGGATGCCTCTTTGCTCTTTTGCCTTTGTACAGCTATCAAGAGTGGCAAAAGATGGATTTAACCATTTATTAGACACTACTTGATCCATTTCACTGTTCTGCTCACTTGCTAACTCGCTTCTATACTCTTTCATTTGTAACACCTGGGGTTAAAAAGGAGTAACATTAAATGGAAACTGAGCAATGTCAATGTGGAGTTGGCCTATGGTAGCTGGAAGGTTATTGTGACAACTGAATACAAAATTATAATTGCTATTGTTAAAATCAGTGTAGCTACTTCACAATCTTTTCACATACCCCTGTTAACTGTACAAGTACCCCTGGTAGGCAATCACTGGATTACACAAATTAACATTACATTTATTGACTTTAATAGCCAATTAATTCACTGTTTAAGTGATTTATCAATAAAAAATCCAAAGTCTTAATGGTTCCAACTTCTTAAATGTAAAACGCGAAGTATTTGCTGCTTTTCTCGGTTTTATAACATAACAACTTTGGAGTTTGTACTGGTGGACAAAACAAGAAATTTGAAGATAACACCATGGGCTCTGAGAAACTATGATGAGCATTTTTCACTATTTTCTGACAGTTTATAGACTCCACATGAACATCAGTTCACTTGTCAGTGCACCAGCTGTATAACCTCAGCTGTGGCTCTGAAGGGAGCTTTAGAAAGTCGGAGAGAATAACCTTTGAGCTCTAAACATCGACAGCAAGCCTGAATAAAAAACTGGGGCTGAGAAGAACATTAAGGGCATTTACCAGCCAGCATTGCAATATGGGAAGAGTAGGCTTGAGCATTTTTTGGAGCTGATACTAAGACTCAGCCTCTGATGCTTAAGAGTTTGAAAATTTTTCTTTTAACGTGCCTCTTGTAATTCCCCCAACTTTATAGAAATGTAATATTAAAATCGCTTGAGCACACCTTAAGTCAGAAAGATAAACAACACATTAATCAATAATGAAATTAATCACCGGCAGCACTAAAATACATACAGAAAAATATGACAAAACATGTTTGTTGTGATCATAATAGCAATACGGTCAATGGCCTCAATGACCTGCACTGGTGTCAATCCAGTAATGTGTGGTGACAGCTTGGTGACAGCAGGAACTGTGATTGTAGTGAAGGAAAACTGATGGCATGAAGCGATCTCTTCAACATGACAAATAACCCCACAACAACTGCTAATCTTCAGAGAAACCTACACCCAAAAATTGATTTCTCTTTTTCCCTTTAATGAGACTGCCTCCCATGATTCATGTTTGCCCACATTCAAGAATTTAATTAGCATATTTTCCAGGGCTCACAGCTGTGGCGACACAGTTCTAATCAAACTCATCACCATTAAAGCGCTATTGACAACTTTGTCACTCCAGATGAATTGACGAAAGAGATGTTTTAGCAAATTACCAATTCACCTCTGTTATATGAAACCTGCAGTCGGCTCGTCCATCTCCAGGCAAACTGACAACACGTGGAGCAGCTCCCCACGTGGATTGAGAGCCTCTCGTTTTTATTATTATCCAATTTAATAGGCGATTGAACCTGAGGCCCATTTTAATGACAGCCCTTCCTCTCATTATACCGAGCCAGCAGGAACATTAACAAACATTAGAGCTTGGATACTGGGAATATGGGTCAACACCTGAAACATTAGTAAACATGACATGTCTAAGAGAGAAAAATGACTCTTGAAAGTTAAAATTGTTTAATAAACTGCAGATCATGGTGCACTGCATTTAGCAGTGTACACTTGTAGTAAAACAGATTGCCTCTTATCAATTTTAGATGGGAGTTTTGTTGGGAAAAACATGCCTCAATGTAGGGAACACATTGAATCAATTAACGAAGGGGATGTTGGGATGGATGAATAATATAGCAGGAGGGGCTCTAACTGATGATGTGGCCTTGTATAGCAGATCTGAGATGGCACCAGTGGTTTACAACGGCACAATGTCTGCTGCAGGTAATATCTCTCTATGTGGTGATCACAATATTATCATGTATACATGTTGACATCAATGTGGTATCTTAGTTACTGCCTCTTGGGACAGTGCTGATGTAGCCCAAAAGACAAAATGTTCAGGAATGAGAGCAGATGACTGTGTTGCTGGTGGTCTATGTCACATACAATTTCAGCTGCAGACAAATAAAGAAACAATTTGACTGTGGTCAACCATGCTCAATATGTTTCTAGTTAGGAAACAAATGGATTTTACTGGTTATTGTTATGTGGCTGCAGGAAGAACAAAGGAGTGGACAAAATAACAAACTGAAAAAAAAACATCCTGACTGGTAGAGAAGCACACGCTTGAAGGGACATGTACTTAGTTTGTACTAATGGAAGGATTTTGTAACAAAGAAGGTTATTTAGACATTTCAAGATGATGTGAGACTATACATTATTTTCTGTGTTTATTTGACATGTGTTGTAGTATTTGCACTTTTGTAGCACCAAGTGTACCTATGTATTTATGTGAGGCTCTGTGTGGACTGTATGGCTAAATTTCCAGGGACAATAAATAAAGAATGAATTAATGAATGAATCTATCTATCTATCTATCTATCTATCTATCTATCTATCTATCTATCTATCTATCTGAGCAGGTGTAAGTCACTCCTTACAAAGGACAGGTTTGTGTAAAACACAGATCTTGCTTTCTGTACTACCTTCTGGTCATTACAAAATCCCTTCCTAACATAGCAGCAACATGTGATGCACAAAAAACATGTCAAAATGTATCTCAAGGTAATTTGAGGCTTCAACAGTCCGAGTTAAAGAAGTCATAGATAATATCTTCCAAACATATTCTTTTTTATACAGAATTCTCTCTTTGTGTTTTCACAGACAGGGTTTGTGTACTGAGCTGCAGGGGAAGGACAGTGACACCAAAAGAAAATGTCATACTCAAAAGACAGTAACTTTGGAAGCTACTCAGTTTATTGATCAAATTCAAACTGTTAAAACCCCATATCAACTTTAGAATGTATTTTTGCACTTACTGTACAGTGGAAGCACACTAAAAAGGGAGCTCTTACTGGCTATTATGAACTAATGTTGGAGGAGACAGAGGAAGACTTATATATATATATATATATATATATATATATATATATATATATATATATATGCGCACCTGAAGCAGATTTCTTATGACTGACTACATCCCTTCACATTTATGAGGACACTGACATGTTGTTTCAAGTCTCTAACCTTCATTCATTAATCTTTCTCTCCCATTTCACCATACCTGAATTATGAACTAGGAGGAACATCACTACCTGCGATAATGTTTTGATTACTGTCAACTTTGTTGAGTACAAAGTGGAGAGTTATGAAAAAGATAACGATGTACAGGGCTGCAACCAACGATTATTTTCATTATTGACTAATCTGACGATCATCTTCACAATGAATCGTTCTGTCTGTTAAAAACCTAATGGGGAAAAATGCCATTTTTTAGAGTAAAGGTGATATTATCAAGTTGCTTGTTTCTGACCAACTTCAAAACCTTAATTTACGATCATATAAAGAAATCACCAAAACATCACATCTGAGACGCTTGAACTTGCAAATGTTATTTTTGCTTGAAAAATAACTGACATGACTGACTATCAAAATAGTTTTCTGCCAACGGACTAATAGATTAATAAACTCAAAAACTTGTTTCAGCAGTAATGATTTTGTATAGCCAACAGCAATTTGTAAGCTTTATGTGACACTGATGTGAATGTTTTTGTCAATATGAGCTGTCAGCATGAATGTTTTTTACACTAATGCAGAAAAAACTTTGAAGGACACTAAAAACTGTGGACAAAAAGATTTACTGCACACAAGGGACCGTAAACAGCCCTCCAAATGATTATTGGTTGAATATGTTTTCTATGAGATGCATTATTATACCATAACAAAAGCCTAATGAAGGGAAATAATTTTACTGAGCCACTTAAAACTTGAAAGCTGCATTATTAACAATGTTGGAGGGAAATCAAAAATAAAAGAGCCGATTATACAATTTGTTAAAAAAGAATGAATTCAGCTCCCTGGGAGGAAAATGGGAACACCAGAACACTGATTGAAGTTAAATCATTTGTCTCACTACAGTAGGTCCTTTTCCGAAGTGTTGATATCATAATGCACCGAAAAAAGCTATTCTGGGATATGTGATGAGCTTTGAAAGACGTTTTAAACTAGTTAAAATTATTGAGTCATTCTCTTGACCCAAAACGACACATTACAACTATCACATTCTGTCCTTTTGTTTATTGAGGATTTATTTCTTCAATAGCTTGCATGCGTTGAAACTCATTTTGAACTAATTTCTTTGTTATTAAAGTGCAAACTAGATAGTGTTTATGTTTAAGCAAAAAGAGAGTAACCCAGAAATGAACATTCATATAAAACAAAACTAGGAAACATGATAGATTCTTCCTCTTTCTTCATTCTCACGAAACTCAGCTGACGAAAATGTCCAACTAACCTGCATTATGTCTGTGTTCTGCAGGTTCTGGAGTCCTTCTTTCAGGTTCTGGACTTGGTTCGTCAGCTGCTGTTTGTCCTCCAAACTCTTCTCTAGCTCTGCCTCCCGCTGTTTTAATTCTTCCCTCATTTTTAACAGTTGCTGCCAAAAAAAAGGGAGAACAGTAAGCTACTACTAATGTGAACTGTGACAATACAACCTTTTACTCAAACGGCTCTTGAAGCAGTGGAACAATCAGCCATTTATTTTATTATTTTGAGCATGTAATCCCAATTTTGGTAATTACAACTTCAGCTTAATACAAAAAACAATTAGACACTGACGTAAAATGTAACTTTAATAAACATTTTCCAAAGGGAAACCGATCCTCGTATTATATTTTGTCTTACTCTATTCTGTTGTATGCGTCCAAGAGGAGCAATTTGCCAAATCCTTAGCTTGTTAAACACTCACAAATCCCAAATTACATATATAGGAAAAACCTCATGAGAGAATTAACAGTCGTTGGGTTTTTATCCTTTCCTTGGGTGACACAGGTCCTAGTGTTTGAGAAAGCTTTGATAGCAAAGTTATCTGCTAAACACAGATAAAAAGATTCATCTCCTGCTGTGTTAATTTCAACAAAACGAGAGTCCGTGAGACGCAGGAGGTCTTTACAGCCAGGAATGCTTATCTGCAAAGCTGCACATTAAGTGCTTTTGTGTTACATGCACTATAATTCACAAACGAGGAAACAGGTTGCCAGTACATGCTGACAATTTTCATTGCAATTTGTGTGTCTGCATGATACAACACATGAACCCTGGTAAGGAGAGGTTTCCAATTTCAGTGCCTTCCAATTCATTTAATCCATTGACCTTATCTTTTCATAAACACACCATGAGAGATGTAAGCTGGAAAGGTAATTACTCTCTGTAAGCAGAAATGAACAGCAGGGCCTTAATGGATTCTCTTCTTCTTAACACGACTACTATCAACTACTTGTGACAGCTAGCTAAGAGAGGACACTTTACAAATTCCACAATGAGTCAATTAGGTAGTAAATTAAGTATTATGATTATTGTTATTATTATAAGTATTTAAAAAGTTACATTTAAGGGTTTCTGACATTAGAAGGGTTGGACTTTTGAAAGTGGAAAGGTAGTCATCCTGTAAGATGTAGTAGTTAAAAAACATGGACATGTTTGTGTCAGTACAGTCACTTAATTATTTTAAAATACAGGTGCATGCCTTTCCTGTGATTGATCATAATTCATTAAGTTTCTCAGTGCCTCCTTTCATATGTTTGCACAGTGTCTGTATTTATGTCAGTATTTGTGTTATTTTTTAAAGCCCCAGTGTGTAAGAATTTCTCCCATCTAGCGGTGAAATTGTATATGACAACCAACTGAATTTCACTTTGTAGCCCCCCCCATTCCGAGTGCATTATAACTCCTACGGTGGCCGAACCCGAAATTAGCGACAATCGTCCGTGAGTCCCTTCCAATGTAATAATAGTTTGACGTTAGTTTGGTACCATTTCATTGCTAACATCAGCTATCAGGTTCCCAAACATATGCAAGCTAATGTTAGTAAAGTATCAGTGCTATCATTATTCTGTATATTGTACGAGATTAATAGTGTAAGGCGATGTTTACAGCAGAGGAGAGAAGCAACGGAGGTTTGTGTTTTTAATATATTTCTCTGAGCAGCATGAACAATGTCAATGAAACTGAAATGATCTCTTAGTGTCTCCATCGTTTACACGCAGCTGTTCTAGCTGTAGCTAGTCTGTGTTACAGATCCATGACGTGAGTTGTCTGCCAGGGAAATCACGGCACATATTATTACGTTTATGTTACAAGGTAGACAATCCTTTTTCATCATTGACGCGAGGAAAAGTATCCTAGACGTCGTTCTAGCGTTATGCACAACCATGCTATATTTAGCCAAGCAAGTAGCAACTATAAAACTTTTACACAAATAGGCAGAATTACCTGTTGAGAAGAAAGCAGGCAACTTCGGCGTCCCTTTTAAAATCCTTGCTCCTCATCAGCTCTTTCCATCTTGGAAAAGCCACAACAATATTAACTTTGGTCGCGTTGCTTTGCCTGTCACGTCATTTTAATTTCCTCTGCGATTCAGTTACATGTCCTCGATAATAGACGCAACAGGCTTTCAAATCTGCCGGCGGTGAGTCGCAAATAATCTTCTCCCCCCTCCCTCCCTGCCATACGTCACAGTCAGTGCCACTGAGTGAAAAGCGTGAAATGCGGAGCAGTGTAGCCTGTATTTCCCTTATGGGCTACCATATTTCAAGATGGCGTATGGCTATGGAGTGTCTACCCCAGTTCATGTAAGCGCAAATGTAAAATTCCAAGCCAATAGGAATACTTGGAATTGATGGTTGTGGTCAATATTCATAAAAAAGGACAAGTTTGTGAAGGGCAATACAGATTTTGATAATGAGCAACTACAAATGTTACACACTGGGGCTTTAATGCATTGACATTTACATCTTCAATCTCACATGACTGTTTAATGATGTAATTTCTTTTTGGTTTATGATACTTTTTACCTTTCCATATGTTCTTATATATATATATATATATATATATATATATATATATATATATATATATATATATATATTGTTTGTTCATATGATTACTTGAGATCGAATGCCTGACTGTCTTGATAAATGTTGATGGCTGTATAAACACCAGAGAATAATGGAAATAAGAACTTCTATCCTTCTATCCCTGACAAAGTCTGAAACAGTGTATGCGTTGTCTTATATAGAAACATGTATTGATGTCAAAACATTTATACCAACCACTGAGATGGGTTTAATTTGGAAATGTACACTGTACGATATTCTAGGCACATTTTCAAAGAAAGAAAAATCAAATATTTTTCATAATCTTTCTCTGAATAAATGGTCTGAAATTGTTTTAATAGCCTTGGGTTTGTCCAAAGAAGTATCTGTGCGCCATTTGAATTATTGCACACAACCCTCCGACCCCAAGTAAAACCTATAAAAAAGGTTTTACTTGTGAGTTTTTTGGCAATAAGCTTTCCTTTTCGACCATAGTAAACCCGAAAAGATAATTTTTTAGCAGCTCTTCAGAATCGACTAACAGCTGCTCCTGACAGCTGTACTTTCCTACTTGTTCCCGCACGGCATTCATTTTTAAAGTGCAGGGTCATGAATAAAATGGAAATGAAAGTTCAAATGGTTAACCGACCTTAAAAAGAAGCAGGTGCGGAACAATTACAAATAGGAGATTAGACTTATTGTTGGACAGATGATTGGAAAACGTGTGTATGTGTATATATACCTTCTGCATGCCTTGCAGAGCCTGCTGCAGGAAGCTGAGCTGCTGAGAGTGCGTGGTGTCCTCCTCACTGCTGATTGGTTGATTCTTGCCTTGTTCCTGTTTGAGCAGCTCCACCTCGTTCCTGTAGGCGTCCAGCTGGCAGCGCAGAGAATCGTTCTCCTCCTTCAAGGCTTCTGCTTGGGAAACACCTACAGATTTATACATAAAGTATAGAGAACAGTATGGAATATAGTGTTCATTATGTATAACGCTGTCACAGTTAATGGAGTCTCAGTTTCACAGTGTGGCTTTTGATTAAAATATTGACGCTTGTATATCCGTTACACAGTGACATTTGCAGTTGTAATCGTATCACCCATTGTTCATCTGAGTGAGAGCAGGCACAGAAATATTGAGTAGGACTGCAGGCTGGTGTGCATCTTAAAATGCCATGCATTATGGCGAAAGAGTAGAGCTCAATTTTACGTTATGCAAATTTCAGGCATCTTGAAACAAACTGGCAAATGTCCTTTTGATATAAGTCTGCTGCTAAATATATTGCTGCTCGTTCCTGCAGGACAGAGTATTTAAGAAAAAGATCAGGAAGCATTAAAGCTTCCTTGAAAAAAATAAATCTAATCAGCTTCATCAGGACTATGTCAGTCTGGTTTGATTTGACAATTGTGTTTTGTTTCACAAAGTCAACAATGAAGCATTCTGTATTCACTACTGCTGCGATACTCTTCTACATAGCAATGGTAGCCAAACTGGTGGGAAATTGGAGAATCAGGACGAGTCTCGTGTTTCTCTATTGAGCAAAATTGAGGCTATGGTTCAAAGAAGAAAGACACTTCTGAAACCAGCTGCTCTCTCCACTTCACAACGCTATGGATAGTGGCCTGGCAACATAAGCAAACCACCCCACAACGGTCATCAGATTTCAATTCAAATGTTGCTAAATCCTGAATGGTGCACAGGGCGCAAAATCTCAAGGTACCATGCTGTCAAGCTAACTGTACTTTTATTTTTGATATTCACTCAGTGTCTGAAAATCAAACACCTAGTGTATCGACAACTGAAAGCTGTGATAATCCCAGAGTGTTTTGTCCAATGGCTCTTTACTGGACATTTGACCTGACCTATTAGGCTATTGAGACAGGAGAAAGTGGAAGTATTATTGTATTATTATAGGGGACCTGCTCAGCTCCAGAGATGCCCAGTATTATGAGCTCTGCTCTCCTCCTGTGGGCCTTGAGGGGAAGCTCAATGACTGTATACACTGACTGGACTGGGGAGATAAGCCCCATCCTGTGTGTGTGTGTGTGTGTGTGTGTGTGTGTGTGTGTGTGTGCGCATGAATGCATGTCTGGTTAGGTTTTGTGTGGGTGTTCATGAGTGCTGCCTGCAGTCTATCATGGAGGACCATTGGCAGTGTTAATGAACTCTTGCTGGGTGAGTGTGAGTGTATGTGTCTATGCTGTGTTTGTGTGTACTTTTCTCCCAGCAAAATAAGGGTTTGAGGTGAGAAGAGTATTGATCTGAGAGCCTCATCAACTTGGTGTGAAGGGATGTCAACCGCTCAGCCAGATTCAGAGCAATTCCAGTTCTGTTACATAACAGGCTATCGACCTGCAGATATCTGTGAGTGTGCATGTCCACACACACACACACACACACACACACACACACACACACACACACACACACACACACACACACACACACACACACACACACACACACACACACACACACACACACACACACACACACAGTTTTGCTTTTTATTCTGTACATGAGTCAGATGCAGAGCATCGATTCACGTTTTAAGAGGCTGCAGTCATAACAGGTGTTTTCAGCAGCCCTGGTTGACGTGTAAAAAGGGGGGTGTAACAGTTGGTCTGTTAACACAAATACCAAGAAGTGTCACATAAACACCTGTCACCTCAGCAAATCCTGTGGCATTGAGCGAAATGACAGGTCTTTGACAGCAATGCTAATTACTGATAGCTAAATAGCAATGCTGCAAAAGAGAAGGGGCTGAGCTGACGACTGCATTTACATACATTTGCATACTGATTAGAGTAGCTGTCATATTAGCAAATGGCAGAGATCAGAATGATTAAAAGGCAAGAAGAAAGAGTACGTGAAGAGAGCATTACAACAAGCAGAGAGGTACGAAACACAAGATGAGAGACAACCTTACATGTGGTGGTGACAGAGGATGTTACCCTGGCGACTACTTTAGAGTTATGGGGTTATTGTAATGGGGGTTGAGAGATTAGGAGCACTGTTAGTTTGTGTTGCTTCAGCAAACACAAAGAGACTCATTTGAGGGAAAACTAGAGGATTATGGCACTTCAGTGGTACCCTGATCTGAAATTAGATGGCAGCTGGCTCGTATGGAGTCGTGTGCATCCAAGGTGGACTGGGGTAAATGTCATTTAGTAGGCATGTTCAACATTAAGTCAGTAAAGTGTGTGTGGTGTCAGCATCTTGAGGTACTTTGAATGCGTGTGGCATGCGTGTGGCAATATCAGATGCTTGGGGGATGATTACGGTAATTTCAGTCAAACACAGCTGTCCTCAGTTATCTTCTGAAGATCTTGATCAGTGTATGGTCTGTCATGTTGACAGAAGTGCTGAACTGTGAACACGTGCATGCATATGCATACCTGAGTCCTCAGAGTCCTTGCTGTCAGGGGAATCCTCCATGTCATCGTCCGACATCTCCATCTCCTCCTCTCGTCTGATGCCCATCAGCTGCTCGTTGTGCATGTTTCTAATCTCCTGCAAAACACAACCGAGAGGGGCGGGTTAGAACTGCAAAGACTCATGGGTGATGCATGTTTTAGCAGATGCTAGTAGGAGTAGGATCATCAGTGATGCACCTTAATTGATTTCATTAATATTAAGCAATAGCTGTAAGGAATAACTATATCAGATCAATACAGAACAAAGGAGTGTAGATAAATAAGGATAAAAAAGGATGGTCTCAGAGCTGGGGCTAGATTCCTCCTCTGGCACAGCGATAGGACAGATGGCAGCACAAATAGTCAAACTCCACAGTTTTGCACTTCGCTGTTCTTGTGACTTTCACATGTGAAAACATTCACATTTATACAGCTAAAATACATAAAAGTGTGTGACACTGGCAACCAGAGCTTCTGTGAGAAATGTCAAAGCACTATTTATGACGACAAAGCATGAAATGTTGCTTTGTGCATACTGTTTATAATGTGTACTGTTGGTGTTTTAAACCCACATCTGTAAACCCACAGTAGTAACGGTAAACAAACATACCAATCTTTCCATTTCATTTCACCTTCAGGCAGAATCACTAATGACTATTATCCATCTGGAGACCAGTAAGGTTTCTAAATGATTTAAAGATTAAGGTCAAACCACTGAATTGGATTGGCTGTAAATTAGACAACACCCTCCGGGTCTGTGTCAGGAGAAAAGCAAAACAAACAACAAAATCCTTGTGATGCATTACACACAGTAGACAGTACATGCTTAGACCAGACCATGAACATACGGTTGGTGAGAATCAGTGGCTTTTTAAATACCATTCAGCTTTCATTCCCTGTTGTGGGCAGATGTTTAAACTACAGAAGTACACAGTCTCTGATGTGACATATACTTTTAAAATGTTCTCAAGTATTTAAGACCTCATGTTCTGACCTTTCCATTATCTAGATGCTATATATCTAAAAGAAAATGTTGTCACTGTACTATTTAATGAAAAGATGATGATGATAATACTGAATTATCGCCTGGTTCTGAAACACATTGAATGAGCGCTTTATTGGCTACTGTATACAACACATGTCACCTAATATAACAAGATGAGCCAGTTAGGAATACATCATTATTTGGGTTGACAACATCATTATTACAATGATTACAAGATACATACATACAAGAAAATCTATAGTGTCAACCCTTTTATCACAGCTCAACAGTAGATCCAGTCAACTCAGAACATGTCTATAGGCAGAGAATTGATCAGTATCATCATAACAAGATGCTCCCCTCTCGTGCAACTTTAAAATTTATAGAATGAAGTTCCATACAAAATATCACTTTACTCACCTTTAGTAACCTCACAGCCTTGATAAAGCCTACCGCTCTGCATGATTTATTTTATAAAAAAGGATATCTGATCATTAAGTTAGTAAGAACACAAGTTTAAAAGTGTTAAAAAAAGTAGGTATTGAAACAAACATGTACACACATATGTACAAACACACACCAGTGGATAGAGACATGAGTGCTCTATCAATGAAAGTTTCCCAACAACAGGCTGAAAAATACTCCTAAAAAGCCAAGAAGCTGCCCAAGAGTAAATACACTTACAACCATCTGTCAGTTGACGTTATCAGCCTGAGCCCATGGCAGAGGTCAAACAGGTAACTCTATACACACTAACAGACACACTAACATCTGGTGTGTATGGAGCACACTATGCACACACACATCCACTACATACACACAAGCATGCACACATAAAAACACTGATAGAGGGAGGCAGCTGTTGTTTGATTCTGCCTGGGAGCTGCAGCTACTCCACGCGCGCTGCCTGTTCCTCCATATTTCACCTCCAGGCCAAAGAATCATACTGAATATACAATATGACTGAGAGTGAAACTGGCTGCCTATTTGATGATAAACTACCCCTGAGAAACTGCACTTACTTATCTATGCTCTTTACACTGTCCAGTGGCTACCAGTCCTACACACTGCAGCCTCTAAGGCAGCAGCCTGTATGATCAATGTGAAAATAAACCTGTATTAAGCCATATTTCTGATTTTGAATCACATCACTCCATGTAAGGTAAAACAATGCCCAGTTATGCTGACAGTCAATGATAATTACAGTAGCAACCACCTCTGCAGCTCTATGCAGCTTTTCGACACATCTAGCCCATTGTTTTGGTTCTTTGACCTCCACGCACAATGTATGGTTGGGTCTCACAGATCTTATTACTCCCACATATAAAACCAAAGGCAGCAGTTTCCAGCAAAGACAAGCTGAGTGTGCTCTACCGGCCCAGCGATTAATGACAGAGAGCTGAAGTAAACAACAAGCATCTAGAAAGCCAAGAGTCCCAAATATGTTTCTTAGTAGTCAGTGATAAACAAACCAAAGCTAAAAGGCAAGTGAATATTGGACTTCCTTCTTCATCAAGTGGCCAGAAACATGACTCAGACAGGATGCTTATGTTCTTCTGCGACTCTTGGATGTGTAAGTAGGCAACTGTTTGCTGACAGGTTAGCCACAACAACTTTATAAACCTGTGGTGTATCAGGGATGTATTATCAATGGGTTGTTTGAGACTTCCTAGTGGTTCGTGTTTAATAAGGTTTTAAACCTGCAATGCCTGATTTTTATAAACTAGCTGTAAATACAACACTAACATATCAATACCTTAAAAGGTTGGCTCTTCAGCTGCTAAATGCTGTATTATGTATACCAGCTAAACACTACATTTGATTATAATAGCTGAGTGGCAAACATACTTTCTACTAGGCTAATCTACATTTTAGGGTTTTATTTCTACCAGTTAAGTATGACCTCACCTATCACACAAAGACTATTCAATGGTCTGATTCTGGGCTAATTCCCTCCTGTGTATAAACTTACTTAAACCTGAACAGACAGCTGCAGAGAAATACAGACTCAATTTGGGCCAATGCTAAACCATGAGCCTTGTGTCTAAATTACTTAATCTGTCTGTTGGTCTTTCACTCTGACACACGCATGCTCGCTCGCACGCGCACATGCATGCACAATGTTTTTTTGAACGAGGACATATTCTGCAGTATGAGTGTCCACCCACAGTGGTCTCTTTGACTTGCATCTATGGCCACGCTGTACTCCCTGGTGTATGCAGTGTGTATACGGCAACTCTTTAAAGAAAGGAAAAGGGAAGACTGGACAGGTCCTTGGAGGCCTGAAAACACTCTGGTTTCACATAATATATTTGAATACATTATGCTTCAGTGTACTGTATATATATATATATATATATATATATATATATATATATATATATATATATATATATATATATATAGAAGATAGTGATTCTCCATGAGTAGATCCCTGACAGAGCCTCAAGGTCTGAGCACAGGAAGGGACAACCATACAAAGGTCTTCACTGACATCACACAATCTTCTTTTATATTATATGCACAATTTGCTTATAAACATGCACCATCCAGCTTACTACTTACTCATCAAGTGTGTACCAAGATACCTTCATAAAAGCTATTATAAGCATAAGTTCTAACAAACAGTTGCTTTTACAGGTACAAATTTAGATTATTCATTTGACTATTTATATAATTTTGCAGCACATCTAAAAAATTAAAACAACAATTTTGCCTTGCAACACCTACCTTTAAAGAGAAGTTTTTGTACAAGATGATTGCTGCTTCTGCTTCACCTTAAATCAGTTTATTTTTTTTTAATTCTGAGCTTCAGAGAAACTTACCAATCAGATATGATCATATATTGTCCATTAGACCCAGGACTGCACCACACAGACTCTCCATTACATACAACCCATCATCATGCTAATTAATGTAATGCTCCATTTGGCAGAGAAAGAAAAAAAAGGTGAGCAGGTAGTAGATGACAAAAATGCTGTTAGATTTGAAAATGAATAAGGCTTCTATGTCTCAAGATGTCCCTACTTAATTACACATTTGTGGGTGCAGGGGGAGAAGGCTTGTACAGATTTACCTGTGTTCTGGACACCCTTAGAGATGGAAAACTCACCCAGCAGCTTGTATCCAATTCACAGGGGGATGGCAGTGTGTAGGGTCAGAGGTTTGGACTTGAGTGTCCGTATCTCACACTGGCTGGAGTGAGCAGGTACCTGCTCTGTATCCTGGCTTCATTCAAAGTACTTACTGTAACAAGATGTCTGCTCTTTTGACTTCTGATATCACCTATTTTGTCTTCTCTTGTTTATATTTGAGTATAATTAGGTATCCCTAATATAAGCATCTATCTATCAATTAAAAATAATGAACTTATGAGTAAAAAGGAGACAGGCATTGAACAAAATGGGATGAAGTCTAATTTCCCATAAATCAGGTGAACAACAGAAAGAAATCAAAGTGTACTAACCTCTGCTTGTTTCCGCCACATGTCCAGGTTCTTGCGCTGAGCTTTGGAGAAATGGTCCCATGCCTTTTGTTTGGAAGCAGCTTGGAATACAGACACAATCTGTTCAACTGTTGCAGGATGCAGGGAAGGAGCAGAGACCATCCAGAGACAGAGAGAGAAAGAAAGACAGAGGGCAGGTGGGAAGGAGCAGAGGAGTGAGAAAGTGTAGTCAACTAGGGATGTAAAGACCTGTCTGTGTGTGTGTGTGTGTGTGTGTGTGTGTGTGTGTGTGTGTGTGTGTGTGTGTGTGTGTGTGTGTGTGTGTGTTTTTATATATGCACGTGCAAGCGTGTGTGATCTACTTACCAGCTGATGCTAGTGCATCATCTCTAGGATGGTTGGTCAGATAGTTTCCCACACGCAAAACTTAAACTACTTAAATAAATCATACATTTTCCCAACATACTTAAATTATATATGATATGCATCTTCATATAGCTTTAAGCCCTTAAACACTGTAGCTGTGCTAATACGGACTTCATATTTATTAGCCAGTGGTCTGGCACTACACTGACTTTTCCTCTAAAGCCTCGGTGTGGAGTAAAATGTCTGAATAACTATTGATGGATTGCCTTGCAATTCGGTATCCCTCTCAGGATGAGCATTTTGGTCATCTCCTGACGTTTCTTATATAACCATTTGTCAAATACTATGTTGTACGACCAAATATCTGTGAAAAACCGAAGCAAATATTAGCATGCTAACATGCTTAATTAAGAGAGTAAACGTGGCAAAAGTTATATCTGTGACAGCATGTTGCCAAAGACCTGCTACGGCTGGGGCGGCTGTGGCTCAGCAGTGGAGCAGTTGCCTGCCAATCGGAAAGTTGGTGGTTCGATCCCCGGCCCTGCAGTCCCATGTCGAAGTGTCCTTGGGCAAGACACTGAACCCTGAGTTGCCCCTGATTGCTGTGCATCGGAGTGTAAATGTGTGTGAATGTTTATCTGATGAGCAGGTGGCACCTTGTACGGCAGCCTCGGCCACAGTGTATCAATGTGTGTGAATGGTGGATGGTTCCTGTACTGTGTTAAAGCACTTTGAGTAGTCGTTAAGACTAGAAAAGCGCTATATAAATACAGTCCATTTACGGAGCTGTTATCATGGCTCTTTGTCTTGTTTAACATGTATTTAACACGGGAAACTTTGCTAAGCAACTGGCAGCTGCAAAAAAAACTAAAACTACAGCGTGCCACTGTTTACCACTGTGCAGCTCCACTACAGCAGAGGGCTGTTAAGACTCTTGTCCAAGGACACTGTGTTAAAGTAGCATTGTGTTCCTGATTTACTTTCCCGATGCAGATTTCTCTTTTATTTAAAAAAGGAGTAAGCTTCAAACCTCGGTAGTTAACCCTTCAGTACAGCTGCAACTGCAAATAAAAACATAACACTTGTCTGAGCTGAGTGAGCTGAGGGGGGTGCATGTGCGTGTGCTTGCAGAGTGGTGAGGGAGAGAACAGTATAGGGATCAATAGCATCTTCCCAGAACCCTGTAATTTGATGGAGATCGATGGTGAAGGCAGAGAAGAGAGGAAAGGGTACAGACAGACTTTAAGACCTGTGAGCTTATATGCAACAAAGTAATTCAAATAGAAACTCTTTACAGTGAGGTCTGTGGATTATCTTTAGAAAAAGGGACATGGTTTCTGAAAAGGCAAGATGCTTTTGAGTCTTTCTAATGTGTTTTTATTGCTTTAAACATGAGCACCACAAATGAAATTCCCTGCACTTCCATTGTATTAGTGCAGCAGCAGAAGATTGAGAAGCCAATATCTCAAAATGAAAACTTTCTGCGCTAGACACCATAGGGTTTAACGAAAAATAAGTTGTTTTTTTTTGTCTTGGGTGAATTGACCAGTAAGGTGACATACTCCATCAGAGACAGACCTACTGTATGTGGATGAGTACTAAAACTAAAAGAGTAACAGGCTGCATTGATCTGGTACGGACAAAGAGTTGTTCCCAAGTGAAACTTGTAAAACCTCCCCACAGGAGGCCAGTCTCTATGATATAATTAATATGACCAGCAATGGACCAGGAGGAAGGCAAGGTCATGAATAGGAATTGTGTGTTTGTATGGGCTGAAATGAAAGAGGATGGCTAATACAAGGACAACCTCTCTGTGGTTTTACAAGCACAATCACTTACAACGTATTTGTCTTCTACATGTATTATTTATCTAATGAACAATAAATGAAACGAAAACTGTGAACTTTAAATTCACTTCACATGCATGTGGTGGGATACGCGGAGAGAAAGTGCCGCAGGCGGTGCTGCAAACAAGCAGCTGCACAGCCAAAGCTGTCAAAGGTGGGTAGGAGCAGTAAGCTCTGCCTTTGGCCTTTCATCAACTGAATTGAGGTAAGCATGTATTTACCGTGTATGTTTGGCCACCATTGTATCTACAGGGCTGCTTGCTATTTATCTGAAGAAAAAATGAATAATGTTCCACTCCAGTTACAGGTATCTGTATGATTTTTTTCCTTCAATGTTAGATATTTGTGTCTCAGAAGGAATACAAATGAGCAGGACACTGAAGTGCAGAGGGGTTTAGAGTGATATAACAACACTGTTAGGAAAGAAAAAAAACTTACCTTAAAGCCATCCTCCCAAAAACAAACTAGCATGAAACAAGATGGCTTCTATGAGGCTATTAAATCAAATAACCTTTATATCCACAATGTGTGTTCCTTATGGATGTACAATACTATGCATCATGTGAGAGTTAATGAGGGGCTGTGAACAATATTATACTTACTTATTTGCAGCATTAAGTACTTCAGGCACAAAAAGTCTTACAGCATGTTTATGTTCTGTGTTTAGTCCTATGATAGGGAAACTTACAGTGAACCAGAACCTTGGCCAATCATTGGTTGGACTCATTCTCATCCTCCTCCTGTACTTCTACTGCACAACAAGGAGTATGATAAATGTATTATAGTAGTAAACTTTAAATGAGATACTCTCTCACTTTGGCCTTTGTACCAAAAACGATACACGGTTGTACACTTACAGTACATGTGGTATAACTGTTTTATACATCCAAGTGTGTATATGTGTAATAAGAACAAAAGACTCACATTGACCAACTATGCCGGCCAGAGCAGTCTTGAACTTGTCTTTGGCCTCTTCCACCTCCTTCTCATGCTGACTCTTCTCGCCCGTCAGCCGGCGGATGTGGCCGTTTGAGGACTGGATCATGGAGTAGAAGTTGTTTGCATTCCTGCGGTTGACTTCACCTCGTTCCAACCAGGTCAAGAGAACACGCACTGCTTCAGGAAACTTTCCATCGTCTGGCCAAGAGGTGAGAACACAGAGAAAGGAAGAGTTAGGTTCTATACAGGGAAGCAAAAATAGATGATGTACAGTCCTGTACAGTCCTAGGGCACTTAAGTTGGTAAAAGCAACAGCTAAATTGTGACCAAACAACCCTGATTTCTGGTAGAAAACCTATATATAGAGGAGTATAAAGGCAAATACAGGTAACTTTAAATAAATATGGTAGCACGCACTTTTTAATTTGTTGATTGAAAAGTAGACAAAGTCAGCGTTAATGTGAGCAAGGTAAAAACGATACAAATAAATAAAATAAAAACAGATTAAACTGTAGAGGACAGGAGAACAAAAAGACATCTGTGCTATTGGATGAAAGGAAAAAAAGAGAACTGTACACATGACAGACCATCATATGCTTGGTAACAAAGAACACTTCAGAACTCAACAACACCTGAGGGAAGTAATAACAGGTGGTTTAGATAAAACGTTATTGCTGTGAGCTTCACGTCATCAAAAGGATGAATTGGGTTTGAAGTACAGGAATATAACTGGCACTGAAAAGGGGTAAACCCATTTTTTTTTCCTCTGGGTGAAAGATTCAGGAAAGAGTACACCTAAATCTGCAGCAAAGAGCCAGGATGTGTGCTTTCACAACAGCAGCCCAAAGTGTTCAGAAACAAACCCTTGGCTAAAAAAACACTGTGTTAAAGTTATTTACACCAGGGCCAGGGGAGGGAGAGCTGGAAAAGACACATGCAGATGGTAGAGAGGCAGAAAGTCACAGCCATTTTGTTATCGGGCAACTGGGACTGAGACCTGGAAGTGTCATTGCTCATTAGTGAAACAAATTTATTCAGCCAGAAACTCGACGGAAAGCTGAGAAAAGGGGGAAACAAGAGCGGAGATGAGGAAATGGAGAGGATAAGCAGAAAAGAACAGACAGTGCGGAGAGGAGAAGAGGAAGGACAAGATAAGAGAGAGGAGCATGTGCTAAGGGAAGAGTAAACTGATATACCGTGTTGAACAGCCTTTGTGTAACGTCTTATGAAAACAGATTTCCGGAGTTTGTTCAAATATGAGAGAACTGCTTTGTCAGTTTTACCAGCAGCAGTTTAGAACCCCTCCTGTAATACCTTGGCTTGCGTTGGTTACCCCCTGCAAACGTGCAAATGGTCAAGCACAAGTACACACATACAGATCTGCTCTTACCGTATTCTCTACCTTGTCAATTTGTTGTTTGCATGAACAACAATATTACCATGAGTGGATCAATTTCTACTTGTGTTTGCTTATTAACAACGTGACAATTTGTGCTTTAATTGGAAATTACCCTTAGGTTGATTAGATAATATAATTTTCTTCCACACGTGTCAAGGTTTTACTTCTTTACCGTGTTCCATTTCTTATGTTTGTGCTATCATATCATGCACATATTTTATTGTATATGTTTTATATTTTGCCAACCTTTGATCTTGTCTCCCAGCTGGCTGCACTCGTGCTCTGAGTAGTGGACGATGGGAGGAGGGGAGGGCGGCCGGAGGCGATCCTCCTCTACCTTGCGCCGGTGCCTCTCCTCTCTGGCCAACATGCGCTGGCGACACTCCCACTCATAGAGGTCGTCTCTGGCCTGGGCGAAGTCCACGTGGAGACGGCCGGTGTCTTTTTTGTCTGTGCTGGAGCCCAAGCGAATACGATAACCTGTGGGAGACACAAGTGTAAAGATTTAAAAGCCAAAAAGAAAGAGCAGATGAGAGGGAGGAAGTGGAAAATGGCAAAGTAAATATGGAAAAAGTAAATATAATGCAAGAAACAGATGGGACAGCGGGGATGATGTTGGTGACACCCTGACTTTTCTTCTAGCCCAAGCATTAGGTGGACATTTGTGGTATTGAGTTAGATGTCTTAACAACTATTAGATAGATTTCCATGAAATTTGGTGCACAGAGTCACGTCTACCTACATCTAAGAATGAATGGTAAACTTGTTAGTGATGAAGCGCTATCATTTTAGTTGTCCAATACTGGTTTAGGAGACCGGTGTATGACTGCAAACAAATTACTTTCCCATCAGCCTCAGCTGTACTTTTATTAGGCTAATTAGTAAATGCTAGCATGCTAACATGCTAAACTAAAATGGTGAACATGGTAAACATTATACCTGCTTCGCATTCACATGTTAGCATGGTCATTGTAAGCATGCTAGCATGCTGATGTTAGCGTTTAGCTCAAAGCACTGCAGCCTTACAGAACCGCTAGCGTGGCTGTAGCTTCTCAGTCTTGTTATTAGGTATTTGACATAATAGAGAAAAAAACAAAGGGAGAGAGAAAAGAGGGTGACATGTGACAAAGATCCCTAGTTGGATTCAGACTGAGGAAGTCACAGTTACGTGGTTTCCACCTTAAGACACTGCAGCACTGCAACGCCTGAATGGCTCTAATTTTTGACGGCTGTCAACTTCACACTTCCCATTCGCACCTGTCGGTGTACTTACTTAATAAACATTCTATATGATAATCAGTAAGTCTCACATCTTCTAAGCTGCTCATGAAATACAAAATACAGACACATTTAATTATGGGTACCATACCTCTTTTTAATGCAAATAAAAAATATGGCTGGAGGCATGGATCTGAGTCAACTGAATAGTCACATAGGAAAAAATTAGCAGGAGACCGAAAAGGTACACACATGAGCTTTACCCTATATGTTGCATGGTTTCTTTCTTGGCCAGTTGTGAGTCACTTTCCATCACTTTTCACAAACTGAATTTAGATTACATAACATAACGGGCACAAACCACTTAGCAGGCTCTTTATTGGGGTCAACCTGCCTAGTACCTCTCTCTTTATCCTCGTCATACCCATTTTGCTTGTTGGATTTCGTCATTTGACAAGATGTACTGTAAATGTAGGCTTTTGTGGAGTACAGAAGGCCTGCATCCTTTTTTCAATACACAAGAGAGACTTCTCTAGAGGCACTGAAAGACCACAATATCCCTCATTACCCCCTCTTCTCCTCACTACTTCCTTCTTATCCTCACACTCTCCTCCTTACTCAATTTTCACTAATGACTGGTTGCAGATCTGAAGTGAAATTATGACCATTTTATGATTTAATTGGTTGAAATGATCAGAGAGTGTGTTGAGTGTGAGTGTTTGGGTACAGATGTGTGAGTGTGTGCTCTAACCACACACACAGGAGAAGTGGGGCAGTGTAAGATGCCAGTGCAAACAGGAAAATAAATGAGTGCAAGTTCGGGGGGTTTCTACTTCAGTCCGCTCTCCCTGCTTCAGGCTCGCAATCTACTACTACTTCAATATTTCATATGGAGGAGATCTCAGTGTGCTGGGGCTGCTGGAGTTTGTGTCATTGCTGGGTATTGTGTTTGCACAGTGTGTATGGATGTGTGTGTGTGTGTGTGTGGGTGGGGTATTATTTATGGGAAAACTACACAGCTCTGTCATCTGGCTAATATATGGACCTCAGCTCCCACATCTCACTGTGAGAATAGAGGCAGACAAAATCACAGGACCTCTCACTCACTCGCACGCACACACACGCACACACACACACACACACACACACACACACACACACACACACACACACACACACACACACACACGAATGAACACACTTAATAATGCTGGGAATACCACTGAATTGGCTGCTAGGTTAAAAAGGGCTTTTCAAAGCAGGAATACACGGCCAGCCACAAGATATTTAGGATGTTTGGGCTCCAGAAGCTGCTGTGAAAATAAAGGTAAGTAGATATGTGTTTTTGACTTAATGGTCATTTATATCTTTTGTTGTGTGAGCCTCGAGCGGACCTCTTATTATTCTCAACGACTGTGAGGAAACCCAATACAGATGTGAAGAGGGTGAAACTGTTGGTTATGTGCATGTTTTTTCCTGCTGAATAATTTAATTAACCTTGAGGTTTGTAATATGGCCACCAGTTTAATTTTTGTTTCTGCAAAGTCATATTTTCTGTGTAAGTTTGGCACGACGGACGGCTCTAAAACCGTTGCTATGGTGAGGAGGGCTTGAACCGGAGCTGTATCGAATTCAAAACACTTTGTCGTTTTGATGCTCAATCATCCAAAATGTATCTCAACAGTGTAATCTTTAGCTTTCACTCACAAATGCTTCTTACAAAAATGCACTTGCATGTTCAAAAAAATGTTAAAATCAAGAAACCAGATATTTTCTGACCCACTTGTTCTTCTGTCCACTGGGCGGGAGAGTGTTCCAACTGTTAGTTACATAACATTGTCTATAGGAGTTTTATTTCCAGGGGCCTACTTTGCAACTCTATGTATTCTTGCTTAACATTTGTCTAAGTGCCACTGACACAAATACACTGAAATATACCATTGAAATATACCAATACAACTTACACAATGAGATATTAGAGTTATGACAGCATACCCGACAGGAAGAGAGCCTTGTCCACAGTAAACTCTTCAGCAAATCTGATATGGCAGAAGTTTTTCTTGCTTTTGCGTATGGCAGTGATATCACCACACTGCCCGAAGACCTCCATGATGAGTTGCTCTGTGGCGTTCTCTGGCAGACCGCCGACAAACACCGTCTTACAACCCGGAGGGCGGTCTCTTGTGGCTGGAGGAGGAAGGTCTGTTCAAAAGTAGTGGAACAAAGGAGAGAAAATACAGTTACAAATACAGATACATGTATCAACCATTACTATGTTGAAATATTAAGAAAGGGCTGGAATGATGATGAAACTGTGTGCACTTGCATTTATGTGGAGATAATACAGCTGAAATACAAACACAAGAAATGATTCAGCTGTTAATTATGCTCTCTGAGAAGCTGACAATATGTCTAATGGCATAAAAAGATAGTGTTCTGATTATTTCGCTGCTGGATATTATTTTGGCAGACCTGAGGAGCAGGTCTGATTTCCTGTTTTTTGTTTTAACTAAAAAAAGAAAAAAGATATGTTGATATATTGGAGCTCCAATACAAAATGATATGTATTCTTACTTTAAATGCCAAAATTTGAATAGAAATAATTCCAACAGGTTCAACAAATAACAAAAACCTGGGTGTTATACTGTATAGACTGCCTACCAGGTGTATCAATAAACTAAAGTTGAAAACATAGATGAAAATCTAATAGAACGGAAAGCCACCCATATAACCAGAAACTGACTAAGTCACAAAATCCATTAACAAAATGTAAGGAAATATTCTTAAGAGGAGAAAGTGGGACGGCAGAAAGAAGACTACCATGATAAAGCATCTACGGCAATCCACACATAATGACTAAAGGAAACAAAAGCAAATACAAAATATCCAGAATGCATAAATGACAAATAAATCCTAAAAAAGGACCTGGGGAATAGCTCCAAATCAGGCTGAGAAGAAAAGGAGCCAGGTCACACAAGAAGAAAAAGTCTGTACATAATGTGATTAACAACTTGGAAAAACAGGCCACATTCTGAAGCTTGAACATATTTTAAAACATAGCACAGATAACCCTAAAAAAACGATAAAGATTAATGCATGCATAATGACAACTTGGAGCAATATGCTTGGATCGTTTTTTTGTTTTTTGTCAGATAAATGTTAATATCAAAACCATTCCATGCATGAAAATGAAATCCTTTTAGCCACAAAGTGATCTCTCATGTGGAAGGTCCCCTGCATTGCAGAAATCACTTATTTAACACAGATGAGTGTTGACTGATCTAATCTCCAATAGATCAGGCTTCTCATCCATGATGAATGTGATTAGGGGGGTCTATGAGGAGTGAACCAGCTAATAAGTGGAACGCTGAGAATGCTGAATTTCCGGATGTCTGCTAGAAAGGGCATGCAATCACTGTTACTGATGCTCCCACCACTGTAGTTATGGATACTACTGAAAAGAACTGGAGTTGAACTTGGTTGGATACCTGAGGTGTGTCATGAGGGCCTCGCTGATCAGCAGCAAGTGGATTAATTCAGATATCTTGAGATCCTATAAGTGTGATCAAAATGATTTCAAGACTGAGCATTGGTTGGGTGCAGTAATACAAACTTTTCATTAGCTTTCTCTCACTGTCAAACAGAAAAACACTCTAAATAGGGCGGTAAGTAACCTTGCAGCAAACATAAAAGTCTGTTATTAAGTCTGTATAACAAACAGTTGTTAAAGAAAGAAGAGTCCATTCATTCTGACGGCTCTCATCCCCTATATTCAGAGTTTCAGATCTTGCCTTCTGGTTCCCTTTTAAGACTCTCATTAGGCAAAACCTAGCACTGCCCTCTGTCATCTCTTATCTTATAAAAGCATACCCATTAATGATCCAAAATATACAGTATATATATAACTCCAACCCTCAATTGTACAAGATTTGGGTAGAGAAAGAAAGAAAGAACGAGGTCACAATACAAACAGCGGAAATGAGGTTTCTCAGCAGGGTGGGAGGTCTCATTCCACATGATGAAGTTAGGAGCTCAGTTATTTGGAGAGACATCGGTTATTTATACATTTTTTTTCTAAGTATATGAGCGCCTGCTCTACCCACTGAGCCAACCCAGCCACAGGGAGACATCAGTTTTGCTGCTTCACATTTATGATGCCTCCTCATAGTATGATAAATAAACCAACCATCTGGAATACATATTTTACAAAAAGAAAAACATTTTTGGGATGCCTGCATTACAACATAAAGCTCCAAAGTCAAAGAGTTCTCATCTGGCTAAAACGATTGATCAGCTCATTCCTTGACCTCCAGAGTTGGCAGATTAAACTAGTTTTGAGTTAAGATGGACAGAAAAAAGTACAAAGTGGTGCAGAAATAGCTTGCAACAGCAAGAAAGAGCTTTGTTGACACAACAAAGAGTTCCAAATGAACTGACCTTTTCGGTCCACGAGTGACTGATGGAGACGATGGGGAGAGCAAAGAGGACGGAGAAATTAGAACAGGTGCAGTGCAACAGTCACCTAATGTGTCATGTTGTAAATTGAATAAAAAACTTTTTTCAATTTACAACAATGGGTATTTAACAATACAATGGGTATTTGCAATACAGAGTTGGGATTTTGTGTTAGCAGTTAGTCAGCAGGTTTGCTGGAGTGAGATCATTTTGCTATCCTCTCAGCCACCTGCTGTTCTACTGAACCCCACTGTTCAGCACATTACGACATTTTATGTAAATGCGCTATGCACAATATTCAGATAAACTATTCATGATTTCTTGATTGAATTACAAGAAATACATGATATCATACAATGTATGAAAGCAGTCCAAGTGATTGCCTCAGGTTCACCTGCTTTATATTTGCATAAAAATGCAGAAAAGGACAGTGAAAGGATGGAGGGAGCAGATTTTGCAGGATCCACTGTGGAAATGTGGGCGCTGCTGCAAAAATAGTATTATTTTGTCCAAGTTCTAACTCGATGTGTGTCCCTTTGAGTAATTGTGAGATGGACATTTCAAGGCAGATCATTTTGAAATGCAGACAGAGAAACTGAGAAATCGAGGAGAGAGTGGATGCAGGGCCAGATGTACGTAAATTTGCAAAAGTAGCATCATCAGCACCATGGCCAACCAGCAGAAAGTGCACGCTGTGATACATCAGCTTACGTCGTATTTACCAAACCTGCAGTTCATCGGGTAATCAATGCCTTTCTCCGCCCACTATACCGTAATTTGCGCACATTTAAAAGCGCATTTAAAAGCGCAATTGAATGGGCGATGTCAAAGAAATCCTGCTTGATGCGTGTTATTTCGGCATTAGTGGTGGGGAAATGTATGTATTGACTAGTGCGCTGTAGCAAAACGTTAAGTACTTGTGCTATGATACGGCTGAGTGCATATTCCCATTGCTGATGCTATGACATGTCATGTTTAACATGATCCTGATGCCAATATTTGTAATGTAGCGATGAGTTTAACAACTGCTGGAAAGGAATGCGAACGCTGAGTCGTAGATGCAATGTCATCTTTGATTTCTTCCAGTAACTGTAATATTGCATGGCTGCTTAATCTGTAACGCTTAATGATTTTGTGTTCACTCAACTGAAAAAGTGTGATCCTTGTGGCAAAGATCTTTTCAGCTCGTCTACTTGGCCTATGTCTTCGTCTTGCTCGGATTACTGCTGCCATTTCACCAGGAGGCATATGCGAGGAAACCCGTTTGCGCCAGGTTTACACCTGCTTTTAAGAGGCGGAGAATTTTCACCGCAAAATAGAGGCACGCTTTCACGGGCGTTTTTTTGTAGATACCGCGGAATACATAATTAGGCGCACTTTACGCTTCCACTCCCATCTCTTTATGGGAAACTCCCACTTTCCCCTTCACCCTCCCATGAATGCATATGCATGACTCGGAAAAGCGCAATTTGCCATTTTCAGCTCCCGCAACAGACAGTCTGCGCTTTGACCTCAGTGCGGCCTGTTTGTAAATACCTCGCCATGCTTTTACGCGCACATTGCGAAACAAATACACCTGAAGTGGGAGCAAAAGCGTTAGTACATCTGGCCCAGAGTGTCTTTGAAAACTGCATTTTATTATATGATGATTCTAATATTTTGTCCGACCTATTTGCATAAATTGATGATTAAATATACTAATAATGTAATGCAATAAAATACAAAAACAACAAACTAACTCAAAACCTACCACAGAATTGAGTCCGTTGTATTGAACTATAATGTACAGGATCTTCAAAGTTTCTGCCCACTTATTGTATGCTTTGAATTTTGGGAAATTAGCAGACTGTATAAATCATTGGCTGACTAATAAGCTGGTTGATGTACTTTTATTCTGACATGTTACTTTGGATAAATGCGGAGGCTGCTGTAAAGCAAACAGACTGATTCACAGTCAAGCCCCGTCTCACAGGCCTGCTGTCTGTGTGGCCACCCACTGGTCTGCTACACTAACACAGGTCATCACCATCCATCACCTTGACTGGCTAAACACCTTTTTATAGTCCATGGGGCTGACACAGGGAGGAGGCTTAAATCCTCAAAGGACTGTTATTCAGAAGATAAACTACATTTACAGCTCACACACTCCAGTAAACATGTTCAGTCCACTCATGTCACACGTGAACAAAGAAAAGGCATGAACCTGCACACACGAAGAAACAGACATCATTGCCAGCACACTGTAACACACTAGGGCTTCCCTATCTTAGTCTCATAGTCTGCTTGTCAATTTTGTATTAGGGTCTTGGTTGACCGACGCATTTTGATTTGTTTTTAAAAGTTACTCAGTAACTTTTTCAGATGTTTTTGTAATTAAAACTACTGCAGTTGGGCATCCTTCTTAATTCAAGCTCAATGTATTTGTGTGCATATGCAGCACTGGGACACAATGCTACTATCCTCTAAGCTCAAAAGAATATGTTTCATCTTTCCTTAAGACTAATTAATAAATATCTCTCTGACTGAGTTAAGACGTTTAAAAGAGTTAGGGAAACAGACAGCACAGAGTTTGATGTCCAATTAGATTAGCCCATACGTCCAAATGTTGAGTGTAATGTTTTTTTTTTCAGTTTTTAAACCCACCTTTAGCACTATATAGGTGGGTGGAAGGAAGCGTCAGTGGAGAAGGTAAAAGAGGGATTAAGGCTAAATTATGTGCGTGCAGCTAAAGGATAATGACTACTTGTGATGGACACCATATGCAACCTTGTTGCCTAGACATCAGGGCTTTGCCTGTGATATTTGCTGAAAGCCTGAATGTGGCTAGCATCAATGCTTGATTCCCTTTGTTCCTCGCATACTGAACAAAGCTCAAAACTATCTGCATTGGTAATATGTGATTTGTAATCGCTCAATGGCGAAGTACTAGTCCAACTACTTTGATAATTAATTTGTGGTTTAAGTGCTTTTTTTAAAAGGACAAATGGGAACAATAAGGTTCACGCTCCTCAAATGTGAAAGTTTTCAAGTTTTCTTTACCTTCTATGACAGTAAACTATCTTTGGGTTGTTTACTGTTGGTTGGACAAAAGAGGACATTTTAAGACATCACTGTGGGGTTTGGGAACTTATTGCATTTTTTTTCCTATTACTATTTGCGATTTTCTGTAGAACAACTTATTGAGAAAATTAAACTTTAGTTGCAGTCCTTAAACACATGGCACAGCCTTTATAACATTTTCTTCATCACTTAACAGCTTTGTCCTCAAAAATCACAATTTTGCATCCAAAATGACTTTTAATAGCGTGCAGTATGAAATTATGATTCGCCTCTATAATCAATATTCCCCATTCAGCTCTACACTACTCAAAAGCGAATACGACCGTCAACAATAACACTTCATTCAGAACCACATTTTGTGAAAGATTTTTCTGCTCAAGAACCTGGTGTAACCAATAACTTGCCAAACTTTTTATTTCCAGGAATTTTAAAATAAACTTCACCTTAAGTTAGGAATTTGACAAGTGACATGCGCCTTTTCAGTAAAGTGATTGTGTAGGCTTTGTTCCTATGTGTTGAAAATTGAATTGGGACATTTTGCCTTCAGGCTTATATCTCCCTTTTCTGCACCAATTCACCTGTCTGGATATTGCACTCCGGCTTCAAATAATCCCAACTGCTTCACATGTCGCTGCAAACCATCATAGCACACGCTGGTGGTCAAGGTCCAATGAGGTCAAAAGAATTACAATCCGAAGGTAACCAAAGATTGCACTACTACAACTAGAGATGATTCTTTCCATATAAATTATAAACATAACATAAAATAACATAACAGAAACACACCAGTCCATACAAGTCTTTGAATTGCTTTTGGTCTGGACCAGTTTGTCTTTTGAGACGCTATCAGGAGCTGCTGCTGTGACAACTCGCAGGGTCACAGAAGCACACAATCCACCCTCTCTGGTGGATGTTCTATCAGGGCATAACTCATCTCTGTTGGCTTCAGTGTACAATGTAGAACTGAATCTTACAGAGTTTTTTAGAAGAATTAAGCCTAGGCCGTTTTTCTCAGATGTCGGCATTCAAAATACTTGGTTCAGAGAATTGTTTGTGTCACTGAGAGGCAAGAAGATCTAAAATAGAGATTGGGATTAAAAAAAAGAGTAAAGAGTAACTGGGACAGGGTAAAAGTATAGGGGTAGTTCAGTATGAAGATAAGAAAGGGCCACAATTAAGTGTTGTGTCCATACATCACTAAGGAAACAGCTTCAGACTTTGGGGCAAAGATTACAGTATTGTAAACTGGTATTATCGTGACAGGCTCTAAAGTTGTTGGTTAATTTCTTGACAAGCTGATCCCTCACACAGCCTCAGGGTTTATATGTGCCCTTGCACAGAGTACCTTGTTCATTTCCCTACACTAACAACAAGCAACAAGAAAGATGTTCATCAGCTTTTCCCTCAGCACCATATTGTAACAGTGACAGTTTATAATGAGACATAATGCACACCACATACATGCAAGCACATCTGAATATGTGTTATAAAAATAAATGCCTAACAGAATGCAAGAGTGTGTGTGTTTTGTGAAAGGATTGTGAACTCCCAAATACAGTACTACTGCGTTGAGGAGCTTTTGTTTTAGTTCACCTTGAAGATGACTTGTAAGACTTGTTTGAATAAAGTCCCCAGGCAGAAACTTTTCTAGCAGGAAATCTGAAAAAGCAAAAGGTGGGATCAATCAAAAGCACCCCCTACTATTACTTTTCTAACTCTGGATAATTGGAAGGTGGAGGTGAGATACATATAAACAACAGCTTAATACAAAGTGACTTGCCCTGAAAGTTTGTTGTGTGGATGTAAATGCAGTTCATGGTGATCAGGTTAATCATTGGGCAGAAAGGGGGGAGAAAAAATAAAGAGGAACAACACAGATGAACATTGCATTGTTGATTGTTGTTTCCCATAATGGAACACCAAGTGGAATGGAATACAAGTCTTGGGTCTGACATAAAAGCATAATCTCATGTCTTTACAGAAGTAAAAGATCCAAACAAATATATATGCTGATATCTGCCATAACCACATTCATTTGTCACTTCATCTTTTTTCTCGCATGGGTTTCAAACTGTTGAACGAACAAAGACATTTTAAGATAACCCTGTTTTCGTTGTAAAGAGGATTTTAGAAATGTTGCATAAAAAGAAATGAGAATAATGTTTATTTCCATCAACTTGGTTCAATTGAGCAAATTTTAATTATTCTTTCATGTCAGCTATGGGCCATGTTTCATCCTGTCCAGAGGACATTAATATAATATTCGGGAAGACGGCGACAGTGGAAACAGCTGATCACTCATGAGAGTTAAATATTCGCTTTGTCAGAACTTATTTGGCAAAGGCGTTTCCATATCCCATTAAGCGCATTAACACTTTTTCGAAGACAAAAACCACCTCAAGCGAGCGTATAAAAACCTTTTCGCGCAATTGAGGGACGTTTTATTGAATTTTGCTGTTTCCATTCAGCTTTTCTAATGCTATATTTCCAAATGTGCAAAACAATATGCTTATATGGAAATACAGCTGATGTCACCCTGGGCTCTGGGAAAATGCCATGGATGTTTGTTTTTCTTTCACAATTAAGACATTTCATGGATCTACTTTTTAACTGCTTAATTGAGAAAATAATTGTAGCCCTTATAATATCATGTGACCTAAAGTACATACTCAAGTCAAGTTAAAACAACTAAATCCTTTTTTATAAAAAACTGAGCTACTCCATCTGCTTACGGGAAAGGCAATGATATATGGTTAATAAACTTAAAACAGTAAATTGGACCTTGTGTTGAGATTATTTTTTGAAGAAGAGCTAAGGTCTAATAATATAACAAAGTTAGATGTCTTTATTGTGTGAGTCTTTTGCATGGAGGCGCTGGTAAAGGAGAAGGTTGGCGCAGAAGGCGCAGGATTAGCATGATATTATGACTTACTGGGGTTGGGGGGGAACAGGGTGCAGCTCTTGCAGTGGATGATCTCCTTGACAACTGGCAGATCCTGGGAGAGGGGAGCGGGCACCATACCGAGGCCGGGCATCATGGGATTCAGGGGGGTAATTCCAGCCATCATACCAAGGCTGGGATCAAAATCTGGAGGCAGGAGAGAAATATAAATGAGTTCACACAGCTGCTCCTTCCTGGGAAAGAAAAGAACACATAGATAGTAAGTTTTAAACAGTCCCTCCAGAAAAACGCAGAGTTTTTTTGTGACTGTTGCGGGCAAAAATCCTCGATTATGTTGCACGTTTTCTTAAAAAATGCGATGGAATATGCGGGATATTTATGCAAATTTATGCGATGAAATTGCGGGAACTTGCAAAAACTGCGGTTTGATGAAAAAGAGAAAACAAAGTGATTCCCCCAACACCGTGTTCTCACCATGGATGTATTAAGAGAACGGTTCTGACTAGGCAAAATTACGTCACTTCATAACGTTCCCATGGCAACAGGGGAAAATGGCTGCTCTTGTGTGAAGTAAACGCAACATTTTTCAACTTTCTGCTGAGATATATGTGACTTTTTTTACAACGAAAATGTGGGGATTATGAATCATGCAAGCCCCGCATATTTTGCGTGGAATCGGCAATTTATGTGGCGAAAGTGTGGCGTATTTTAAAAAATGCGGCCCCACGCATAAATATGCGGACTTTGGCTGATTATGCATTGAATTCTGCGATTGCATAATCACGTTTTTCTGGAGGTACTGTTTAAACACAGACTTGTTTACCAACAGCTAACCTTTGGTCAGGTATCACTTCAGCCCATAATACATCTTTTAAGTTCCATTTCATGTTATGTACTTATTCCCTGCCTGGTTCTTTGGTCAACACCAGTGACACACAAGCAGCCTACTCATAATGGAATACACAGCCATTCATGAATAAATCATCTCATAAACAACATGCATACTTCAAGAAGCTTTACTGAGTCATTATGATGGCCTCATAGATTATGTATACAGTTGGCCAGTTGGGTCTAAAACCTATGTATCAGAGAAGCCTATATTTACAATACTGATTTACACTGCACCTGGGTAAACATTTGCACACCTACACACAAGCACTGGCATCCACAGACACCACATGTGTTTTTATGTGCACACACATCCCAGTATGGAGCTTTTTGAAATGGAAATAATGCTGCCCTCCGGTATGTGCCTCAACATCACCTGCAGAGGATTGTAGTTGACAATTATGCCGCAGGGTGTGTAATGTTTACGCACCTGTGTACGTGCATGCAGGAGCACGGCTCGCTAAAACAAATCCTTCACTGGAGATTATACACACACTGTAATATACTAGATATGTAGCAGAATAAATCTGAACCATGGGAAAAAAACAATTATACAGACGGTGTTGTTTGCTGACTGTAAGACACAGTTGACTAATGAAATGCTTAAATAAACAAGCAACACAATAGTAGAATCCGAGAGAAATACAGCGGTTTAGTGATAAATACTACCTTTAGAAATATATAAATGTTCTTGTTTTAATTTAACTATACATTTATTATTAAGGTTGTACTTGCAGTTTCTAATAGTCTTCCCCCCTCATGTTTGTTAATGTGCTGGGCAAAACATTGCACCTGTCAATATACTGCAGTCCAGCACAACACCACCATGTACTATGACCTCAGTAACATAGTTGAATTAACACCTCTCAACACCCCTCTAAGTTTTAACTAAAACTGACTATTATAGGCTTCATAAACTTTGAAAATACTTTGTTTTGAATTTAAATATCTGTACCTATAAATAAATATTCACTTGAAGTTAATTGTGATATTCCCCTCCAAAAGAAAACTGCAACAAACAAATGATGTGGATTCCACTACAATTCTGACTTTTCTGAACTTCAATATCAATAAATCCAGTGAAAGACAAAAAAAATATTTACTGTTCTATAATATACACCATTAACTGGTAATAAGATACATTTGTTTATAAGTGATTTCCTCTAAATCTACTGTAGGAGAGAAAATGGATGACTTAAATGACACTCAGTGAAAAAGAATAAAGAAATATGCACATCACAGAAGACTGAGTATAGGTCCCTGGAACCAGAGAGGGTGTAATAAAGACAACAATGAGGAGGGAAATAGGGGCAGATAGAGAAAGGCAAACTATAGGTGAACTATATTAAAGGAAAATAGATGGAAACTATATGTCTATTGATGACCTCACCATCAGCCGCTAACCATGTGTCCGATTGAGAGGGAACATGTGATAAGATGGACCCTAGGTGCCAGGCGATTGATTGCTTCTTTTGCACGTTAAGGTGAATTAAAAGAAGACGGATAGTAGGAGGGAAGATAAGAAAGGGTGGATGGAAGATGGGAAGCTGGTGCAATAACCAACCTGAATGGCAAACACGTTACATAGAAGAGGACTAAGGAAACAAAACAGAGTATACACTAAGACTGAACCTTGTGTTGTGTTGTGGGTGTTTGCAAAAGAAGAAAGCATCATAAAAATCAAACTTCAATTCCTGAGCCAATGCTCTACTGGTTAAATTAGGAAGCATGCATATGAGTTCACATGTCATATATTGATGCAAAGCAAACTAAATTTCAGCTCACATGGAGGAAACATTCTGGTTACATCAGGGCATGGCTGCTTCAATTTGACTGCAGTGCTGCTTATGCTTTCTTTGGTTGGTGTGTGTGTGTGTGTGTGTGTGTGTGTGTGTGTGTGTGTGTGTGTGTGTGTGTGTGTGTGTGTGTGTGTGAATCTTTCCTCGTCCATTAAGAGCCTGAGACCTGAAGCAAGCATGAAGCAGAGCAGTGTGTAATAATGGAGATTATTTACTTCATCCTAAGGATTTCCAGCTACAGCTGAGTTCTCTCATCACCACTTTTAACAATGTAGCTCGAGGACATGTTTCATCACGAACATACCGTTATTTCCTCCCTCCTGCCGTGCAACTCATTACAATGTATGCTGTAAGTAGACACAGATGAACATGCAGACATGCACTTGCTCCACAGTATGTACTGTATTTATACAGTTTTCTGAGGGATTTGCTGCTATATGTTCCAGATGTAAATTTATTTGATGTTATTTATTGGAGTACAGTTTACATTTGAAAAAGCATTATAACAGTGAATTTGACTGTTTTGCTAGCCAGTATGAAAAGTGCATCCTCTAGTTTGTGCAATAGTTTATAGTGGCTCATTTACAATCAGAGAATAATTGTTGCATTTCAAGTGTTGCATACAGTAACTTAGCCTGGATGTATCGTGAGCTAAACCAGGTAACGTTGTCAAGGTAAACTTTATTATCCACAGGTAGGAAATTCATGTGGTCACCATTACACGCTCCTGCCGCATACCAATAAAAACAAATACATTAAATACAAAACATTAAAACATTTAAACATTAAAACTAAGAAAAATAAAAACAAGACAGACAAAACAGTAAACTTCATAGAAGCATGAAAAGCATGTATAAATAAACTACCTGAGTGCTAGCTGATTATTGTACAGTCTAATTGCTGTAGTCACAAAAGAATTGCTGTACTTCGTGGTTCTAATTTTCCTCTGCAGTAGTCTGCCGCTTGACCTATTGCTTCTTAAGAAACTCTGATGAAGAGGGTGGGTTAAATCTTTTAGAATTTGTTCTGTCTTTTTAAGAATAAGGTCATTGTACAATTGGGCTACAGACACCTGATCAACTCCGATGATCCTACTAGCTGCTTTGACTATTCGTTGCAGTTTCTTCTGAGCCTTAATATACATATTACCAAATGCACAAATAAGACCAAATGATAAGACACTCTGCAAGAGAGCTTTGTAAAACATCTGAAGAATACCACTGTCTATTCTAAAATGGTTAAGTTTCCTCAGAAAAAACATCCTCTTCTGCAGCTTTTTGGACTTATTCGTTAAAAGTCAGTTTATTGTCTATTTCAACACCCAAGTATGTATATGTTGTGACCCGCTCTACCACTACACCATTTATGCTTGAGGGTGGAACTGTAATTCCCTTTATATTAAAATCTATGATCATCTCTTTTGTTTTCTTTACATTAACCACAAGGAAATTGTCTGTACACCAATTAATAAAACCCTGTCTCAAAGCCCTCTAGGGATTCAGTATTGGACTGTACAAAACCAACTAATGTTGTATCATCAGCATATTTTAAAAAGGTATGGTGTGAGGTGGTTGCCTGGCAGTTGTTGGTGTATAAAGTGTATAGAGTTGGAGACAGGACACACCCTTGTGGTGCCCCTGTGTTTATGGCTTTTAACGATGAGACACTTTCACTTGTTGACTACGGTTTTTCAAAAAGTTAAAAATCCACAAAACTAGTTTTGGGTTAACCCCGAGGTGAACCAATTTTTTTTTACCATCAGGTGGGGTTGGATTGTGTTGAAGGCACTGCTGAAATCTATGAACACAATCTTGACAAGACTCTTTGCCTGTTCAAGGTGCTCATATATGTTATTTGTCAGAGTCAGCAGTGCATCTTCAACCCCTCTCTCCACACGATATGCAAATTGGTTTGGGTCTAAGGATGGTGTGACCTCACATAAAAGCTGTTTCAAAATTATCTTTTCAAAACATTTCATTGCCGTAGATGTCAAGTCAACAGGGCGCAGATCATTAAGTTCCCTAGGTTTGTTATTTTTGGGTAGGGGCACGATCAAAGATTTTTTCCATAGACAGGGAACTACACCAGTGTCTACTGACAGCTGGAACAGCCTTTGAAAGGGGCGTGCCAGCTGATCTGCACACACCCTTAATGTCCTATTACTAAAACCATCGGGCCCGCTAGCTTTACGGGGATTCACATGTCTAAAATAAGACTTAACATCATCTAGATAGAGATATCTATATCCAAACACTTCATACTACTGATTTCTTTAAAAACCAGTTCCTGTTCAGCTGTAAAATCATGAATATCAAATCTACAATAAAAATCATTCAAATCATTTGCCATTTCCAGTTCATTTTCCGCTGCCATAAGATGCCTCTTAGGCTTGTATCCTGTGATTTCCTGGACCCCCTGCCAGGCTCTCCTAGCATCATTTCTAAAAACGTTCTCTACCGCTATCACTGTCAAGAGCCAAAGCATCAAAAGTTTTTTGTAGCGACAACCAATGTAATAATAACTTAATTAAAGATTAATATTGCGCATTATATGACACCCAAGGACGCTTTACACAAGTACAGGGGGACAAGGGAAAAGAAAACAGTAGGCCAACACAAACACAGACTGAAAAGAAATAAAAACCGGGTGGTTAATGGAAGGGGGACGTAATTGAATGTAGGCTACTGGCGTAAAACCTCAACACCGCGCATTGTAAAGTTATGAATGAAATAGACATATTACATACCTGAGGGCCATGTGATATGTCAATTGGCCCTGTCCCAGTATCAGCCAAAACAACAGATAACTTCTAAAATAAAATGTATTGGATTAATTACAATTGGGCCTATATAAAGAAATGTCCTGCTACCTTTTACCTGGCTTCATAGATTTTTCCGGTGTTACAAATATATCTGTGACCCGTCATATATATAGTAACTTGAAGGGCTCTGCCAAAGAAGTTACTAAAGGACCAGCTAGTCACTCACAAACACACATTCAAATCATGTAACAGGCTGCATATTCTCTACAAAAGCCTATAGACAAAGAATTTAACATGCTGTTGCAATTTTTACATTAGTGCCACATGCAGGGGATGGTTGTTAAAAGTAATAGTACCTTATAATAATCCATTTTGTAATTTATTTCACAGTTTTTATTTTCAGGCAATTGACCATCAAACAAGTGAGCCCAACAGTTTTTTGTCTGTAGAAATAGTAAACTGTCTAGAGCTAACTGGGCTTGCAAAAAATAACAGATTCAGAGATGATTTCTGCAACACCCAAGCTCATATTTCAAATACCCAGACAGAACTTAATAAATCGTTATTGTATTTTTTCTTTTATGGGGTTCTTTTGGGTTCTGCACACGGCACTCCAGAAAAAAAATGGTTAAAATGAATGTGTTGCTCTTGTCCTGGTAGCTCAGCTCAATAGGGTGAATTCAATGTAATGGTAATATCCTGGGTTTGAAGCTGACTTGGGTCATTTGTTTCCTGTCACAATCTTTTTTTTTTTTTTTTTAAACTCTCGATGGTATAAAACATCACAGTGAAAATGCCATATAAAAAAAAAAATAAAGAATAAAGCCAGGCCCAGGTCTAACAGTAGCATTAAAGGAGATCAATACGATTTTAAAATCAATCCTAAATTACATATGAAGCCGATCATGTGAAGATGGGTATAAATGAGGTTAATAAGCAGTTGCTACCAAAGAGCACTGGGCTACACTTTCATAAATATAAAAAAGGACAAGCAGTCAGGCAGCTTTTTTAGTATTGTGTCCTCTTAAAGAAGAACAACAAGAGAAACCTAGGGTTTGATCCACCCACACATGGCCACACATCTGTTTGATCCTTTTTTACCACTCTTGTCTAAGGAGTTTCAATCTCTTTTCTCACTCATGTTAGAAAACTGAAATTCACAAACATCTCCCTGCTCACATCACTTCCTTGTACAGTAACACGCACGAGTGCACATGCACACATACACACAAAGTTGGCCTCTAGGACTATTGTACAAATTCTCCTTCCTTCTACCCTCAACATAATGTTAAACAATCTATTTCCTGAAGGGTTGTTCAAAGTAATTACATTTGGAGCTGCCCATCACTCAGGAAGTGCAGAAAAATATAAAAAAAATAAAAAATAAACCTGACATTTGATTATGTGAAGCTTCTGGCTATTAATGTCATCCTCCTCTCCCTTCCCTGTCTTTCTCCTCTCTGATTTCCAGGGTAAACGTCCCCTCTAGCAGTCTGCGGCGGGAGTGGGGTGGGGGAGGTTTGAGGGGGACATAGGCGGTTGCTGTGAGGCATGCTGGATAATATTCTCTAATGAGGCGAGCTAGCCACGCCACCTGGAACTCTACCAGTGGATGAAATCTGCCTCTCTCAATCTCTGCCAAGAGTCATACTCTCATTTTTATAGGAACATCTCCGAATCCACAGGAACATTTCTCGTGCCTACATCTTGCAGGACAGAATAAAATAAAAATAAAAAAACGTCTTCCTTTTTATAAGTTACTTTATATAATACTTTATATTAAGTTATTCAATCTCTTTATGGCATTATATCTGAATGATAATCTGCTTCCTTATGTTGCCTTCCAGAATCTGTCTTCTTTATCAGACACCTCCATTGTCAAATCTCCATAACAAATCTAGCCTACAATCTAATATAGCTGCCATGGATAGGAAGAACTGTCAGAAAGTCCCATTTCTGTAGCCCTATAACTACTCCTGTATTTCTTTTCCCCAGACACACTGTATATCCACTCTGTCAGCCTACATGCAGCCAAAAACCTCTGGCATCGTACCAGTGCAGCTCCTGAGCAGTCAGCAGAAAGGGACACAGCATTCAGTCCAAGGATTGGAAAACGCTTACGGCAAAGGAATGACTGTCAGCCGATGTATTTCCTAATGTTAATCCAGGTGAGCTAATGTGTGAAAATGAGAGGACCCTGATTCATATCTGGGGCGTCTTGTGCCCTCTAAATTCATAAGGATCACTGTGTGTGTGTGTGTGTGTGTGTGTGTGTGTGTGTGTGTGTGTGTGTGTACAGTGGTGGAGTGGGTTGTGTCAACCGTGGGGAAAGGGATGAGAACAAGTAGGATGCAGCAGACAAAGGAGTGGTTGTTTATGCAGGGAACTGTCCCTGGAGCCTGCTTATCTATTCCCAAGGGTGGGTGGTAAATGCTAAATGTTTTTGTTATGGGGAGTGTGTGTATAAGTTAAATCACATTTTCCTTTTGTCCAATGAGCCGCTTTGACTCAAAATGTAAGAAACCCAAATGGCTAATACAACCAATCATTCCTGTGAATATAGACATATTATTATTATTAGAGAAGCCTCTTCCACAGGCCTAAGATGTTGTGCGGGGATTGGGCTGCTGTGCAGTTATTGGTCGGTCAAAATAATCGTAACTTTCAAAGTCAGACAAACACAAACACAAAAATCAGAACATCTGGTAACAGACACAGAAGAGCATTACTGCTACTTTTACGAAGACCGACTAAAAGGGGGTTTGGTGGCTCTTAATATTTTGTACACAAATTTGGGATTTAGGATTGGATAAATTTGAATGGTCATAAGATGATTGAAGAGAAAGATAAAGATAAAAAAGAATATATTTCTGACTTTCATCTAAATTGTTGTTCTTATTCTGAGAAATACTACATACTTTCACCACTTCAGCTCTCCAAAAACAAAAAAAATGTAATAAAAAAACTGAAAAGGAAAAAGCTCTCTTTGGTTGATCTCCTCACAACTCATGTCCACACAGACAAAAACCTGTGATGAGGACTTAGATTACTTAGAAGTGCTTTAAAACATAAAGACACTGGTTGTCTTTTGATCAAAGCCAAATGTGCTGAACAGTGATACAATACATACTGTCAAGTGTCTCATAATAAAAGCCATCTTGGGAGGTCTGTATTTTTAGAGAAATATAGAGGAGGAACTCTATACCTTTCCATCTGGTTCTGCTTATAGTTAGGACGTGCTACAGAGAACGCTGATGGAGGTTGGGAAAATACATGGTGAACACTCCTGGAAAAAGATATTCTCTCTCAGTATCTGTCAGATGTGAAAGATGTAGAAACCAGATGTTGATTCTTGCTATTACTGTTCCTATTTCTCTGCAGTTCTCACATTATACAGTATCTGGGATTTTACTCACCAGGTTTGGGACATTCTAAACATAAGACATGACTTATCCATGTAATGTTCATGACATAAATGACATTTTGAGCACCAGAGGATTTTTGCTTGACTTCATGGTTTGGGCAACCATTAGCCAAAGGGATTAATAGTAGTCAGTGATGTTGCTATTGTTGAAATTTTCTCAAAGAACTTGAAACCAGACTCCGTGTTTAACACTTTTTGGTTACAAAAAAAAATTCTCATGCTATATCCAAAACCTGGATCATTCAACATAACCTTCTCTGACCAAAGGGAAAACCCTGCTGTGACTTTTCAAAATGTTCCATAACCACAGAAACTGTCTCTGCGCTCTTGTCTAAACAGTTTAAAAGAGGTTCAGCTTACTATTTACATCATGGGGTTTTAAAAACCTAAATAATGCCATTCTATGCTCCCCAACATATTCTGCAGAATAGCACAAATGATTAAAATTGACACTGATAATGTATGTTTTGATCATAACAATATAATCTCCGACTGCAGCTACAGCTACTACTGTGAGGGCAGAATACGCAACATTGTTCCTCCAGATTTATGCCAGACCCTACCATGGCTGAAACAAATCCCTTACATTCAGCTTTGTCCTGAAGTCTAGCTCCTCACCTCACATAGTTTGTTCCCAGGACTCTGTGTTGCCCCTCCTCCCTGAGCTGTTTAGATGAGATGGGCTGTCTCCACCTTTCAAGCTACAACAACTACGCAACAAGTTAACTGTGACTGTCACACACATCATCCAAGCTATTGACCCTTCCCTTTAAACCCTACCCCACTAACATTACACCTTGGACTTGGATGCAATGTGTAGAACACACACTGTACTTAATACATTGGCTCATTGATTGAACTTAGTTCATTAGTACTAGGAGTTGTTTTTGGATTTCTGCTAAGTTTAGCAACTTTCTAGTTATTGACATTTTTCCACCTATGGTTTTGATTTCTGTCTATGGAGGGGTGGGGTCTCTACTTGAATTCTTCTCTGATTCTTTTTTTTTCCTTTATGGCCTGAGGATTTTTGGAGGGGATAGCTTGGGCTGGGTCAGAAAATCACAAAACACAAATTTGACTCAGAGGGCTTTAAAATCCATCCAAAAGACAACACCCTCTATCCTCAGATCCTTGATTCAGATGAGGAAGAAGTTCTTTAACTTGGAAAAATGGGGAGAGAACCCCGTAAAAGCAATAGAGGCGGGATCCCTCTTCCTGAACAGACAGACATATACAAAAGATGTCTTACATACAGAATAGACAGAAGTATGTACGTAGCAATGGTAAAACTATGATATGAAGAAACAGAATGACAAGATTATGTACAAAAGTACAAACATAAAAAGATTGTGGATCAGAGAAGACCTCAGAACTCCTATATATTTTGTGTACCATTTACCATACAGTACATACAAACTTGACTTATGCCTGTGGCCTGAGTCCAATTTCCCCCCTTTATCCAAACACTTCGCTAACACAACCATGTAATCATAACTTTCTAACATACACAACCACTGCCCGGTCCATCTATAGAAATAAAACTGTCATCATTGGAGACTTGCAACGGGCTTTGTGAAGCTGCAGATTGTTCAAGGCTCTGCCCACAGTGGTCTGTTTATCCAGCTGTCTGTCTGGATAAATTCACTTGGCTGGAGGCAGGAAAAGACTCTGTGGTGAAGAAATACATTCCAGGGTCACAGTGGATGAAAGGGAGGCAAACTCTAATGTGCAATAAAAGCACTCTGGCTCAGGCAGTCTCTTTTAATGAATGAGCCTGAAGCTGACACATAAAAACTCACTTAAACCTACATGCAGGAAACGTGACCAATTGTATGCATGCAAAGACACGCTCACAGATCAAATGGGAAAGGACAAAGAGAGTGACAGTGAATTCTCCCCTGTTGTTTAGAGGTGAAACAAAAAAGAGAAAAGATGATGTTCAGTCATGATGGAGAATCAGTAACTAATCCACATGGATTACGTCAAAGGCACAAGGTGCTCTGGTAACAAGTCCTGCAGGACAGAGTAAGACTGCGTGTAACATGTGAAAGTGTGTGCCTCCAAGACGGCAATGCCATAAAGCAAAAAAAAGGTGTGCAGATACAATGTTCAGCACAACGTTCATCTAAAACAGAACTGAATAGTTTAAAGAGGCAAGAGGACAGCAGTGTGTATTTCTTACATATTTCTCCTGAAGTTCAACAAGTTAAGTTATTTTGGTTTGAGTGAAAAACGCATGGGGGGAGGGGGGAGGAGAAATATATATGAGATGATAAAACAGCAACACATTTGGGACATTTACATATCACAAGGATTTTTACTGTCCATCTAGAAGAGACAAACTAGTTTTGAATGTATTAACAATTACTTTATTGATACATTATGTAATTATTTGTCTATTGCTGCCTATACCTTTGGTTTACAGTACGTACTGCTTGAGTCCACAGGAGCATGTCAGTGTGACTCAGTGTAAAGGAGCTCAGCTCTGTGAAGAGCAAATGAACAGTGTGTGCTCTAATGTGGCTCTGGGTTACAGTGGCTGACTCAGCTGTAATGAGATATAAATTAGATGTTGGGTAATTTAGGCTTCTGAGGAAAGTAGAAAGGAAGGGAGAAGAGGGAAAGTTAAGGAAACACTAGCTGTTATTCCAGGTGATCCACATTAACTTGAGTCTCCTCCCTCTCCATCACGGTTTCCTTCCTTCTTTTCCCTCTGAAACTGCTTTCTGATACCTGATGTATTACCCTAGCTGAGGCTTAAAAAGGCCCTTAACACCCATGGTAAACCCACCTGATTTGAGCTCTGTGTGGGTGTTTATAGACTGTGTACCTTAGTTTGTTGCACCTGTTAGGATGGGACAAATTACCCCTTTGTCTTTGTTTTTAATAAATGGGATCATGTGAGCTTAACGCAATTCATGCATAGCTACACCAACCCACAACCAGATTCACAACCAGACAACCATGTTCATGTCATAATGTCATGATAAGCAGTTTCAAACTGTGTTCACGTCAACATATAAGTTGTAATAACAACTGAGAAACCTCTTAAAGCTGAAATATATACGACTTGGCTGTAAATAATCCAGAATTTCCTGATAAAACAAAACAAACATGGATGCTTTACGTCAGCCAAGGTCACTGGTTCAAGGTAATTAAACCCAATGTTTATGGATACAGTGTTATATTGTCAAAACACAGTATTTTTAAAGCTTACACAACCGATTGTCCAGTCATAGCCCGGTCTCGAGTTGTCCGATGAAGTAATGAATCTTGCCTGTCTCTACCATCCATCCCATATTGATAGGTGAAGACACCTGTGTGGGTGTGCAGGCCCTTATCCTTTTTCACAGCAGACATCTTGGCATGATAAAGCAGGAAAAGCATGGGTGTAGTTTATAACATTAAAATCCACAGCATGCCATTTAGGTGAGCAAGCTCCAGGGTCCTGGTATTGTGCATCACTGGCTGGCTCACTGACGTAGCTTACTGGGAGACTTGATGGAACTGGGGTCAAATTAGTTTGATCTGTGCTTTTCCTTCTATGAAAGTTCAAAATGTCTGCTGTGAAAAAGATGTATTCTTTTACACACAGATCAACAACTGGTCTCTTACCTTTCCTTTCCATTACACAAAAACAGTCCAAAAACAACTAAATGCACGTTTTCAAGTATGAGTATGGGCCAAAACTGGCAGAGGGCCCGATTAAACATAAGATCAGTTTATTTGACATTTCTTACAGCAGACATTTTGACTTGCCAAACACAGGTGCGGCTAACAACATCACTAATTGCTGCATTCCATTTATGTGTGCCAGTTCCAGGGCTCTGGCATTGCACATGCTGCATCACCGGTACGGCTTAATGACGCACCTAAAATGGAACAGAGCTGCTTTGGCAAGTTAAAGTGTCTGCTGTAAAAAAGGCCTTCAAACACTGCAAATAAAGTTCAAGAGAAGGAAGTTTTTCTTTAGTGCAAAGTTAATTTGAAGAACACACTCTTGAATATGTGTGTCCAGCATCCAGAGTTCACCTCTAACATTAAGTTCAGTTCCTCCACTTCCCTTCATGAGAAGTGCCATTTGTGTCTATCCTCTCTGCTCAGTAGCAAAGTTTTTGTTTACCATTTTTGAAATATACCAGGCCTGAGAGAGAGTGTGTGTGTGTGTGTGTGTGTGTGTGTGTGTGTGTGTGTGTGTGTGTGTGTGTGTGTCTGTGCGCGCGCGCGCGTGTGTTTCCATTAATGTTTTTTCGAGGAGTGCATTTGGGAGGCTGTTCCTCCCTCTCCAAGTGCGTACACACATGCATCTACACACACACACACACACACACACACACACACACACACACACACACACACACACACACACACACACACACACACACACACACACACACACACACACACACACACACACACACACACACACACACACACACACGAGCCTGGCATATTTCAAATATGAAAGTGCATTTCAGCTAAGAAGTGGGAAGTGATTTATAAAAGGCTTTAGGGAAAGGCTTTCTACTGAGGATAGAAAAAAAGAATAACTCTTCAGAGATGGAGAGTGGGAGGGTGCCGCTGAACCTACTGTTACAGATAGCAAAGCAATCGGTAAGGCTGAATATCATAGTGGCAGATCAGAATACAGTAGCTTAACCTTACAAAATGCTCATTGAGATTGTAATAATACAGGAGGAATAATCAAATGAATGAAATGTAATTGTTTTAATCCCCATAAATGTCTGGTTCCCAACTGTTAAAGATGCTATTAAACCACTGGCAATAGACTTTCAGTCACTGTAATGTGCTGAGCTCAGCTCTCTAGAGTGCACATTACCTGATATACAGTGTATGATATAAATAGAAGAGCAGAAATGGTAACACTATTGTTAAACAAAGCAGATGTGGTTTGATGTAAAATTGTGAAATAAGCTTGGAAAAGGAACTCAATTTGAATCTTTTTCTTGGGGTGAAATAAATATTAAGGACTCACATTCAACTTTCACTTCAGCTTGGTGGCAAGTGTTATGGCACTCAACACAAAGTATGCAAGTGTCAGTGATTTGTGGTATACTAAAACCTGCAACTGCTCTTACATAACTTAACACACGGACTTAAAGGTTAAAAACAATCACCAATCCCAACAGATGTTTGGTTTAGTCACACAGAGCTTGCTTGTCTGTGTGTATGCCATCCTATGACTGATTACAACATCCCAATCCCACCTTGGTGACTCATTCTGTTTATTCCAACATACTTATTTCAAATGATCAATGCAGCCACACAAGAGAATCCACTTTTTTATCCTTCAAAGCCACAGTAGCAGATATCCTACACTCCTGAACACTAATGCAGTCAAAGACAATGTTGCTAATCAACAAACCTACCACAAAATCTGCCCCACACAATAAAAAAAAAATAAAAAAATCATGTTCATTTTACAAATGAATTAAAGTGATCTATTTTCGATGCAAAAATACATCCAGCCTTTGGGAAACAGATCTAGGCTTAACTTAATAATTAATTTTCTACATACGCACTTTTACACACTAAAAGGTCTTCAATTTGTTTTCTAAACAAAACACTTTTGGCATTTTCCCATTACATGGTATCTGCTCACCTCGACTCTACTCGCCTGGTACCTGCTAACAGGTACTTTTTTTAGTACCACCTCAGTCGAGGTTCCAAGCGAGCTGAGCCGAGACCAAAAGGTGACGTGAAAGCGACAGACGGGGGGGTCCTGAACAAACCCGCCATTTTAAAATGTTTATTTTTATTTAATTTAAATAGTTTAGCCAGCGATGTTTTGTTTTTGCTGTCTCCAGCTTCATTTGAAACAAAAGTTGTCTTCTGGCTGTGGCAACAACAACACACCTTCGACGTTCTGTGTGTGTGTCGCGTTAGGTCACGGCAGTTTCCTGCGGCGCCGCTATAAGACGACCAGCCGCGCTCGCCTCACGCATGAGGCGATACTAATGCTGCAATGGAAACAGGAGGATGGGGCAGCCGAGCCGAGTAGAGCTGGTACTAGCAGTGGAAAAACGTCATTTGCTATGCAAATTAATCAAATGTTTATGATAGGAAGGGAGTACGAGCAGCTCTGAAGTGAATACATCTACATAAAATGTTGTTGCAAAATTAGATTAAATTAGATGGAAGGACATCAGATAAATACACTAACAAATGTGAAAATATAAAAGCCCGTATATGATGCTTCCAGAAACAGTATATGTCCTGGTGGAATATTGAAATAAACTTTCAACACAAAGGCGTATGTAGTTCTGGTTTAGGTGATGTGTGGTAAGGTTTAGGCAGTGTGGTACCTGGCATGAGTTGCTGTCCAGTGATTCCGATGGGAGGCATCCCCAGGTTGTTCATGGCTGTTGCCCAGGCGTTGGGGTCTGACATGGGCATCGTCATCGAGTTGGAGTCCATTGTCATGTTGCAGATACCTTCTGCAGAAAGACACACAAAAAAGGGGGACAGAGAGAAGAGTCAGTATCATTCCTGTCACCGATAAATCATCATGATACAGGGTCATGCCAGAAGAGGAATCGTGTTACGGTCAAGACTGACTGAGGTAGAAGATTGTTTTCAACAGTGTGGTGCTGTCACGGCATCTCCTGCTGCCTCCACTCTATAAATCCTCCTTTGATTTTGTGTTCTGTCTGCGGGAAGAAGAGAGCGGAGCCCACTGTGACTCTGCAGTCAGCCTGACAACATAGTGATTTCAACAACCACTGCCATTATGAATCTACTCCTCCTGTTGTTGCAGTTTGTTCCGTTTCACTTTCAGGTTGAATAGCCTAGACTCTTGACACTTCCTGTCTCAGTGACCTGTACAGAGAGTCCACTGGAAATACTGTTGTATGACCCGAAAGAACTGTCACACGAATGTAGAACTTCTGCTCGTCACAAGCAGATAAAAACAGGAATGGGTTCATATATCTACACACAAAATGTAGATCAATGAGTACTCCAGTGAAAGAGCAGTGTTCATTTGCGAGCCGGAGTAAGAAAATAATACAGCATAAAACAAGATTATGCTATTGATGCTATTGTGCATTTGCCAGGCACTCTTCTACTAAACCTGGAAAAAAATCTCAAACTTAGGACAAATACACACACATCACCTCAAACTCACAACCCCAGACTCATGGTTCTTTTTGCCAAGTGTTGCATAATAAAGCAAACACATTTAGATCCCCATAATAAAAACCCTACAGTAAAGTCATCAGCATGAACGTATCATACATCCACCAGCGGCTCATTCTCCCAGTCTGCAGTATATTTCACAGCTCTAAATGCTCTTTAATTCTCTCCTCTGGTCGACCTCTTTCTCTCTGACAGACCTGTAAATTGCTGTGACTGCTGGCTGAATCAAGCTGCCCTTTTCTCTTCTGATGCCAAAGCCAACACTACTGTTAATAATGAGAAGTGCAGCATCCTGCACACACTTCACACCTCAGAAGGTCTGTGGCAGAGCCTACTGTGGAGGCAACACTCTCTGCTCTGTGTGTATAACCCTGTGTGTGTGTGTGTGTGTGTGTGTGTGTGTGTGTGTGTGTGTGTGTGTGTGTGTGTGTGTGTGTGTGTGTGTGTGTGTGTGTGTGTGTGTCTGCACAACTACAACATTAGTATTCCTGGTTTTCAGACACAGCTGGCATTATGTGTAATAATGTTATTTGCCTCTTTGCCTCCCCCTCTGAGCTACTAATTTCAAAGCTGTCTGCTGTGACTGCCATGGAGAGGCCTGATAAAACCGGCTGTGTCTGTGTGTCGCTGTAATAATGCTGCTGACGAGGACTTCACCAGCTTGTTAACTAACACAACCCTATTAACTGGGGACACTTTTGAGGACTTGAAATGAAGGAGGAGAGGAGTGGTGGTGAGCTGTTTTATAGCTATTTTATTACAGTTTACAGTGCATTAACTGGAGTCATTGTAGTGCTCATGGATACACACACACTCACACACAGTCCTCTTTCTTAGCTTAACAATGATTATTATAGCTGGGCAAACAAATCCATATGTTGATGATGATGTTCATGATACAGAATTCAACATGGTCTGAGATTTGGTAATTGTAATATTGAGATATCCTAAATCTTGTCTTACATTCTACGTTACAGTTACTGTAAGTGATAGAAGCTTATTTGAATCTCCTAATAAATAAAAAATCAACACATTTTATGACAAATTATGTTGAAAGTGTTTCCTTAAGCAACGGTTGTGATGCAAATGATATCCTTATACATTGACATTGAGGTATTTTTTTTTAAATATCACAATCAGGGCTGAGAGACTTATTTTTCATTATCGATCAATCTCTTGATAATTTTTCGATTAAGGATTTATTTTTATTTGGACCGCTGATTAGGCAAAACAAAGATATTCAATTTACAATAACATAAAATAATAACAAATCCATCATCTCATTCTATTTTGGACAAATATGACTCTAAATGTATATTTGTGCTCCCATCTGATCTACTGAATTGTAAGTGAAAACACAACAAGGCATTGGCCTTTGATGGGGAATCAATGGACATCAATAGCTTTCCAAAGACCTTTCAGCAGGATTAATTCCTGTTCCTCACTGGAGGTCAGTGTTGTTATTGACTGGGCTAACATTCAAAAGATTTGTGCATTTGACTGGATGGTGCATAGAGCACGTTAAAGTGCTGGGTCAAGTGACCTACAGTGGCCTTTGTGCCCTGCTGACAATTGTCATACACCCTTCAGTTCATCCGTCTGCCCCGGTGCTCCCATTCATTTAGTGCATCCAACTCCTGTGCCACCCTCTTTCTTTTCATCATCCTTAACTCTGTTCTTTTCTTTTTTCTGTTGCCCGCCCTGCATCGACTCAACGGTCATCCATTGTCTCATGTTTTCCTAACACACACACTCACTCCTCCATGCATCAATTATACTCTTCAGAGTTGCAGCTCTATGCGTCAATCACTGAGGGCTTTTGATTTTGGTATGGCAAAGTGACCTTGAGGGCAGGAGTCAGCCTTGGCTCTACTTAAAGGAACCATCCTACACCATCACATCAATATATAGAGCCGAGGGAGGAATAGCAAACAGCTGCTAAGAAAACCAACACATGGATAAACTCATGTGCGAGCACACACCCCGGCACAGATACACACAACACATAAGTTAACCTTGCCAAAGAGGAGGAATAGAAGCCAGAGACAATACTGCCAATGAGGGAATCAATGTTGGTAAATATTTTTAACTAAAAACATGGACTCTGCTTTGCTGTTTTGAAGCCAACTGTTTGCATGGAATGAAAATTACCTAATTGAATCCCAGCATTTACTTGTTTATTCCAAGGTCAAATGATCAAAGAAACTATAAGAAAAAAATAAGCCTAGTTAATTTCAGCTGTTGGCTCAATTTAGCTTAAACTCATATATATGCCACATCTAATTATATAAACAAAACAATCTAATCATGTGAAGCTAAGACCTCAAGACACAGAGATCCAAATGTAGAGCTCTGTAGACCCGAGCTTAATATGCGTGTAGTCTGGTTAAGTAGAGCTACAGGTGGAGGTTACACTTATCTCCTCTCACAGGATGTCAACATTAGAGTCTCCAAATGCAGTGGGCAGAGTACATTCACCAAACCAACAGAATGATTGTGAAAATAACATCATATTAGACAACTCAATAAGCAACATTATATTCACTGAGGTATATTAGAAATGTAACACTGAGGTAATAAACATATTCAAAATGGGATTTTAAGGAGTATGAAGCTAAATGATAACTCTCCAACAAATGCAATACAGAGCTGAAATTAGTTGATCAATACTTTACATAAGTCATTTTGAGCACCTATAATCAATTGGAAACTATTTTGATAATTGATCAGTAGTTTAAGTCATTTTTTTTCCTTTTATGATATTAAATATTTGCATTTCAAACTGTTGCTTGGACAAAACAAGCAATTTAAATATGCCAACATAATTTACAATTTGCAACTCTACACCAGCATCATGATACATTTCTGCGTGGACACTGGCCATGGCAATTAAAGTGATAGTGATTTTAATTCAGCTGGGGTCCACACCAGCCCAAAGCTTCCCTGATACTCACTCTCTGCGGGCTATGACCGCCACTTAGCTTCCCTAAAAGCTCCCCCAGGAGGTAGATAGGAAATTAAGTCATTTTAAGGCCCATTGGCTGTAAGCCCCAACAGCAGGCAGAGAAACACTAGGGGCCATTTAGTGTAAAATGCACATGGTTTTAACAGCTAACTACAGGTTTATTACAGCCTCTAGAGAAGTAATTCAAGAGGCTACTCAAAAGATGAGGGGCCGAAACAAAAAGAATAAGAAAAGGTCGCTTTTAATAGACAGATGTGATGCTGACAAGACAAAATAACAGAAAGAAGAGATAGATAATGGAAGTGACCTTAAATTGAACTTTGGACATTGCAGCAATGAATAAAGCACAGAGACATGATGGTAGTCATTACCACAAAGTAGGAATTGAGAAAACCTACAATTAGTGTATAATATGTCATGGCCGAAAACAAAAGTGGTTGAGCAGATAAATGAGTGTAATTAAGTTTCAATATATGTCCTCCAACCAAAGGGAAAAATAAACCTCCAAATAATTGTTGCTGGCTACTTTCTGATTCTGAGACACAACATTGGAGGAGATGTCTGCCATCTGCAAGGCTGTGTGAAGTGTCCATACTTATGCACGGAAAGCACACAGTGCTTCCATGCTTCTTCGGTGCACAATTGCTCTCTGAGAGCGGATGCCTCTTTGACCTTAATCTTCTCCTGAATACAGGTATGTATGTTTGTCTATGTGATACATCAGAAAAGCACTTTCAGGGTCATCTGGAAAAATAAGTCTCATCACGATGTGAGAAGAAGCTAAAACCATGAAGATAAGATGGATGCAGAAAAACCCTGTTTAAAGGGTACAACTTCATCACTGATGAATTATCAAAGCCTACTGAAACTAGAGAAATGTGTTCTTAAAGATTACTATACGATTCTTCAATTACTTATGTGCCACACACACACACACACACACACACACACACACACACACACACACACACACACACACACACACACACACACACACACACACACAGACACACAGACACACACACAGTGTCTGTTTAATAATGTATGACTGCTCTTCTCTCCACTTCTTTGATCTGTTAATTATGATACAAACTGGTAGGGGTCTGGTGATTAGTTGTGTCACAGTGAAGAGTGCCCTGAGTCTTATACTACACCACATCTCATTTAGGACCAGAAACAACGACAACAAAGTGAAGATGTAAAGGTGACAGTAGAGGCCTGAAGACAGCCAGGCCTCATGTGAGATTTAAAAAAAAAATAAAAATAAAAAGAAAAGTGTGAGGAACTCTCTCTGCCATTCTCTTTCCATAATTTCGATATATTCTGATAAAAAAAAAATGTATTAATAAGAGTGGAGTTAGTGGAGATTGACAGATGCAGCTCCTGCCAAGAAGGAAACAGATACTAATCACGTCGCATCTCATGTACAGTTATGGTTGTTATTATGGCAGAACATCGCTTGCAAAGAGTGTGCTTTTGGATGTTATTGTCTTTGATTGGTTCGTGCGTGTTGGCAATAGGACAATACATATTGTAAAATAATCATATATAATTGCCAATCATAAAACAAACAGCATCAATGTGATGAATTAATTAATGAAGTTATCAGGTAATTATTTCAATGAAGTAGACAAAACATTCCTGTCTGTTTCTAAAGTGACATTCCAGGTAAAGTAAAATGATATATATTGATATTGAAATATAAAATTACATATATCGCTATAAAAAATAAATAAATAAAACGCTATAAAAAAGGAGACACTGCATCAGCAAAGGAAGGGATAAAGAGAACTGCTATCACGTAAACGAGGATGTAAACAAATACAGCTTTGCAAATTTAGATTGAGTTTATTGTTAGACCTAAAGGATATAGACTTAGTGTAAACAGAAACTTTGTTTCCAAAAACACTCCACAGGGTACTTTTAAGTTGACTGGAATCTTAATCTATAGGTTACAGAAGCTAAACAATGTAAAACAAGAGGACCTGCTTGTTAAATATCAGGACTGTAATGTCATTACTGAAACCAGAAGAGTGATGGCTTTATACTGGTATAGAAAAAAGTAATTTAATTACCCTCCAAAACTGAGGTTGAGACAATCTCTTGCAATTTCCTGCACATAGAATTTGAATTCTGTGTTGCCTTTAAAATGTGATCATAATACTGAAACCCTAAAGACCTGCTGAAAAATGAGCTGAATGCAGAGACAAGGCTCCGTTGCAAATAAATCCATTGCAATTTGATGGCTGGGAGTGAATCTATGTTGCCTCTGTGTCTAACAAACATAAAGTGTGTCTGTATGTATGTGATCATTGCTTTAGTGAGGTGGTGGCAGCGGAGATTGTCAAATCAAATTACAGTCTCCAAAAGTGGTTTGTAAAAACTAACCTGAACCCAATCCACAGCAGAGGTGACTGAAACTAAAAGAGGAATGCATATCCAACACATATTATCGTCCAATCAGGTGCTCATGCTCATAGAAATGCGGCCATTTGCGGTACTCATGATTAAGTCTTGTGAGTCAAAGTGCACCATATCCTTCACATCCTCCACACATGATTCATAAGCTCGCTCATCTGACCTGCAGGAACCCTCATCTGAATATGATCAATTACCTTATTTACTTGTTCCACTTGATTAATAAACCCATTATAGCAGATTGCACACACATCCATATAGATCTAAAGAAGACAAATGAAAGCAGACCAGTCGCAAATACACACCACATCGAACTGCCAATCACCACAAAGCAATCAATCAAGTGTGTACACTGCCTCTGCTTTCAATAAACTGCTGATTTTCTGTTTTATCTTTTGGGCTACACCACAGTGAAGAGTTGAATGTAAGTATGTCAAAATGTTTCTAATGTTAGCTCTGCAGCAAGTCAATATAACTTTCTACCTGTGGGCATGCAGATGTCGCAGGGGCAGTGTTTACATTAAATATGATGAAAATCACCCTTATATGCATTCATCCCAACAAATCCCCCACATTGAGAGGGTTTGAATAATACTGCGGACATAATAAACCAACAAATTAAAGCTGCTCTGTCATGACTCCAACAATCTTCACTCAGCAACTACAGCTAAATGCCTAATTACAATTCCCTAGATTAGTTTAAGCTCTTGGCTTGCCGAATGCTGAAGAACGCTCTTTATTATAAATAATGTACGATTAGACTTAGCTATGAAGCAAAGACTGATGCAATACTAGTGAACACCAAGAGCTGCAGAGTCATACACCCCTGATAGGACAACCGTTTTTCTTTATTGATAAATTTATAGTATTTAACATGCACAGGCAGAGAAAAAGAGATGCACAGTAAACATCAGCATTGACCTTTCTATCTTACTGAAGACTTTCCTGTGCAGAGTATTAATAGTGAACAATCTCAATTTCTATTGCCTTATCTGGAGCTATTTATATACAAATGGAACAGAGGCACTTGTGTTTGTGTCAATTGTCAAGGAGGAACATCCGTTCCTGGACAGGAGCATGACTCTCCTTCCTTATCGGGCTGAGAGAGGTGACAGACAAGAACAGATTACTCTGATATCTGGGAGGTGGGGAGAAAGTGGGACAAAATCACATAAAAGAGAGAAAAAGAAGAGAGATCTTAAACACACCACATCTATACTATCAAAGGACTCAAAATACTATGATGTGAGGTTGTCTGTGGAATCTATAATACAATAAACAGGGCATGACTATAAAAGTGCTACATGTCCTTAAAACTGGTGTTTGGTGAAGAAATCAATAACGACTACCTGGCACACAGCCTGGTGAGCTTTCTGAAATGCTAACATTTGAATGCCTCGATTAGACGGTAGCCACATTGTGAGGATAAACTGTAAGCAGCAAAGTGTACTGCTGTGCTTGGACAATGCAAAGTGATTAGGTATTTGGAGGTGGTAATAATCAAACGTTATACTTGGGCCTCCAATGTTGTCGATTTGACTTGTTGTTCCCAGATATACTGCCGTTAGATTCTGACATTTTTGATTGGTCAGAATAACTAAAATGTTATGCTGAGGTGACATTGATAGATGCAATTCTTTACTTGCAAGCAGAACCGAGATTGGATGGAGCTGAAGTTCAGCTTGAAGGGCTGCAGAACCAAGAAAGTGCTTCCAGTTCTGCTGCAGAACAATTCCAAGTTTGGCTTTACTGCTACTGAGCCACAGCAGACAATGGAAAAATATTAATATACCACATCTTTCACTATTTGCCACAGTGATCACCACCAGGGCTTTAAATTAAACTTACTTAACGGGTAACATTGTAAAGTTACTAGCCAATGTGTCTGGTGATGAATGAAGCGAATAACACTGCGTCTGTTTGAATCGGCAGGCTGCAGAAACGATGCGACAAGTCAGTGTTGCCAGATTCGCCTGTTGTCCGCCAAGAAATCTGGGCGGTTTGTGTGTGCTTGGCTTGGAAATGTATTCCTTATCTGGAAACACTGCTTGTAGTACTAATCCTACATTTCCCATGAACACTATGTTATGATGTGGCATAACTGTTGACTACGTGCCTAGCGTGTGTGGTATGGATTACAGGAAAAAACTAAAAACATATGGCCTGTGAACATTTTTTTTTAAATTAATGTGCATGGAAATTCAGACTTTTTAATTCTTGACCATCTATTCCTCTACTCTAAAGCTTATATCACACTGTAGTTTCGGAAAAGCTTTCTCTCGAGTTAAAAAGTGAATTTCTGGCCAAATATTTGTGTTGTCCTTTAACCTTGGGGTTAAACACACAACATATTAGTCTGTTAAAAAGCTCTGCTGTAATCATCAATACTGGAAGCATCCTTAACTAAGACACTACTGATGCAGGAAAATGACTACATGAGTAACAGGATGCAGGAGCACACTGACTGTAGCATTGATCTTAATGATGTAACAAAACAGCTGCTACTAATCTGAAAGAATGATGAGCTCTAAGAGACAGGAAGTTACTTTAATGAACAATGTTTGTTGAGACGGCTGCAGACATCCTTCTGTCCACACTGACAGCAGTGAAGATCTGCCCAATTACAGAGACACTGATTATTGTACTGTGTTTCAGTCACACCTGCAACACAGCTGGGACATCTGTGAGACAAACATTAAGGATGGGAGTAGGTCTCTTTTTCATTTGTTGGCTTATTAATTTGAACATGCACAATGAATTACTGAAGAAAAACCCTATTGTCATTTACTGGCGTATTCATTTAAACATGCACAATGAGCCAGTGAAGTACGACATAAAGCTATATACAGCTTGACACAAAATATGCTTCCAGGCCATAACAAATATTTGAGATGTGCATTTTATTCCAAATCTATCCTACATTTGCACTGTACTCATAAAAAAAAAAAAAGTCCAACAGACTCATTACTGGGCAGGAGAAATGCTATCTCGTTTTAATGTGCAAATGATGCACAGCATCTATTTCACTGTACTGGAGGGGGTAGATGAGTGACAACGGTAGCGACTATGAATCTGAAATATTTTTATGATGGCCAAGCTGTCACATCAGTAGATACTGATTTGTGAGTGCAATCTAATACTCAATGTGGTACAGATGTGAAGAAACTGACTATATTACCAGAATAACAATCTAAAGAGGAGGGTGGTAATTGGCAATTTCATAATTTAAGTGAGTAGTCCAAAAGGATAAAATCCTGCAGGACCGGAGACAATAATTTATGTGAAACACATACAGTAGTTAAGTGCATAAAAATAAACTGCTTCAACCAGATAAAATATGTTTAGCATATGTGCATGTACTGAATGAGCAACCAGGGATCAATAAAGCATCCTATGACTTTTATTAGGTAACATTGAAGAGTCTGAAATTAGCTCCGACACAGTGAACATCATCAGTGTATTGTAGTGACTATGTTGGCTAACTTGGAGCATTTAGTGACTGTTTTGATGGCATTACACAAGCAGATACACACTCTAGTGCAGGTACTGTATGTGGGTCTATGCATGGCTATTTTATGCTGTACCATTTCAAAATGAACATTTTGTAATATTCTTCCCGTTTTTATTCTAGGCTTTTCCCTGAGAAGAGACAGGGAACTTTGTGCAAATGAGACCATATGAATGCTTAGTTAGGCCCACTACACATCTATACTTTGAGTAACATGATCAATGTGTCACCAGGAGTCCATTTACTGAGTAACCACGAAAACTCAGCCTATCGAAAAAAGTGTCCAAAAAGACTTGAGCCGTTCACTACTGTTTCTGGGGTAGTTTGTGACACATACCCATGAGAGCAGTCACAGCTCAGCTACTCCTAAATAGTGCCACCAGTCAGACTACAGATGCTACAACTCAAACTGTCATTTCTTTTATATTTGCTCTACATTACAATCATAAGTTAAAACTGAAGAATAAAAAACGTAAATGCTCCTAAAATCAAGGTAAGAAAAATATCAATAAATAGTCATAGAAGGAAGAACCTCTACTATGAATGATATGATGGAAATTGTGTTTTCTTTTGAACACATATACTCAGATATTCATTTTAGTTATATTTGCTGTGAATAAATTCTGCAATTCAAAAAAGTATTACAACTTTTAGCCTGTCTAATTATAACAGGAATCGAACTGAGTCCCTCGTAAGAAGTAATTGGGAAACATTCCTGCAGCGTTTCAACAAAGTGCATAATTCCACAGCGATACAACAGCAGGGAGTAAAAACTTATATGTTCCAATTTGATAAATTCACGGGGTGCCCAACTTTCATATGAGCTAATCTCCTGAGACTTCATCCGGAGCGAGGAATGTCATGGTACTGAATTTAGATAAACATGGAGGCTAATTAAATAAGACAGCTAGGTTCATACACATATATAATACTATACTATAATAATTGAACACTCTCCCTCATCCATTATGCATTACGTTGGAACGCGACTTATAAGCAATTTTGTCTTTAAACCAAACAAATCAAACTATTTTCAGACAAAGCGAAATAACCAGCAAGTAAAACAGGAAATGTAACAACGTAGCAGAGGTACAAAATCTTTAAATACACACATAATTACACATACTCAAATGTAGGCTTAAAGAAATTACACACTAAGGGTGGAACGGTACACAGAAGTCACGGTTCGGTTCATACCTCGGTTCGGTACAATTGAGGGAAAAGCAAAACAAAAATGCAGAAGGCAATTTTTTCTTTTGTGCATGTCTCAGGCTGTATCACCTAGTGTCATACAGTCTCTCTCCTGAGCTAGCTGCAACTGTCTGAAGTGTGTAAAGTAAGATGTACCCCACATCATCTCCAGACTCCATCTGGAACTTGTATATAAAATAAGACAATCAGCTATACAACTGACAATACAGCATCTCTTATTTATGAAAGGGCAAATTACATAGAAAAATAACAACAACAAAAACATGTGGACAGGATGGCATGTTGTAACGAGGTTCGAGAACATACAGCAACTACGAGTGAATATGTACATATTGAAGATGACATGTAAATTCCGATTGCTTCAGTGATGTTTTTGGCCCTATTTGTATGTGTATCTAAAGGCTGGTTAAGCACTGTAGGGAGGAGAAGTTGGACAGTTGTTTTTGTCTCGTTCCAGTGATTGGCAAATCTGGGTGACGGCGTCGGATATGCGTTAGCATGTTAGATGTATTTCCACTCACATACTAGTGCTGAGCGGTATACCGGTTCATACCGAAAACCGGTGTATATTTTCGTCACGATGTTCATTTTTAATATACCGCCATACCGGTGTGTTTAATAACACAACGTCCGGAACGAACATTACGCTGCGCCGCGCGACACTGTTTTAGACGGACCCTTTAAAATGCTGCACTTCTAAGCAGCGATGGTAAACAGCAGTGTACCAGAGGGACGTCACACGGAAGATGGATGCTGCAGAAGTAATGACACAGACGAACTTGTGCCAAAAAAAGGAGCCGCCGGGTCTGTTGTTTGGAGGTTTTTTGGTTTCCAAAAATCCGACGTTGACCAAACAACCGTTTTATGCAAGTGCTGTCGGGCTAAAATAGTTGTGAAAGGCGGCAACACGAGCAATTTGCTCCACCACCTCAGCTGCAAACACGTCTTGGAATATCAAGAATGTATGAAATTAAAGTCAGCAGGCTCAGCGCCCTCCACATCAGCAGGTAACACGGGGAAAGCCAAAGAAAAGTCGAGCCAAATGTCACTTAAAGACGCGTTTGCTAGAGGGACTTGCTATAAAGCAAACGGTGGATCGAGATTACAAACTCCATCACCAACCACCTAGCTAAAGACATGGTCCCGCTTAATACAGTGGTGAGTAATGAGTCAATTAAGTCAATTTACTGCAGTAATTCCTCTCTCAACGAGTAGAAAATGCATTGAACATCTGAATATGCATGAAAAAAACCCCGTCAAAAACCGGAAAACCGGCATAATTTTGAAAAAAAACGTGATATGAATTTTTGGTCATACCGCCCAGCACTATCACATACCCGACAACTGCTGAACAACGCAGACACAGTCCTCGTCTTATCCACCACTCTCTCTTGCCTGTACTGTAACTGACCCGAAGACTGAAGTTTTTGAGGCGGGGACAGCACCAGGCGGGAGGCTCCAGGCTGCAGCCATACAGTCTTGAAGTTTTCCCAAACTTGCGATCTTAAGAGGCCGGCGGGGAATTATTGTGGATCGCCACCACTCGCCATACTTGTCCTTTAGTGCTGCCATCTCTGACTTGCTCACTGGACTAACGACCTGCCAAAAACTGCAGGCGGAGCTCGCTCGGCCAGCTTCCATAGATCTTCAGAGCTAAGGCGGGGCAACAGATTAGCTGTCACCAGAACCCACGTATCTAACAGTAGTTCCGCATTACATTAGTTCCGCATTAGATTAATTTGCACGCAAGTTTTATTTATTTGTATACCATGTATTCTCCGTGTAAATTCATGTACCGAACCGAGAGGCCCGTACCGTTTCGGTTCAATACGAATAAATTTACCGTTCCACCCCTACAATACACACACAATGCCGTCAGAACATAAAATGCAATGGTGCATACCATGTGTTGGTTTGGGTTCAAATTCTGCCAGGGAATTTGTTAAATGTCATATATCTCTCTCTCACTTAATGTTTCCACAAGAGACTACTACTAATATGTGCAACTAAGCATCTCAGTGTTTTCTTGGTTGGATCAGTCCCCCATCATATATCTGAAATCAACTCTAATGACTAAAACACAATGCCAAAGCAACACAAAGCAAAGACGGAGGATCAATAAAAAATCTGAAAGCTTTGTTTGCCAACTGAGGGTGGATCAGATGGTGACTTGGATGAGGAGAATAAAAGAAAAGCCTCCAGATTCAGGGCGAAAACAATGCATCAGATCCAAACTGTACTATAGTCTATTGTACATAGCCGGTTAAATCTGATGGGAAGATGAACAGCTGTGCAAAATAATTAATCCCACATGCGATGTCTAGCACGCAAGCTGTCTCAGACTAAAAATCCTTCTCTGTGCTGAGTTAGTGCTATCCAAAACAACTTACAGCAGGGACATAAGATTGGCATCCTCAGATTTATTGTTTAGCCTGCTTATGTGTAATTTGATACGTCTGTCTCAGTGTTGAGGTTTAGAAATTGAATCTGCTTCCACTCAGTATGGCTTTCATCGGTTTTAACCTTCATTATCCAAATCTGTTTCATTACAAAAGGTCACAATTTACGACATGAAATTCGTTTGAAAATTAAAACTGAAAAATTGCCGTAATCAATACAATGTGCTCCATCGTGACCTGCTGAGAATGTCATTAGTACAAACACTTTCTCCTCTTTTCTTGCGTTTATCTTTCATTGCCCTTTAATTTCATTTTCATAATGTTCTGGTTGTATACATCATCTCTCAAAAGAAAAGGAGGTTATGGGCATCAAGTATGTTTTAATAGCTTTACCCAAGTCTTGATTTGTCATTAGGCAAACTCTTTTATAAGAGGAAGGAGGAGAAGGGAAGACTTCAAGGAAAGGGAGTGTCATAAAGAAATCCACAGTCTTTCCCCAGAAGATCCACAGACAGAAATCTCTAGAGTGACCAAGTGTGAAGTTCTGAGGGCCTAATTAATCTCCTCCTCAGTGCTGTCATTCTTTATGTCCTACATTGTTCCCCAGAGGATATGGAGGAGAAAAGTATACTCTTCTTCTTACTATACAGTGTGAGGATATATTTTTAATCTAAAGAAATCTGAGGGGTATGACTGAAGGGTAGGACAAATATGATGAGGTTGGAAAATTAAGAACCCAAGCAATGTCCATTAAAAGTCCAATGTGTAGGAATTTCTCCCATCTAGCGTTGAGATCATATATTGCAATCAATTCTCTCTTGCACCACGCAGTTTAAAGTACGTATTACAGCTACGGTAGCTTTCACGCTTCAAAAAGCCGGTCTCTCGCTCTTTTCAATATCCTTTTTCTTTTTCTGGGCGAAGAAGTCCTGTTCCTGAAATTTGGATTTTGAATACATGTGGTCCTCCATGTTTCCTTCTTCAAACTTCCCGGGGCCGGGAAGCGATGATACCCATTAGCAGCATTAGCATCACCTGTGAGTTTATCATGTGACAGCGAAAACACCAAAGGCGGAGCAGTATGTCTTGTATGTCCCTTACTGGCTAACGTATTTCAAGATGGCGAATGAATATGGAGTGTCTACCCCAGTTCATGCAAATGTAAAATTTCAAGCCAAAAGGAATACTTGGAATTGATGGTAGTGGTAAATATTCATGAAAAAGGACAAGTTTGTGAACGGGCAACACATATTTTGATAATGAACAACTAAACACGTTACACACTGGACCTTTAAGGTGGCCTCCTGAGGTGATACAATTTTAAGCGGTGAACAATAAAATACAAAATTGTGTTTTGGATTCAAAACCTTGAGCCCAATAAGTTACATCAGATGAATAATCCTCAGTGATTTTAACACCATCCAGACAGGCTGTGTCCAGTTTGTAGAACTTCGTTGTATAACAAGTACTCACTACACCAGCAAACCCTTGTTTAGTACAAGACGCATAAAATTAATGTGTCTATTGATGCCTGAAGGACAGCTTGACAACCTCTAGGAGTAAAAACAGGCTGGAGAGCTTCTTTGAATCTTTTTTTTTCTCTCTCCTTTGAAGTTTAAACTGTCAGAACATGAGACCCAGGTTCCGGAAAAAGCTGTGGGACTGTCATTCTTTGTTGTGGTAAAGGCAATAAAAGTGCCATAAGTCCTCATAGCTTGTTATATTATGCCACGCTTAGAGAGAAAACATCTTTGATGGTCACAGTTAATGAACAGCTGGAAAAATCCTGAAGCAAAATGTTTAAAAAAAATTACGAGTCTATGACAACACACTGCTTTTTTCCCACAATTAAGCCCCCTAACAACACCTATAACTACCAGAATGCACTGTACGGCACCAGACCAATAAACGCTCCCGGTGGTCGGTGACGGTATGCGGGCAACGTCACAAAAAGCAACATTGCGGCCGGCTGGTAACAAACAATCTTGTATTACATTTAAAGGGTAAGCTAAAATGTTTCTGAAAAGCATTGTAGGCGAGAAATAGGCAATACAGTAACATAGTCTTAGTTTATAATGTGTGTGTGTGTGTGTGTGTATATATATATATATATATATATATATATATATATATATATATATATATGTAGTTTATTGATCAGCGCTGTCTCCATTTTTGCAATAGAGAAAACCGGTATGGCGCTCACTTCCTGTTCACAAACTCGTATTACTGCTAAACAGTACACTAAAATATGTTTCTGAAAACGTTTTAGGTGAGAAGTAGATAACACAGTAATAGAATCTTGGTTTATATTTGAATAGCACTGTCTAGTTTTAAAGTTTTTACATCTGTGTTCGGTCTGAGTTTGATCTCTCTGTTGATATGCTTCTATACTCTGTGTCCGTATGTGGAAGTACAATGTGTAGTTCGAGCAACAGCCTTTGTGCCAGTCAAAATCCAGGTTCAGGTTTTAAGATAGGAGATTAGAACGGAGATCTGGGCGCTGGAGTAAGTGGAATGAGGCAGGGGTTGCAATCTCCCTCCACCTGTTATAACAGGAAGGGATACTAACGATTAGTGCATTATTATAACATTCCCTTTTTAGAGGCTGGAACCAGATAATCTTTGGCGCTTTTTCTTCTGCTCAAAACGATTAATCATAAATGATGAATGGATTATTCAACTAATTACTTTAGCTTTAATTATGTTATCATAATTCCATACTAACAACATACTGAAAACTACATCCACTGAAGAAGACAATGAGATGTGGCTGAAAGCTTCAGAAAAATCAAGTAAGGTGACCTTGTGCTTACCTGTCTGTATATAATAGAAGTGTTTATAGTGTACATATTACTATTATTACTCTTATTTTTTTCTATTTCTTATACGTTTTTATTAGGGCTGTCAGTTTAACGCGTTATTAAAGGCGTTAACGCAAACCCATTTTAATGCCGATAATTTTTTTAACGCACGAGTAACGCATAGAGAGAGCAACGGGATCTGTTAGTCCACTTCTTTAACTGTCTATGGCCACGCCATGTCCCGCCCTACGAAGCAGCTGATTGGTTTGGTTTAGGCATTTCACCGCGAGTGGTGAGGATAGTGGATTGGTCAGGGGATAGGACCTGAACAAATGGAGTTACGTTACCTTCGACGCCTGGCCAATAGTAGTGATTGAAGGGCGGGTCTTGTAATTTCGCAGACCGCAAACAAAACAGACACAAGCCTCGGCCGGTTTTAGCTTGCTAGCCGCGTAGCTTGTAGGCTCGTGACGGCGATTATCTTCAGAGCGAGCGAGTAGTGACTCTAGTCAGTGAGAGAAACAAATGAGGCAGTACTACCTGTAGTACTATCTGCAGTACTATCTGCAGTACTATCTGCAATGGAACATCGAGGTAACAGCGTTACATTATGTGACAGATTATTAGCTCCAAATGTGAATGTTAGTGTGAAATTGAACATAACGTATATGACAATGTTGTTTTCAATAAAAAACATTGTCACAAAGCAGCCGATCTACTTTTCCATGCTGATAAGAGAATTAAAATGAGAAAATATAATGGGACAAAAAGAAATCAAGGGACATTTAGAATAGATAAAAATGTGCGATTAATTGCGATTAATAGCGAGTTAACTATGACATTAATGCGATTAAATATTTTAATTGCTTGACAGCACTAGTATCTTTTGGTATGCATTTCAGAAAAAAATGGTTAGGATTCAGGTGAAATTGCAAATAGTGATTAATCATGATTAATCCACTGAAAATTCTGATTAATTTGATTAAAAATTTTAATCATTTGACAGCCCTAGTTTTTATATATATTTTTCTATTCTATTTAATGTGTATTTTCCTTATTCTGTTGTGAATTCTTTTGAGCTGATGTAATAAGGGAATTTCCCCATCATCAATACAGTTTATCTTATCTTAGATTGAGACACTACATGATGGGAATATAGTAAAGACTTACAGCTAACCATAACTAAGTTGGCTGAAGAGGAACTGAGATAAATGCCTTCACCCAGTTAGTACTCACACACCCCCACATACCCTCCCATAGACAGGCTCTGGGAGCTGTGGCAGTGTAGCAAGATATCGCAAGAAGCAGTTTGTCCATCAGGCAAAGCTTCTTGTGCATTCCAACTAAAAACAAGAAGCATAATTACTTCCTTGAGATCAATAAGAAAAAGATGCCTGCTGTGCAAGATACAGACAATAAGGAACAATGGCCTGCAGTTCATGGAGGACATACAGAAAAGTTAGGTTAGGAGAGAAGTGGGGACTTTTAAGTGTATTAATTATATAGAGATCTAGGCTAAGGACACAATAGCACAAAAATGTCTTCATCAGCAGTTCCAGCTCAAGCCCAAGAGACTTCGGGCTACTTCTGCCAGCAAAAACATCTGCTAAATCTATGAGCATGGCCTGAAACATGGCCAAGTGGAAACACGTTTCCACAAAAAAAAACTTGGGTTGGATTTAGCAGAATAAGGTGTACATTACTGAGTACAGCACTGGGGTATGGCAGAAAAATTCATCTTTGAGACATGACAAGCCTGGTGCCACCAGGACATAGACCGAAGACGCTATAGGTAGATAATGAAAGAATGGGTCTATGAGGATATACCTCATAATGGCATATATGGGTCATCAACACCATTGTTCCCTGTTCACGACCTCCTACTTAGCTTAGATCTGATTAGGGTTTGGTAACGTTCTTTTTATACCGGTTATATCGGTGATAAAACAATACTTGCAGGTGCCTAAACGGTGCTTGAACCGATACAACAAAAAACGCACAAAATGACAGTTGCCGCCATTAAAGAACAGCTTGTTTATTGCTAAGGCCATATGGGCAAATTCAAATATTTAAAAGATTATAACTTATTTCAAGTGGCCGAAAAAAAGCAGGTTTAAATATACATTCCAAATTAACAACAATCGCAGTTAAAATTTGGGGGGAAACATTCTCATTTAATATTAAATCAATAATTTAATGTGGGAATAGTTTCATCAGATTTGATTGAAAGTGGCCTGGCAACATACATTAACAACCCATGAATACAGTTTAAGTTTCAATTAGTGCTGTCAGTTTAACGCGTTATTAACGGCGTTAACGCAAACCCATTTTAATGCCGACAATTTTTTTATTGTACGATTAACATTCTTTCGGATCTAGCTAGACCGGAAACAGTCGGGGGAAACCATAGTCACTATGACGACCAGCCACGCTCGCTTAAGGCATGAGGCAGTACTATCTGCAATGGAAAATCGAGGTAACAGTGTTACATTGTATGACAGATTATTAGCTACAAGTGTGAATGTTAGTGTGAAATTGAAAACGTATATGCCAATGTTGTTTTCAATAAAAAAAAAACATTTGCACAAAGCAAGCCGATCCACTTTTTCATGTTGATAAGAGCATTAAAATGAGAAAATATAATGGGACAAAAAGAAATCAAGGGACATTTATAATAGATACAAATGTGTGATTAATTGCAATTAATCGTGAGTTAACTATGACAAATATTTTAATCGTTTGACAGCACTAGTTTCAATACAGTAATTTTGATTGAAGTGCTAAACTTTGATTGATGCACAAAATACGTGCCTTTTTCTAAATTAGCCTCAATCAAACCAGTAAGAAGATCGCAAATAAAACAGCATAGACAGAAATGTCTCTTGTGAAACACCGTTCCAACTTTGGCAAAAAGAAATAGTGTCCACATTTATAGTAAGAAATTGGTTGAGAAAATATGTTTTCAGGGCCATTAAACAGTATTTTTCTGGTCTAAAAGTTTGTCCTAGCCAGTATGGCAATCCCAGTCTGGAATAGTATCTCTGTAAAACAAGGTTCAGGCCCTGGATTTAGCCCCATCCACCCACCAACTCCTGAGCTGTTGTCATTGCACCAGGCTGCTGACTGCTGCAGCAGCTGACAACATCTTATCCGCAGCTGCCAATTACAACATGGGAATCTTATAAGCGGTAGCCAATTAGAACCAGGGGAGTTGCTGTGAGGAAATGTCAACAGCTCAGTGAACTTGGCAGGGCTCTTATCTGGCCACGCCTCTCCATCCAGGCAGCTTTCTTTGAGTCACAGTAACGGCTTCCGGTGCAATGTTGTGACAAGAAGGGCTGGAGGTACAGCAGGGTTTCAAAAGAGCAAGTCGTCCAGAAAGACTTCACACTTTTGGAAAACTGAAATATTTTAGTCTGTTTTTGACAGCTGAGGACTAGAAACCCACAAAATCCTTTCATTATTCACTTGGCACCAGCTGGATGTGTGTGTGTTTAGACTGAATACAGAAGCTTACGCAAGATATTAAAAACTAAATCAAAGATAACTGTAAAAGGAGTGTGGAACACAATGCATGTGGTTCTTTATAAGACAGCTTCTCAGATTGATTACAGTGTAAGAGAGAGAGAGATTACTTTCTCCTTTTCACAGATTCTTGACATGAATGACAGGTAAGATGCATTATTTCCACTTATAAACATCTGTTCACCAGTCTCAACCAAAGAATCAATGACATGCTTCTGCATCTTTTTATTTTATTCATTTTTTTTTTTTTAGATTTCTTTATTTAAAAAGGGACAACATCCAACATATAAATGTGATAGATTTAGTCATGCAGGCTAATTTTCACCTGCAGTCCCTAGCCGGTTGATGGCTTAAAAGACAACATTAGATAAGCTACAACAATACAACACATAAGCATCAAACAAGAACACATAAGCATAGACAAGTAAAATCACTATGACTATTCCAGATCATGACAGCTGGCAGATTGATGGCATGAGAAAAACATAACAAGTAGCATATACAGTAGACACAGGTAAAAGTGCATAGACACACATTAAAACACATTAAAAACACAGAAGCACCAAGCACATGCAGAGCAGCATATCTCTTTTCCAGAACAACTGAAGACCTATAAAGAGTAAAGGACAAATCCATTGTTTCTGTATTTCTGTCTATTTATAAGAACTGATCAAATGTTTTTTAATTGGCAAATTGTTTCAGCTCTAATTTTCACCAACAACAATCCTTGCACATACTTGTTTATCTACACTCACATTAAGCCTCCCTCACACAGCAATGAATGTTCCCATTGCACTTTTGTTCACTAAGCTTAATGAAGACAATGAGATCCAATAAATGCACCTCATGTGTCTTATAATATTGGCATTCTTCCCTCTTTTGTACCACTGTAGAACATATACCTTGGCTGGCACTGATATGCAATTCAAAATCCTACAAACATGATAAATACTACTTCAGTACCAGTAGCATCTGCATTTTTATCCACTAAGGCCTGCAATGACTTTGCCTCCTTCTTCGGAGAAAAAAATCTGAAAATCAGGCAAACAGTCAGTGGCTCCATATCAGGTACAGGATATGTGTTGTCACAGTGCCCAGGCAAATCCCAATATGACTCATTTTCAAATGATTAACTTTAATAACCTGGAGGACATCATTCAACATCTAAAAACCTCCTCCTGTTTGGCTTCTAATCTTATAAAGATTTTAAGCTGTGGCTCATCGGTAGAGCGGTTGCCTGCCAATCGGAAGGTTGGCGGTTCGAATCCCGGCCCTGCAGTCCCATATCAAAGTGTCTTTGGGCAAGACACTGAACTCTGAGTTGCCCCCGATGCTGCGCATCGGAGTGTAAATGTGTGTGAATGTTTATCTGATGAGCAGGTGACACCTTGTACGGCAGCCTCGGCCACAATGTGTGAATGGTGGATGGTTCCTGTACTATGTACTATGTTAAAGCGATTTGAGTAGTCGTTAGGACTAGAAAAGCGCTATATAAATACAGTCCATTTACATAAACACGTCCCTATTTTCAGGTATCTTTCTACAGGCCCTGAAAACTGCAGTCATCAAGCCACTCTTAAAAAAGAACCTACATAAGTCACTAATGAACAACTATAGGCCAATATCTAACCTTCCATTTTTGAGTAAAATCATTGAAAAAGCGGTTTACCAAAAACTCAGCCTTTTTTTGTCCTTAAACAATATTTTTGGGATGGGATTTCGTCCATACCACACAGCACTGAGACGGCTCTTGTCAAAGTCATCAATGACATCCACTTGACCACAGATAGTGGCAAAACTACAGTCTTAGTATTACTCGATCTCAGTGCTGCATTTGATAAGGTTGACCACGACATACTATTAGATCGATTGAAAAACTGGGTTGGCCTTTCTGGCTCAGTACTAAAGTGGTTTGAATCTTATTTAAAGAATAGGAATTACTATGTGTCCATAGATAACTATGTATCTGAGTACACAGATATGGCTCTGTCCTGGGGCCTCTCCTGTTTAATATCTACATGCTTCCACTGGCTCAGATTATGAAAAACAATAACATAAGCTATCACAGTTATGCGGACGATACACAAATCTACATAACCTTGTCGCCTGGTGACTACAGTCCAATACATCAACTGGCTAGGTCCATTAAACAAACTAATGACTGGATGTGCCAGAATTTTCTTAAATTAAATGAAGAAAAAACTGAGGTGATTATTTTTGGAGCAAGAGAGGATCGACGAAGAACCAGCGCTTAGCTTCAAACAATAATGTTAAAAACAACAGACAAAGCCAGAAATCTTGGTGTAATTATGGACTCTGACCTGAATTTTAACAGCCATGTTAAGACAATAATAAAGTCTGCCTTTTATCACCTTAAGAATATATCAAGGGTTAAAGGACTTATGTGTCAACAGGATTTGGAAAAACTTGTCCATGCTTTTTTTTTATGTTTTATGTAAAGCACTTTGAATTGCACTGTTGCTGAAATGTGCTATAGAAATAAAATTGCCTTGCCTTTAATAATGGCAAGAAAAATAAGAGTGGATGACAGGACCTGATGCTTTTACTGTCACTCCAATGGCTGTGAGGCACATTTCTGTCATCACCAATTGCATCATTGGTCATTGAAACCTAACGGAGACACATAACAGTATGGTCTAGCTTTTAAGACCATATCCAAGACTGGAGCAGACAGTGACCTCCAGAGTCATGGAGCATTGAATGAGTCATGTTCTGGTGCTTTCTCTAGTTAAGCTTTCAGAATGGAGGTCATTGCAGTTATTTGAATGGTTTCATCATTTCTCTAATGGAGGTATGGTTGACTAGAGCTATGAGAGAAACCTGCAGTGGCAGCAACATAATGCAGACCATCTGATGCCTAGTAAACCCTTCTTTCTATTGGCTTGAAATATAACCAACACCACAGCAAAGACATTTTTTCCTGTGATTGTACACCTTCCCACTGGACATTCACAGCAAGGGTTAACTGCTGACCCCCAATATTATGGCTTTGAGTGGGAGAAAGGCCAAACCATGACTTTCTCTTTATTCAGCCAGAATGTGCCTTTAGGGCTCAACATGTGTGCATGCATCTCTGTCTATATGTTGACTGACTCATATTTTTATTTCTAAAGCTACTCTGGGAAAACTTCCATTATATCACTGAGAAGTGATTTTACAGACTTAATGTTAAAATCATTATTTCAAGACATATTTCTGCTGTCTAAATCACATGTCGACAGAAATGGGAAAAAGTATTTGTGTTTACAAAAGTTTACTCTACAAAATGAATGAGTGTTTCTGTCCCTTGTTAATTGTTTCTGTTAGCTTATTATAGTAGTCTGTTTTTAGTATAGTTTTATCCATTGCCTAATTTTTTTTAGTTGTGTGTCGGAAACCTTTTATACCATGATCTTGGCCAATTCTCCTTTGCAAAAGGAGGCTTCCAACATTAATAGGACTAGCCGATTAAATAGAAGCTAAATAAAATTATAAAAAAAACTAAAAAGGCTGCAACTAAATTATTTTCATTGTAGCTATTATTTTCTCTATTAAGCGTTTGATTTATAAAATATCAGATTACAATTTCCTATAGTGCAATTTGTTTTTATTAGTACGTTTTTTTTTTTGACATACTAACAATTGTTTTAGCTCTACATCATCATAAGCAACACAGGATAACGCAGGAAAACCAGCTGCACCCCATCATAGACTCCAATTACCAAGTTACAATTAGCCATGGTCCAATTAACACAGGTGTTTAAAATTTGGCAAGAGAGAGGGGAGAATACCGTTGCCTCAAAGCAAAACAAGACCCAATGTATTATGACTGGCTGAATAGATAGGCAAAAGTGAAAGGGAGGGAGTGTAACGTTGTTACAACAAACTTGAGGTTCCCTCCCAGTGACTTTGACAAATGGCTCAAATGGTGTTCCGGTCAATGCCATTTCAACAAACTTTGGAATTTAACAACCCTAATCATGTGGTGTGCTGACTTTAGATTACACCCATTAGCCCTCTTTATACAATACAATACCTGAGGGGGAAGTCAAGACAGGCAAGGGGACGTCAGAAGGCTGCTAACAAAGCCACCGCTATATTGACACAAACATCATCATGCTAGAATACCCTGAGGCCTCCACAATAAATAAGAACTGACACATCAAAAAGCAAAAACATGTTCCCACTATTCAATCTGTGAAACTGTAGTCAGATCAGCAACCATCTGCCTTTCTTATTTGATCAATTGAATTAGCATGTATATAACAAAATACTGCTGTGATAAATAAGAAATCATTCAATATATTTCAAAGGCATGCTCCACTGCGGTTGTGTTCTTGTAATTATTTTTACTGATGCCAGTCTAGATTTCCCATAGCTACCTTGTCAATAGTGACTTCTGCATTATTCTACTTTCTGTACAAATGCATCAGTGTAGGCTGTGATAATTAGGTCATCCATTTCCTAAAGAGAATTTAAGTCCTGTTTCAAAAGTGTACATCACGAGTCCTATGTGCCCAACCTGTGTCTACAGTGTTCAAAGTGTAACTACTGTAGGTAAAGACGATCTTAGGAAGTTGTAATACTGTCATCTTGCTCCTCCACCCACACATGACGATGGTATCCAACAACTAGGAGAGAAGGAAGAAGATGCAGAATAAAAGAAAGGCGAAAGCAGCAGCTAGATCCAGAGCAGCATTAGTCATTGTTAGAGAAGGGGCTTGTTGGGGATATAATTCGACTTTGACAGCGCAAAGTATATTTGTCCTTCCTACATGTCAAGGAGTCTCAAACTGCAAAAAAACCCTTTATGATGCAAGTTTGAGTTTGTCTTGGCAGTTGTTGCCAGAGAACAGTGACATTGGTGCCCTTTAGAAAATGTGGTTGAGTAAAAAAAGGTATGTCTATTAATAAAGTCCAGTCAGGATCACTGAAGTAAAGACTCAAAAGAAATTGAATATCAGAAACAATGAAGAAAATAAAGATAAAAGAGTGGTACAAGAGCCAAACCTTTTATAGATGTGTGAATTACCATAGATAATGCGACTTTTTCATAAATTACACTGGTATCCCAATTAGTTGACTTTACTAGAAATTTGCGTGGAAACCCGCTGCCTTCAACCGTAACCGGTCAATTTGTATTAGCACAGACTGGTAGTTTGATGCAGTATACAAATTAAGTTTATAGGCATTACTAAAAATCATTAAAAAACACTTGTTGAAATATAATAAATACTAGGCTAAAGAAATAAATCAAACTTCTAAATACGTTTTTTTCTTTATAACAGCATAGTTTTAAGAACAATGTATTCAATCCATTAGTTCAAGTAAAACAGAAAGGATGACAATGCATAGATTGCAATTTCCAACCAGCTCTGCTTGGATCTGTGTGACCAAACACTCTTTCACCGCCCAGACCCCATCAATTAGTCGACTACTATAATGGAAATCATAATTTTTACAGCACAAATGCCAAGATTTCACTTGTTCCACCTTCTCAAATGTGAGTGTTTGCAGCTTTTTTAGTCTTCTATTATACTAAAATGGAATATATGTGGATTTTGAACAGTTTGTCTCACAAAAGATGACATAACTACTAGGGCTCTGGATACTGGAAAGCTAACATTAGCTACACTAGCTGTTACTGAGCAACTGAACTGCAGTGCAGAAGACATTCTTCTTCTGGCAATTTGGAAGTTATTAAACCGCTTTGGGAAAAGGTGGCAGGATGATGAAGAAGAAAAGAGGCAAAGAAAATGTTCAGCACATTGGTTTAGAGCACTAATGTCAGGCAGTGAGAGGCAGCTGGTGTGGATCAGTTAACTGGGCTGGAGGCTTAGATAGTAGACAGAAGGACAGAGGAGGGGAGGGATGGAAGGACAGAGGAGGGAGAGGTGTTGATAGAAGAAAAGGAGAACATCAGGGTCTCTGTAGTAAACATGCTGCTGTGAGCATAGCGCTGGATAAAAACGGAGATTCCTACAGCTTCTCTCTGAGGTAACTGATGTGAGGGAGCACAGACCATATTGAGAAAAATAGACAGAAAAAGCAGCATTAAGTGTCCAAAAAAAAAGTACTTTTCAGGGTTAAGAACGTTCTTTTGATTAGCTTCCCCTTGTAACAGATTTAAATATGTATGTAAAAAAACCTCTATGGTGTCATGTTTTATCAGATCAACATGCACATCTCCAATTATAGAAGAGTTAAGAAGTATTGTAATGTAGGCCAAACATTCTTCAAATACAAATTAAATGAGTTAAAAAATATCCGATGAAACCACATTCAGCTTAATGTACTGGAGTAGCGGCTCGCCCACCTAGACAATATAAATAATTCATCAGGAAATCCGACCTATCCAGGAGAGCGGTTACTCCTTGGTGTTTTGAGGGTGTCTCAGACGTGCAAGAATCTGACAGTTGCTTGTGGCTTTTAATGAAAAATACTGTAGATAAAATCTCCCAACAGCTTTAAAGTTTGTAATTGAACCCTCAGAGCCCTTACATCTTGGGCCATCCTCTGTTAGAGAACAAGCTCAACAAGAGGAAATGACAGATTTTATTTCAACTAAAATAAGGAGGGGGTTTGGAGGGTTGAGATGGAGGGGAAGTGCTGCGTAGAGTGCAGCCTTCTTTTAAAGACATACAGATAAGCCATTAGAGCATTTTGGATTTTCAATTGACTTTCTCAGCATTTGTTTTCAAATGCCTTAAAAGAGGCTGTACTCGATATCCAGAACATTAATATAGCATCAAACAATTATTTGATATGTAAAGATATAGTGTATGGCATCCTGAGCAGAGAATAAAGTCACACTCCCACATGTGTGTTGTAATCCAAGCTTCTCTGTTTTTTGTATTGATAGCCGGTTCAGCCGCGCATGAATGTTTGTGCATGTGCCTGTGAAAACACATAGTACTTCACCAAATGGGAACGCTCTGCGAGACCCGCAATTCGAACCGCTGTTTTTTTTTAGCATTTAAAGTACAGTCCCTTTAAATTACAAAAAGCAATTTGGAAATATGAATATTCAAAATCAAAATTAAAGACAAAATCCACAAAAAGGAAGTCTTACAGATACTACTTAAAACATACACATTTGAAATGTGAAAACCCCAAAAATATTTAATTTAATAAAATGAACAATAGTGCTGGGCGGTATGACCGAAAATGTATATCACGGTATTTTTTAAGTTTCTGGCGGTTTCACGGTATATCACAATATTTTCTTTCTTTCCTTGACTAGGTCTTGATATAGGTTTATAATGGCTTATTTTACTGTCAGGAGTACACAGAATATCACAAAAACATTTTAATATCATGTTTACTAAAAGCTTTGATTACCAAAGGGTTTGCTTTGCTCCACAACATTATATAATAACATTATATGAAGAAGAATGCATCAGTTACAGAAGCTAAACTAGTGTTATTGTGCAAACTGCAAAGTAGTAAAATAAGCTTAAAATTAAATGAATACACATATCAACAACTTTAACCCTTTTAAAACAAAATAGTTGTAAGATAGTTGTTTAAACACTACCTTGGCAAGGTAAGTTAGGTTGTTGTAGATATTGGATATTGAATAATATTAGTAGGTTGGCGGATGTATTTCAGCGAGGCAAGACATCTTAAATCCAGTGTTTTAGTCACTGCTCTGACCCGTCTTCTCGACGGTCTGTAGTGGGGCCATAGGTGGATTGTTATTGTGTTCATTGTGTTGCTCCGCTGCATGCTTGAGGTGATAGGTATAAAGTTAGCACGGCAGAGTAACGTTAGCACGACAGGTAACAGACACGGCTCCTCTTTTTGGCATAAGTTCTTCTGTGTCATCATGTTTTACTAGTTCTGCAGCTTCGATTTCGGTCTGTCTGTTCTATCCATCTTTACTCTCTCTATGGCTCTGTGTGACATCACAGCACTACTGTTTACCCTCACCACGCCTCCATTTGCACCATGCGTGTTACATTGAAAAGGGTCCGTCTGCGTTCCGAACATTGTGTAATCAAATACACCGGTAGGGCGGTATATTAAAAATGAATATAACAAAAATATACACCGGTATTCAGTGTGAACCGGTATACCGCCCAGCACTAATGAACAATAAGAACAGCAGCATATTCTCACATTTGAGAATGACAATCGATTTTCTTTCAATCGACTAAATCTACAACACTGAATATTGCATTTAGATTTTCTGACACCGACCAACACAAAAAGACCCTTCAATGCCAAGCAGGTCTCTGTATAGTGAATACTTTTTATAGGAACTGGAACTGGAAAAGGTTGCAAGAAACTTTTATTTAAGTTTCACTGGATTTGTAAGATTTACTTGTGTGAGATGTAGACCCTTAAATGATTGTCATATAAGAGTGCAAACATACAAACATATTATCGGCCAAGGCAACTACTGTACACACAGTATTCTTATTAAATACTTTATCAGATTTAAAGAAAAAAAAGAATGAAAGAAGATATTCTTTGTTTAGGGGCTGTTGATACAACAGCTTGTCCTAATTAGAAATCAATTTAGCAAAGATGCAGAGGTAATAACCAAAAATGGAGCTAAGAATATTATTTTTTATGATGAACATTTTTATTTTATTTATTTTAACAAAGTAGATCTGAGAATATTATTAAAAGACACTGCTTGAAGACAACCTATTTGGCCTTTGTTTTATGTCTCTAATGCTGAAGGATAAAGAGAAACTCTTCAAAGGGCTAAAAGGTTTCTGTTTTTATATTAGAATCTTTTCGGAGCTTGAGCCATTAGCTTTTACGAGAGACTACAGAAAGAGCAGAGAGCCTTCTGGCATTGTGAATTATTTAGAGCTCATGTTTGTAGGCTTTGCGAGATGGGGTGAAGTGGCACTAAATCCCTGACCACCATGGCGTGCAGAAGAGTGACAGGGAGCAAGAGAGCACAATTAAAAATGTCGGAGGTGAGAAATGAGAAAAGGGATAAAGGATGAACCCCAATTTGTTTCACTGTTTGGTGATGGATCAGTAGAGTGGATAGGGGGTGAGACTTCAGATCTCCACTTTGACCTGGATCACAGACATCCTGGTATGATTAAGATATTGATGGATTATAACACTACCAATAACACATCTAATCTCTTATATATTAGAACTGAAACAATTGAATACACTGCAGTGTTTCTGATAATTGATAAAATCATTCGCTGGTTTTCTTGGCATATAATGATGTCTAAATGAATATCTTTGGGGTTTTGGACATTAGGTTTGACAAAACCACAAAATTAAGATGTTTTTTTTTCACCATTTTATAGACCAAACGATGAATTGATTAATTAGAAAAAAAATAGGAAGATTAGTTGATAATGAAAATAATTATTAGACACTAGCCCTATAGCACTTTTCTAAATACTCAGAAATGCTTGATATGCCTATGCAAGCACATATTGGTCATACAGACATGCAGGGAATATGTAGTCCTTATCTCTCCCCGAGGAGCACTGGAGACAAGTGGACAGTTACGTTCTCACTGAAGCGGAGGAATCCCAGATAAATAAAGAGCTTGGCATGCATTCCAATCACTATTCTCCCCTCAAGTTAAAACATATACAATCTAAACATACAGTACAGTACTGCCGACGCAGGCAGCTTTCACCTTCCAGAATTAACATGTGTACCCTTTATACTGCCTTACATGCCTGCAGACATCACGTTTGAGAGCTAATGAGTTCATTTTTAACTTCAGTCTGTCATCCTGTCTCCCATCCATCAGCCTAAATTTTGTGTGTCACTGTGTGGCCTCAGCATCACAAAGACTGACATCCAGCTGTAGATCTCCCAACAGCAATCACTCTGTACACCCACACCCACACCCCCCCTCCCACACACACACACACACACACACACACACCTCTGGGACAGCCATATATCTAAATGGACTGCTATCCCTGACAGCTGAAGTAGCCTATTACATTATTTACCTTCCAGCAGCTCTTTGCCTGCCAGCAGTTGGTCAATGACATCACATTACAGTTTTTATGCTTAAATCCATTACTTCCACACACACAACAAATGCCACAACATATATAAAAAGAAACAGTGTGTGTAACTTTGGAAACTATTATGCAAAACCTTCTCAATCGAGAAACCACACTCAGTTTGCTTAAGTGCAGTTTTTTCTGGGGTTTTGGTGCTCCACACAGGAAATGCCAGTCAGACTGAAAACCATTCATCATCAGGAGGCCTGAGTAAAAAAATACAGGCTCGTGGACCACACACTCCCATAGGAGATCTTGTACTGACAAAAAGGTTTCAGAAACTGAAATACAAACCCTGATCACAGCTCACACCTGTAAAATTGCAGTGACCAACAGGCATATAGAGACAACACAAGGCTTTTTTATGAGTATTTTGTCCTTAGTCATTAAAGAAAGCATGTGTAATTTAAATTTACAGGAAAAGAGCGTAAATATTTTTATGGATGAAACTATCTCTCCCCCCCACCCTTCATGCAAATAAATACTAGAGCTTGTGGTTTCCTATTAATTACTTACTTTTGAAGGGTAACGTGGAAAGACTTAGGTCATTGTTCAGACCACACATATTTCTCCCCAGAATGTGAGAAAGTGTCACTCATACTCTCACTCAGCAAACATGAATACAAATCTATAAGAATATAAATAATTATACATAACAGAAACTAGCTTTTCACCTCACAATAAAAACAGCTTTAGAAAAGTGACATTTAGTGCCTGATGTAAAGCATCATGTAAGAAATCTAACAAAGTGTACTCAACGTTTGCCTGGCCTTAAGGATACATACAACGCTTGGATGTAATAATATGTATCCAGATAAACCTTTGCTGCTACATGTCATGACATTATGTTCCAGTTGGTCAACATGTATCCTTATTTTCCCTTGCTCAGTGACCTTAACCTTACTGCTTGAGGATCAATAGCATTTAATGTAACACCTCTCTCTTAGCTCCCACTAAAGGTTAATGCACAAGAGATTGGATTGGTGAGAGTACAATTATTTTATTTGATAAAAACTACTGCCCTGAATTAGCCTTTCTTTAATCCCGACATTGGAAGTGCTTTCAACGAATCCATACACATGGCCTCAGGTTTGAAAATATGCCTCAGTTCTGACCACTACTCAATGTTTTTTTTTTTCAGTCACACAATCTTGTTACAAGAGTACTTGAAACCCAAACATTCTACTTGGAAGAGCTATTTCATAAAAATACATTTATACATATATTGCTGCTGCACAGACACAGGAAGTTTCCAGTTGAAGCAGTCTATATGGTAAACTGTAGAAGATGTTTGTTGAAAGCTTGTTGATCGGTGCAGTCTCCCAAGAATGAATTCTCTCACAGAGATGCATGTCCTCATGTCACATATGTTTTAGGTAATGTGACCAAATTTCCGAAATGTTATGGTCCTTTAAGTAAGGCTGTTTTGGGCTGTTTGTGTTTTTATTGACCCAAAGTAGACTGGAAAGGGTGTAGGATGTTAGTTAAGGAATGCTGCAGGCACAACACTGTGTGCAGTCAGTGAAAACACACCTCATTACCAAAGGTTAGAGGACCTTTGCTAACCACAGCTGTGGAACCCAGCACTCTCAAGTCCACAAAACCAATGCTAGCCTTAAAGGTTCTCTGTAGAGTGTTGTCTCTAGTAGCACAGTGGAGCTGTTTTTCTATAGCCCCTTTCCCTCTGGACAAAAAAACTCACTAACATCTGCCTTTTGTCTTTAGAAGGAAAGGTTACAATCTGCAATCATTACAGAGACAAATGACTCTGTAGTAGTCATGGGTATTTATCTGCTCAAGCTCTGATGGCAGTGATGGAAACATAACACCCGGATGGACACGCTAATTGTCTCCCCTTTTCCGGCCCAATGCTATGATGCACGTTGCCTCCGTTGGTAACTTCAGCGACTCTTTTTCTCAGTGTCCAGATCCGTGCAAGGGGTGCTCGAACCTTGGTCCAAATTAGTCAGCACTGAGTTTAAAAGAGAGAATGAATAACTAACAGACATATAAAAAAAAGAAGCAATTGACCACCGCAACAGACTTGGAACGTGACACACCGGACAAAAAAGGCATACTCTGTCAATGGGAAAGCTGAACAAAACATACAGATGATGAGATGCACAGTCCTGCCAATGGTTTGACACTATTCTGCTGACCAAGGGGTGGCAGTAAAATGCCAAGATAAGCAGCACTGTGCCAACAAAGGCAGGGGAGAAGAAGACATATAAATGATTTAAAGTGCCCATATAATGAAAAAAATCACTTTTTCTGGGATTTGGGGTGTTATTTTGTGTCTCTGGTGCTTCCACACGCATACAAACTTTGAAAAAAATCTATCCATGTTGTTTTGAGTGAGATATGGGTTTCCGAATGTCTCCTGCCTTCAGTCTCTGGGTGAGCTGTTCAAAATCTGCACGGCTTTTTACGTAACTAGCTGAAACGACGGGCTAAACACAACCGTTAGCATGCTAGCGCTAGCTCGTTCTCAATGGCAAAGCACTGCTACAACACACACAAGTTCACCATAATCTACAAAAGAAGTACTTACATGTGCGCCCTCCTTTAGAAGAAGTCTCCAAGCTAATCCTGCCTTGTAGCTAACTGACCAAAGTTGGAGAAACAACCTTTCTTTTACTGTCTATGGAGCTAACTGACATGATCTACGATCTGAGCTACTGAGCATGTGCGAGTGGAATCAAAGAGTACAGAAGAAAAGATGATTCACTCTGTCAGTTAAAACAGAGACCTGAACACAAGGTGAAAAGAGGACCTGCAGCAGAGAGAGAGAGATGTGCAGTACAACAAAAATATGGTGTTTTTTGAAAATTAAACCATGTAAACCTATTCTGGTACAACCTTATGCACCTGAAAATGAGCATAATATGGCATCTTTAAAATACTTTAAAAAAAAGTATTTGTAAATGTTTTATGAGGAAGGAAATGCAATCAACAAATGTTTTAGACCTCAAGGCTACACACTATGTTGTTTGTTGAATAACACAATTTAAACATAACTTGTTTGCTTCCCAGAAACATCCAGTTTCCCCAATTTTAGTGTTCTCTAAAACCTTTTCATTCTGCTGTGTTTCTATTTTGCCTTGCAAATAACACTTAACTTTGTTTGGAACGGCTTCACAAATAAAGATCACTTTTATTATTATTATACATTAACATAACAGGGTGCTAGATAATAAAATCCAGCTAGTGCTGGTGCTACTAAACTGACATTTATATTCATTGTAAAGAGGGGAAATCCTGTTCCACAAAAAAGAAGAGCAGCATTTCAAAATCCCATTTTCTTTACCACTTGCAGCTTAAAACACAGCAAGACTTGAGGGGAAATGGCCATCTCTGGCTGTGTTGTAAAACTGATTTTAAAAAAAAAAAAACAGAGTAAGGAAAATCCGTGTGATTATTATGGATTGTTAAAAGACACAAACACACACACACACACACACATTCAGTGGGTGCAGCAAAGACGGTGGCCAAGTGCATCATCTTCAACTTTAGAGAGAACAACTATGTACAAATAGTAGTGTTTGATAAAGAAAACATGGTAAAAACTATTCAGTTCCTCAATTGTACTGGGTCCAAGTTAGAGAAGCACAACATTTTTTTTACATGCCTTAGTAAAAGAGTCAAAACAAACTGGATATTTTCTACCAAATGGGCATGATTTTCAATGATACATTTCTCTGGAGCGGTTTCATACTCAACTAAATCTAAATATCGAGTTAGTCACACTGACTGAGTGTGAAGTGAGTGGACTCCATTTTGTGGCACAGTGAACATAATATCAATTTAACTTCAAACAATTTCTGTGACTGTTTACAGGAGTCAGGGGCCCTTAACAAGACTCAATCAACATGGCTGCTAATGAGTCGGCGCTCCATCAGAGAGCTGGAGGACCTGACCAAGACTGGAGACTGGCCATGAATCCACAGCTCCAGCTCTTCAAGACCTTTGTGTTTACCTGCGCTTATCTAAGTAACCAAGTTACAGCCCGCTTTCTAAAGCAACCTGGTTTTTTTTTTTTTTTTTTTTTTTTAAAGATTATTTTTTTGGGGTTTTCCCTGTATTTGAAAGTGGACAGATATGAAAGGGGGAGAGAGATGGGGGATGACACGCAGCAAAGGGCAGCAGGTCGGATTCGAACTCTGCGCCGCTGCAAGACTCAGCCAACATGGGGCGCACGCTCTTACTGGGTGAGCTAGAGGTCGCCCCGTTTTGTTTTGTTTTGTTTTTAAACATTTTAACTCAAAACCTGTTTTCTATAAATGGTTAGGGGAGTAAAGAAACATGATTTCTCCAGCTTGTGAAGAAAACATATTTCCTGGTCATTTATATGCTGTGCTCTCAGCCCTTCAACAAACAGGAAGCAGTGACTTGTACCACTATTACAACTAAAGAGAGAAAGCAATTAAGGTTGAGGGTTGGGACAAATCTGACCTCCTGCATGTATCCACAGTATCACAGTTATCAGTTTAATAAATCTGACGTAAACAGGTTTTCTGACAGCAGGAAGAGGAAATACTGAGTTGTAATCACTACCATAATCAGCACGATTGAGGTATATACTTATAATGTTCATTCATTGTGGTCAGTTCTTTGACCAGTAATATGGAGGCAGGTTGACACATTCAGTTGTAGAATGCAATGATGTGTTTGATTTGTTTTTGTCTCAAGCTAATACCAATACCCAATAATTTCCCTGCATATTAGCTCATAATGATATGCATTCCACAATGCAAACAGGTGGTTGGAGAGCAAGCTGGATGAAGACAAACATTGTTAAGGTGTGAAATGACATCTCATCACAGCAGCATTTACAAATATATAATCAATCTAAATAGCACCATTGCATTAAACAAGAAGCCATTTCAACGTCCTGCATTATTTAATATTAGAGGGGAAATGTCCTCCTAGTCACTACGTCCAATATAAATAACTTGGTGCAGAATGACAGAGACAGGGAATGCTTTTATCTCAAGGCTTTGACGGCCACAAATATACCTCTATTTACTACAGTTGCTGTCAATGCTTTTTCTAAACTTTGAATATTGTGTAAACGACAATAGAAGAGCATACTAAAATATTATCAGACAACGGCAGAGAAAAAAACTGCATGGTTGTACTGATATTGTGACTGACACAAGAGCAGAAAATCTGACAAGTGAGAACTCAATGCCCATATTTAAATTAGAATCTAGCACAGAACACAAAACATTTTCTGTTCACACAATATATCTTGCAAGGTTTTGTAACACAGTAATCAAGTAGTCACTTGCAGTTATTGGTTAAAAAGCTGCAATAATATGTAGTGGGGATCATTTGTGAATTCCCGGGATTTAAGTGAGTCTGGGTTTGGTCATCAGCGGCCTGAAAGCTTTTAACACTGCAGCTTTGATACATTAAACAGAAGAATTTCAAAAGGCAAAAGTCAATTAAACGTTTTGTCAATTAATACTACTTGTTATTTTACTTCATCTTGTGTCTTCATCTTGTTTCCTTTTCACATGGTCTTAATGTTACACATAATGTGTAACTTACAGCATTTGAATAAATCCGTCATTTGGACAGACATTGGTTATTTGTTTGATAATCCTTCATGATACACTATCAAATTATAGTTTGACATGGTAAGTGAATTAAAATGAAATTAAACTTTATCAAGACGTGAACTTGTGACGTGAAGATGTGAAGAAAAGATGAATTGCTGATTAGGGCCATGTTAGTGTGAAGTATTAATTCAGTCCAATTAGCATTGCCAAGAAAGCAGAGAACATGGAACAATACCTCTCCTTCTTAAGGGCCCTCTTCTCTCTACTACTTACAAAACAATTAATTTGTCAGTACTTCTTTAATTAGAAAGTCCTTCCTTAATTTGACACATTACTAGCCACTCAAATTACTGTTTAATTATAGCACACTGTAACACACGTGTGTGTGTGTGTGTGTGTGTGTGTGTGTGTGTGTGTGTGTGTGTGTGTGTGTGTGTGTGTGTGTGTGTGTGTGTGTGTGTGTGTGTGTGTGTGTGTAAGCTGAAGGCTTGTTTGCAGTTTTGATAGGCAGGTGGTGTTGGTACATTAACAGACAGTCAGGCACACAATCTCAGCAGAGCAGTTTCCTGCTGCAGCTGCCTGACCTCCAAACAGGCCAAACAACCAGAGCCTTCAGGACATGGCAAGCTAATCAAAAACAACAAAGACTGAGCTAAGCCATTTTTCTTTTTTCATACCACCACCAAATGATGGGATTATGCAACAATTCCCATCACAGCTATTTGATGTTGGTACAGGTAGGGGAAGAGGAATTTCGAGGTAAAAATTCTAGCTGTTGTATCAAAGCTTTTCTGAATGAAGGGAGGCATTCTCTGTTGAGTGTTACAGGCACTAGCATTTAAAATTGGACATGGCTGCGGGCAAAACGGTGAGGATTTGAGAGCACAGAGTAATCCTGCAGCTGTGGTGCAATACATGTGAGGGAGTTGTTGTCAGTACCTGGAGGCAGGCAGGCTCTCTTCCTCTTCTTGCTATTCTCGGTGGTGTTTTCCAGAGGAGGACACTCTGACACCAGTTGCCCACTGGAACTGCTGAACTGGAGAGGGTCGTTGTTGGTTGATGGATCAAAGGGAAGAGTGTTGAGTCCTGGAAGACATAGACAACACAGAGAGCCACATCATAGTAAATGAAGTGATGGATCCTGACCACACTGGGAAAGATGAAAAAGGGAAAGCAACATGAGGTTCCATTGCTTCTTTGCTTTTCATCTCCAAACCCTGTGGGCTTCATTAACACACACATCACTTGAAGACCTCATCTTGGGCATTTTTCACTATTTTCTAATGTTTTGAAGCTCAAGTCACCGAATAATCGGGAGGTTAAAAAGACAGAAAATAATAATTTGTCGCAATGTTTTTTTATTTTAAATCTTTGTAGAGAGTAGATACCAGTAAGTTGTAGATTTTCAAATCACTTTATTAGAGAGAAATTTTACTTAACTCAGCAAAAGGATTTTATGTTCTGTACTAGAATATTTCTGTACTGATCCCAGACAAAGAAGAGGCAAAATGGTGGGCTAGTTGGCTTGCTCCTGAATCAATATTTTGCACGTGCACAGACAAACCAACACATGCAACGTTTCCTTCTCTTCCCATCAAAGTCAACTTTAAAAAGGCCCAAAACTAACAATAAAAATGTGTGTGTATATATATATATATATATATATATATATATATATATATATATATATATATATATATATATATATATATATATATATATATATATATATATATAACAAATATGGTGCTAATAACACTAAGAATGTTTTTCTTAAAGAATGTTGTGAAGAATCTAATGCTCCATACCAAGGGTAGTTTAAATTAGAAAAAAAGTCGAAAAATTCAAGCTCAGATGTACTGTATAATGAGGCTAGGCCGTTCTGGAAGCAAGTTTTTCTTTAACATTTAGATTTTGCTCACTGATATCTCACAATAACAGAATCAATTCATATCATGAATACAAGACAATAAGAACACTTACATCAATAAGTAATGAAAACAAAAACAAAGTCAAGATTGCTCCTGAGTCCAAATAATGATAAACAACTTGACTCATGTTTTCTGCTTAATGTATCAGCTATTCTCCACTCTTTAAGAGTTGTGTATTTGTTTAGAATTCAGAGCAGGGTCCCGGGGAGACTCGGTCTACAGTCATGAAAAATTCATGACACTTCTTTGTGCACAGATTTGTTTTTCCCTCTATTGCTCAACAGAACAGAAGTTGCCCCACATTGATGTGGCTTCATCAGAGGTCCACAGGACCCTAATCAGTTAGTATCAAACTCAGGGCTCTAAATGACAACAATATCGTTATTAAGGATTCTAACTGTGGATTCTAAAACTTTAAGACTCTTACATTTTGTTTCGACAGTGCAATTGTAGGTGTGTTTTGGTGCATTTTCTTGTTTCCATGTAAGACCGGACCAAATGAGATTATAGGTTTGTGTGTCAACTGTGTCTTTTATTTTCTTCAATTCAATCGGTCAAAAGCAAAGATTGATCAGCAGCTTAACAAAGACAGACAACTGAGACACTCAGACAAAGAAAGAAAATGAAGAGATGAAAAAACAAAGAAAAATAAGCCCAACTTTGAAAAAGCAGAGAACTACAGCATATTTCGGTCTAATCCGTGACAGAAATTTGCTCTGCTTTTACTGTATGTAAACTACAATGTTTTCCATATTTCCTCAGTTATCATGCAAAGGGAAACTGGATAGACACGTCTATAAAGGGGTCAAGGGAAGCTGAGGCAAAGGTCATGCTTTTAATCACAAAACACATGGTAAGAAAAAGGGCCTTGAAATACATTAAACCTGTGTTTGGGAGATTTGTTCAATTTAGGCAGAGGATACTGTTTATTTGCTGCAGAGTCAGTCTAAACAGACCTTCTGTCTAAGCTCACACACAGACCTTAAGTCGATCTCTACTCAGCATCCATCTGTCCCACTTTTTTAACGATGAACGCCAATAGTGTTGAGAGTGAAACAAATCCATTACCCTGCCAATGTTAACTCTGTCACTAATCAACAGCAAAGGTTTACATTTAAAGAGACAGCCTTTCAGTTGATGGCATGACAGTCACCATGAATACAGGCCAAGAGAAACCACGGAAAGAGTAAAACCATACTGAACAGCTGACAGGGAAATACCACTCCGCTTCAGCAGGTAATGTGTCATTCCAGTTCAAGATCAAGGCAAGAAGTTACTTTTGCTCATAGTGTTGGGTTTGTCCAAAAATGTCACAACCCTGCCTCCTAAATGGATTTATGAGAGAACCAGACCTCTAAATGTGGTATAAAAGAAGACTGGTGCAGCGGATGAATCATTCAAATGTGGGTTTTAAAACTGATGCAGAGCTACATGACGGACTTCATCCAGTACATTTTATGTGCAATTCGATATCTTATTTTGCTCTTGAGTGATAGCGTTGCTACAGTCTAAAAACTCTGAGGCAAAAGTGAAGAAAAGCATTTTACAGATTCAGCCTCAACAAAACAGCTTTTGGCTGTAAATCGTTTTTCTTCATTTAATCTTTGAGTTTGATCTTTGGAATGGTTGTCAATGTTCAGAATCAGTAATCGGACAGTTACTGCAAACGAAGGGTGCGGACACAACTTAGGACCGAAGTCTCTTTCTGTGTGTGCCTGTATATTAAGAGCGTCTTTGCTAGGTCATCGCCCCTGTCTACTGTGCTACTCGTTTGTCTGTAGGCTGATGGATGGCGTGTTTAAGTTTCAACATCTGGCCAGAGGGAGGAGTGATGTCAGTGAGTATTACTCCCCAAGGGATGAGGAAAATAAATACCAGGAGGCTGGGTGGAGACAGGTGGGGGCTGCAGAGTAAATGAAGGAAATGAAAATGCTGAACATTCTTTATGCTCTGTGGCCTCAGAATGGGATACAAGAAATATCACAAATGAAAGTGATCTAATCTCACATCAAGGATGCATTATCAGCATGCCCCATTAATGGTATAGTGGCCAGGAAAAGACAGGACCATTATAATATGCATTATGCAATGAAACTCAGTAGGTCATTAAAACACCATTTAACGGACCAAACTTGTGCATCTAACCCATGGAGAATGTGTAGTTATATTATAATAATTAAGGCACAATACAAATTACCAGATGTAAAATAGATACGCTACTCACAATTTTCTAATAACCTTAATTATTATTCGTGAATCTTGGACAGCTGAAATTATTTGTCAATTCATTGTTTAATTGATAGGCTGAAGATTAACTTGCAACAATTGTAATGTGTTTGATAAAATGTTATAAGTTATACGTTTTTAAAGCGAAATGCCAAATGTAAATATTTGTTGTTTTCCTTGTCTTTTATGATAGCACAGACCTTTGGGTTTAGGGCCAAATCAATAATATGAATACATCAGACATTTTTTTAATTCTGACTATTTAAAAAAAAAAAAAAAAAACTAATTTCTAACATTTTATAGACCAAATGCTTGATCAACTAAATAACCAGCAGATTCTCAATATGAAATCAATCGTTAGTTGCAGCACTACGATCTTATGTTGACTTTACTGTGTACCATTAGTTTACTTTCCAATTGAATTGTCCAATATAAATCACATGGTACTGCAGTAGACATCTCAAATAATTATGTAAACAGCAGTCTGGGAAAAGACGCACCAATTACAGGGCATGGAGGTAATCAAGTTTGCTGCAACACAGAACATGAAATATGAGAGCCATTACATAATGACTTAATCCTTTCTTTTTTAATAGTAGACTGGCAACTGAAGGGATCAAACCTGTGATCTTTCTGTACAGATCACAGCTTTAACCACCGATGTGCTGCAACAATTCTCTCAGTAACACATTTGTATATTCTCCTATAATCCCTAATCTAACTCTTATCAGCTAATAAATCCAACAGTGCACAATGAATAATGCAGAACATTAGGAAATGTCCATCAGCACAACATTAGAGGTAAGTGCTTATGTGGGAGGGGGCGGCCTAAGCAGTGGACTATTAATCTAAGATAGCACTGAGAAACATACTGTATAGAGGCCATGTGTGGATCTGAGGCAAAGGGCCAGATGGTGGCACACAACATTAACATATCCCCAACCTCAAAAGTAAATTTGCTTCTCTGACTATTCCACTTCATTACTAAACCATAATTGTAAAAAAAAACTGCCTTTCACCTCCAGTGATTTGTATCTTCAAACACATTCACCTATGTGGACGGAATCTGAAGGGGGTGTACAGGATCAATGTTTTAATGAAAAAAAGTCATAGAAAAGTAGCATTGTAAAGGGCTAAATAATGTTCTCCAAGCTATGCATGTTCCCCTGTCTTGTGTCAATCAGCAGCCAAAGGAAGTTTGTCGAGATTATAAGTTTCTATATGATCAAAAAGATATAACATAAGAAGACACACAAGAAAATGCCTTCACAAATACAACGGCAGTTTTACGAGGTCATGAGCTCACAGTTGGATCTACCTGACTGAATTAATGTAATAAAAAAAGAAAACATGTATTCATGACTGACAGCAGAAAGAACTGTGCAGAAAGATTCCTAGAGCCATTTTCTCATTAGGCCAAGGCTTCTTGATTATTTTTCTTTGAAATACAGCTCCTTTCTCTCTAAACTTCAGACCAACAACAGACATCACTGATAAAAACAGAGAACCAACAGTGTACAGTGTACTGTAAGTGTAGGCAGACAGACTGGGAAATAGAAAATTAATAATAACACTGTGCAGCTTTCTTTTTGAGTTTTTTTATGTATCGATCAACAAATTGTTAAAAGCATTGAGTCCAATTACAGTCCATATAATTATAGTCCATGTTGTTATTATTTCAAGTCAGAATGCAGACCACGTGGACAACGTGGTTGGGGTGGAAAGGGCAAACCGGAATAAAAAAGTAATTAAGAAAGGTCACATTGTCTATCACCAACACACACACACACACACACACACACACACACACACACACACACACACACACACACACACACACACACACACACACACACACACACACACACACACACACACACACACACACACACACTAGGGCTGTTGGAACTAATTCCGAAAGTCGGATATAATTCGAATAGTAAAAAAATCAATACTATTCGAATGATGAAATAACTTTTCGAATGTGACTTTTTTTTATAGATACGTTGGCTAATGTTAGCTAATCTCCCTCTTCTCGACTTGGCCTACCCGCATGTGTCACTGGCTAACACTATTGTTACTTACTTTATGACAAATTGTTTCGGCTGTGCTTTCTAACATGATGTCATTGTGCTAACCGAGCACCGTTAGCCTTTACAACAGAGCCGCTTCACAACATTTGTACGTTTCATTACAGAGTTCTCTGTTGATTTGGGTTTGTCGATGTGTGCTCGTGGTGGAAAAAGAATGTAGACAATATATATATATATATATATATATATATATATATATATATATATATATATATATATACACACTGCAAAGCTGGCTGCTATGGGTCGCAGTAAAGTGGCAGTCACAGGCTATAAGTCTGGGTCCTGTTGGGTGACAGCTGGCAAGTCTACAAACAGGATCCCAAATTAGCCTTTAGTCACCTGAAAGGTTACGGATAAAACAAAGTCACAAGACCTCTATTAGGTCTCGCTAAAGATCAGTCACCACAATAAAATGAGATATTGCTCTATTCATAGCCTGGAGTGTCCATCAGAACAACAGAACATGGACTATGTACACGAGCTCCGAGCCTCCTAAAAATGTAGCTGACATAAGTTATGAGTGCCCTTAGCAGATGTATAAACAAGGTGTCTGACTGATGTGGCTTAGCAATGGATGGCAAAGAACGCCAAGCAGCTGCGGTATTCTCATGAGGCTATTAGCCAAGCTTTTCACTTCTTGTGTATTTATAGCAAAGACAAAGCAGTTAACACAGGCAGCTCATACAAGTGCTGGACACACAGGGCCATTTTCTGGACAGCTGCACTACCCCACAGGCTTTGCTAATTTAAACAAAGAAAATTAATTTCCGAGATCGTCGATTCTGACGATAGGCTGTTGCCAATGCAAACTGTGCCACGGTTCCATCTTAGACTATAGTACGTGTGCTTTTATCACAATCACATATAACATCAGTGGTGTCACTAACAAGTTTTCAAGTTCTGGGCTTTAATGAAAAATTCACTTCACAAAGAAGTTAGTCACCAGGAGTACTCTCTGGGTGTTTATACACCATCTGCTCTTGTTCCTTATCAGGAGTGACAGACTTCAACCAGGTAAAACAAAACCTCTGCTTTCATTAAAACCAGACACAATTAAAAGACCATTAAGATGGCAGCCTGGACTGGAAAAGCTTCAGCAGTTGACTGCAGGTAAAAAATGTACCATTTATGTAAGCTTGTACAGTATGTTCTGCTTGTTTAACATGTGTTTGATAAATTGCTCGTACAGCCTCTTTTATTGGCAGATTTTTATTGCACTGATTGATAACGAGCATTGTTGTTGTCAACTTAAATAAAGTGCAACCTAAAGGCTGTTTTATCCGCTTTGCTGTGGCCTTTGTTCTGCTGTTCCACAAACAGGCATCCGAACAAAGAGCAGAGAGGAAGAGACAAAGAGGCAAACAATTCCCACTCTGAACTAGGTTCCAAGTTTCTTATCAGACAATAATATATTGGCTACTAATATACCATGCAACCCTTATTGATTATGGCGAATAACGTGGCCACAGTGACACTGTTACCCATAGTGAGTGGGAAGGTGGTACAAGATGCAGTTGTTACTGTGATTGTTTTTATAAAGATCTGCCAACAGCTGAGAGACTAAGGATCTCAGCTGGGTAAACTGCCAGCTCAGTTGTAAACACGACACGAGTGAGAGAGGACATCACAGACAAGATAGACAATTTCTGTACTATATCAGACTGATCTCATGAAGTGGTGTATGTATGACACGCCAATTCATATGCCATTCATTGGCGTGTTATCAAGACGCATGCTACATTTTTAGCGTGTTTATCAACACCGTTTGGCCTCCATTGACTTACATTACCTTGCGATTGCGTGTGAATTTACGCCGTAGTGAGTAGTATGAGGTGGTCGGGGTGGTGGATGGGTCAAACACAGGACTTTCACCCAGGAGACCGGGAATCGTGTTCCGCGTGTCAGGTTTCCTTCGTGCCCCGCGTGTCACGTTTCCTTCGTGTCCCGCGTGTCACGTTTCCTAAACTTAACCGTCGCTTTGTTCTTTTACTAAACCCAACCCGGTTCTTCTTTTCCTAAACCCAACCCGTCCGCTGTATACTGCACTCAAAATGCGTACAGATAACACACCACTTGGCTTTAGAAAGTGGCGTGTATGTTTACGCGATAACATGCCACATGGCTTTAGAAAGTGGCGTGTATGTTTACGCGATAACATGCCACGGGGCTTTAGAAAGTGGCGTGTATGTTTACGTGATAACATGCCACAGGGCTTTAGAAAGTGGCGTGTATGTTTACGTGATAACATGCCACGGGGCTTTAGAAAGTGGCGTGTATGGGTACGCTAAGTCATGATGTGCCGTTGCAGACTGCCGTCCACTGTATACAGCGTATACACGTGGATAGCTCAAAATGCGTACAGATAAAACGCCACTTGGCTTAAAGTGGCGTGTATTTTTACTTAAAGTCATTATATCATGTTGACTAGTGGACGTACCACACACACACACACACACACACACACACACACACACACACACACACACCAGCTCAACTGTACATATTTCGATATATATATTGGGATTTTTTAAAAGTATTTTTAGAAACTCTTAAAAAGAGACATGATGTGCATAAAAGTCAAAGAAGTTTACTTTAGGTAAACAATTCAGTACACAGAAAATCAAACTGCCAGTTTGGGATTGTGGTTCACAGGTTCTTTTTTTTATATGCTTAAGTAGGCCAAAGTTCAGCCATAACTACATTGTTAGCTTCTAGCAAAACGTCAGGCATTGCTAGGCACTGTTAGGCAAGGACACTAGTGCTGCGTCTCAGCATAGCCATCTAGCGGTAGGGGGTTTAAACACAACATAAATGTGAACCACTGTCTTACATAAATATTTTTGCACGTAAACTAAAAAAAAACAAAGAAAAAAAAACAATATTGTGTTTTTGAAAATCTATACAGTATTGCTAAATAAAATATTGCGTATCGTGTAAGTGTATCGATTTTTTCTTACACCCCTACAATGCATAATATGATTCCACAAGTCAGTCTTTTATCAACATGACATTTAAATAGCTTATGTATTAGCATCTCTGTAGACATAGTTTTTCCTGGCATCCAGTTAAACTATGTTTTTTACTGTAATTATAAATAAATAAATATTTAAAAAAGAAATACTTAACTACATTTGTTAAAATTACAAAAACTATAAAATCAAGGACCCTCTGTGTGTGCATGTGTGTGTATCTTTGTGTGTCTTTAGAATATCTCAAGAACAGTTCATCCGTTCTACTTTACACTGAATCTGCAATGTAACCAGGAACATTTCTCTGTCAGCTAAATTAAGTAGTACAATGTTTTCCTTGTAGAAGTACACCGTAAGTCGGTAGTTTTCCGTGGGTTTGCATATTGCACATTTGCTTTTGGATCCAGATTCTGTAACTACGTTTGTAGTACAAGGGTTTTGGAGAAAGCTACAAGCAGCAATACCACAGGCCAAGTAATCGGCAAGTTCCAAACCGTTACGTTTTGAATGGGCACTGCACAGGTTTCCCAAATTAGACAAGGCTGTAGAGCCATGCAAGTGTCAATGAGAAGAAAATGCAGGACAAAAAACACTTAACTGGTATAAATAAATGGCAGTTTCAAAAAACACAAAAACATAGACCAAACATCCCAATTTTTCTACAATTACACTAAGTTATCGCATCCCAATCAATACAGAAATGAGAATATCCAGAATATTCAGCATTTTGCATCTTTAAGTAAATGTCATAGGGCACCAATCAGGGTTAATAGCATGATAAGTACCTAGAAAGAATAATGTTCTACAGTTGGGAGTTTGGTAAAGGTTAATATATTCCCTGATGATGTGATGACATTTTGAAACAATGCTAGCATTGGAACATCTCATTGTGCACTTACACATTTTCCCCTACTCTGCAAGACTCTAGACTCTACAAATACATTGGCATATGGAGATGGAACACACAGCGACACTTAAAGGGCAAAATACAAAATGCAAAGGGTTATTAATGTGAAGGGAGGACATTTTTGTTTTCCACTCCTAGGAACATTTGAGTTTGTCAATATATTCAGTGTTCAGTTCTGCTGTGCTTCAAACACAAGCTCAGGTTAACTAGCTCACCATAATCATGTCATGACTATTCATATGATCAGTGACAAGGAAAACATGCCTCTTCTCAGACCCCCTTATTTCTCCAAGCCTCAGGGAACGCTCACCCTTACCTTAAATGGTTGATGAAGCTATTCGCAGTCTGTCAGGAAAACATCCAGCCTATGTCGATGTGTTTTTGTGTTCCAGAGGAATGGCTAATGTGAGGCTCGCTGGCTCCAATGTACTTTAACAAAGACACGCTGGGAGAGCTGTGTGTGTCTGAGTGCGGCCATTACAGCTGTGAATGGTCATCTGTAAAGCACACACTTGGCTCGACAAGTGAATTGCTGAAAATGTTTGCTACTGTTGTTAAAACCTGTGTTTCTGAAACTTACACATAGAGGCTCAGACAGTGTAAAGTAGTGTCTCTCTTTGAGGTTGCACATGATGCACTCTGATAATAAGCAGCTGGGCTGATGCTTATGGAAGCTCTCAACACTGTGACAGACACTATTTAAAGCAAATATGAGTGCTCCTTAAGAGTAAGGTGCAGGTTATTCCTCTTAATTAAAATGGGATTAGGTCGCAGCGGGGACTGACTGTTCTTTTAGGGCTTCAAATGTATATTACCATCTTTTGGCACCATCTGCTTGTACATAAACCTTGACTTCATTTGACGCCACCTCTTGTTCTCTCCCTCCTGTCTTCTCAAACAAAAGCTTCTCTTCACTCCAGTGCTTAGCTGCTATCAACTTCTTTATTTTTTGTCTCATTTGCTGCCTGTTCTGAAATCTCACTTGCTCTATAATGGGCTTCAGACCACCTATAGTTTATCCTTGTGAGGGAATGGACTGGTACATAGGGCAGAAGTGAACTATGATGAGCAGCTGCCATCACTGGCACAGGCTTTTAACAGTAGCAATATGTATCCTGCAATCGCCTTTGTTTCCAAGAGTTCAACTTTTGTCTTTCAATAGCAGCAGTTTCCTACGGAGAAGAAAAAAAACATGTAGACAATGATCTGTTTTCAGACAAGATTGTGTAAAGCTTAGCACTACTGTAACTCCATTCAAGTCAGGATTTAAACAACTACCAGTGCAGTCACAGGCCAATTTCTCTCACTAGGAAAGGAAAAAAAAGAGCCCCTGGAGATACTTCAAGCAAAGTTTCATGTTGTGTCGAGCCTTCTTAGTGTTTAAAAATAGCTATTTTGAGGCTAGCATAAAAGTGCCCCTAGCTCTCCCATTCAAAAGGCCATTTGACCGAAAAACGAGAATACGGTAAATCTTAAAAGTGGCGATTCTGTCCTAAATATGCATTTAAACTAAAGTTTGAGTCACATACATTCACAAAAAGACCCTAGGTTGTATTTTGGCGAGAGTTACGCTTTAAGTGAATGTGTCACTCTACTGCAGTATTTTTAATGCCCGTTTTTCTCACTTTCATTGTTAAATTGAAGATCATAACCCAAGGCTATCAGGATGGCATATATTTATATATATTTTAAAGCTCTGGTAATTCTCCAAGAGCATTAAGCCAGATGAGACAAGTTTGATGTCCCAATTTGTTAAATGGGTTAGGTTATTGTTCAAAAAAGATAATACATTTAAAATAATATGGAAGACTAAGTCCTGCAGCCAGTGTCAAATTTCAGCCACATTTGCGTTATTAGGCAAAAATCAATTCACAGCCATTCCAAAATATTAGTTTTCTTGACTCACAGTCTATGTCGCAACTTCACAGATTTCATTGCAAACCCTGCTTTAGTCTGGTTTTGAAAAGCATGCCTACAACCTGTCATTGCACTTCAGAACATCCCAGAGGCTGTGCTTAGTTTCAAGGAGAGTAGATAAGAAGCCTTATTCCCTTGTGTGTTAATTAATACTTGTAAAAACGCTCCTTATTCGTTTGTATTGTTTGTCTCGTCTGTTTCCCTCTCTGAAATGAGAATGAGTGTGATCGTATCCTCATCCAAATGTATCAGACCCCCTGAGTGACAATACAAGCGAGATCTCAGCACTCTAGATGCAACAGCCCATTTTCAAAAGACAACCCTTTTCCTTTGATGCTATTTTGGGATGTAGCTCCCATACAGGTCTGAAGAGAAGAATTACCAGATGGCTACTTGTCATTCTCCACAAGTTGGAGCTCTGATTTCTGGTCCAGTAAGCTGAAGTCCTCACTGTGAAGTCTGATGTTGATCACGATCTACACTGCTAACAGGGACACATATGCTGCCTTGATATAACCACTGATGAGTGTACAAGTGAAGGCACTTTCTTGCTTTTAGTAGTTACAGCTCCTACTTCTAGACAGTTTTGTGAAAACCCAATCTGAATCCCTGCTCAAAAGTTGACAGTTATGTATGCAGTACTGCATGTGCGGATTCTGTTGTGATTAATATTATGATGCTTGTCACAGCTCTCATCTGCAGACGTTCCTGTTGCTGCCATTTCAGCCGCCTCTGCTTTCACTTGTGGAACAGGAAGTCCAAAACACGGCCTACAGTGTGTTGACAGCGTTTTTTGCACAATAATATTCATCTCATTATCACAGATATACCCTGAAATATCTTGATATCATTTTAGGGCATATCGTCCATCCCTATGAGAGATCCTGACTTATAGTCCTATACTGTATATGGGTCAACCTCCAAAAACTCCTCCAAAGCACTTCCCATAATGCAACTCAATAGAGGCTTTCCTTTGAGCATCCCTGTCTCGGGAAATGACGTTCGAAAGACATGGGCACTTGCCAGTTTGTAAAGCAGGCTTTTTGCCAGAGATCTTAATTCTCAAGCTCAATTCGGATCATTTATCATGGTAAGTAAACTGGTCTTCATTGTGTAAAATCAGTGGAATACCCCTTTAAGATTTAACTGGAAAAATAATGGATCTTGTTTCTGTACCCACACTTGGCAACACTGTTTTGGCTCCAAAATCAACATGGCATTGAAGACATAAGAGTCTTTTCTTTTAAATAGCATAACACAAAATATTTTGCATGTCCACGCTAAAAATCTACGTGTTACATGAAGATTTGCATTTTTTGTCTTTTGTCCCCTTTTGCCTTTACTTTACAGACATGCTAACATTTGGAGCTGTGAGTGCAATAAAAAACAAACAATATTTAGTCACACACGAGAGTGCTAATGGACCCTGTGGCAGAAAATGTCAGCACTCACTGTCTGAAATCCCTTGTTGTTTTGTCACTGGAAAAGGGGAGGGAATGAGTTTGTGGCAAAGAGGGGTTTTAGTGTGCCAGAAGGAATTAGTCAGTGAAGCAAGAGAAACTTCATCCTGTAATGACCAGGGAACAAGTCAGGAAGAATCTATTCCAAAAGCTGCCACGCTGAAATGTAAGTCATAAATAAAGCAAATAGGCAAAGAGGGGCAGAACAGCGCAAAATAACATATTTGTTTTACTTCAGGGAGGCTGAGAGCTTGGGGGTCACAACAGGTTTCACTCAGTCAAGTAAACACCCACTTAGGAACACAATGATTTATTTGATTTATTCAAATGCCTTGGGTTTCCACTGATGCATGCTAAAGCTAAGCTCTGACTCATTTAAAGAGAGAAACAGTGAGAAAGGGTAAAGTGAATCATATTTTTTAATGTGACCCCTGGTGAAAGCTTCACAAGCAAAGTATGCCACTGTAGGAAGAATAGTAATGCATTAAATTCGGATGCTAAGTCAAATGGCAACAGCACACACAGAAGGCAGGCACTAACATTGTCAGGCAAGATGTGTACACCATTCCCATTAAATTGCTTCAAAATAAGAGTTTGGCAGATCTGTAGTAGCAGGATTATTGCCAATATTGTTTCCAAAGTTATCCCAAAACTAAACTTTACTGGCTTGTGTTCTGACAATACTCTTTCAGAATGAAGAGAATGGCTACATAGAGGTGATTTTTTATTTTGTTATTGGACCAGTCAGCTGTAGTGGAGAACAATATTGAAGAAGACGCAAAACACATGCATCATGCCAGCTGGACAGAATAATATTAAATGTGAGACAGCATCCATAATATATAAATATAGCTTTTCATAATTAGTAGGGCTGTCTCCTTAAAGTTGACAATCCGAGTCATCAGTAGACCATGACAAGTAGACCATGAGTCATTCAAATCAATGCACTCTTTTTTTGGCCGCATCAAAGTACAACAGAGGAATGCAGGAGCAAAAGCACAGCAGGGTGTGAACCTTACAAACCAAATCTCAAAAGGAACCTCACCAAAAAACTAATTGTGATGGAAGGAGAGAAGAATAATGGAAACGGAGGACAGCGCGAGGCAGGGCAGCATGACTCGTGTCTCTTGGCTGTTCAAAAGGCTCTCAACTCCAGTGCTGATGTCAGCTAAACTACTTTTGAACCAGAAGCTGGTACAACCTCCTCTATTGCCATCCAGTGTGACTGAGTGTTCGGGTGACAACACTTTCAGCAGCCAGCAGGAGAGATGCTCTGCTAGGATTTTATTTTTACGGAACTAAGACCTGGATGCACACTTTTACTTTGTGGTAATCTGATTCCTACATCACAGATGATCAACAAAGGCATTAAAATGTGGGCCTAAAATGTGGGTAGGCTGATTGCTGCTCTGCAGGTGCGCTGAATTGACACTAACTGGGCTGGGGAGTGAATAATATATTTCTAATAGTTGTAGGTAAGGTTTATTGAAGAAAAGTAATATATATAAAAACAAAGACAAAACAAGCAATTTAAAGATGTCACCTTGGGTTCTAGGAACTTGTGATGGGTGCTCTTTACTATTTTCTGACATGACAAGATGATGAATTAATCAAAATAAAAATGTTAGTTTCAGCCCTAATGTATGACTTGCAAAATGTGTGTTCAGAGAGAGTTGCATATTTATAAATGACAGCACATACCCTATTAATAACATTAGTTGGAAAAATCAAGTTTAAATACTGTCAGTACAAACTCATGATCTGCAGGCTGCTACTCAAGAACTGTCTTCTATCTTCCCACTGATGCTCGATCACAGCTTTACTTTGTCAAATCTGTCCTCTTCCCGCTTATCTCCCTCGCCAACAAGCACCAGAATAGAACACATTTTGTAACTCTGGTATCTTTGTGTCAAAGCCAAAACTCCTTTTTGAAATATAAATCTTAAGTAGTTGTTCTAAAAAATGTCTGTAAATAAACCAAGCTTTAAGTTAATTTGTGTTTTAACTACCTTTGATTTCTTGCAGTTGGTCAAATCCTACAGTACGTTATTTCTTGTCATGTATGTCTACCCCTAATGTATACAAAAGATTCTCAGCTTTGAAAAGAATCCAGCTACTTAAATGTTCATTGCCAAAAAGAGCAGGCTCAGTTACACTGAGTGCACAGTCATCTCATGTTCTGTCAAGTATTTAGCAATAGGTCATAACTGGAGAGTGAACAATAATGTATCCACTCTGCATTTGTGACATGTTGAGTCAATCTCTTACAGTAGCTATGGACAATTGAGTAGGAGCCCCTTCTCTTTTAGTTCCCAAAGAAATGAATACTTCCTCTGCTAGTCTTCAATTTCTCTCCTCATTCTGACCTCGTGCAGGAGCTGTGTGGCACAATTGTAGCATGACAGCTTTGAGTGCAAAGTTAACCATCTGCTGGCCTCTTATACATTCCCAGCTGTTTCCACATTCCATGCTATCTCTTAGGGGACTTCAATAATTTGACAAATAAACCAAACAATAGTATTGCATTATTACCATCTACAGTATTCCTCTCTGCTGTAGCTGGATCTCCCAGATGGATACTACAGAAATAGGACAGGAAATGACATTTCAAGACACGTAATGGCCTGGTCATGGAAACAATCAAGACAAAGGCAATTAGCCAGTTCATAGATCACACTTATCCAGCTATAGAGGAGGCGACCAAGCCCAGCAGAGGCCATTCAATCGGCGAATGGAATAAAGAGTCCTACTTCCATTCGAAGCATATATCCATTAAGAGATCTAATGCATTGGGCAAATGCTTTCTAGTATCGGAAGCAAGGTTAACAGTACAGCACTTGCTTGATTCGATTTTTATGTTATATCTAAAGCTACTGTATAGCTTGTACTTATCTTATTAATTCTTGCTTGAGTTTTGTTCGATTTTGGTTGGATTAAGTAAAGTAACTTTCAGTGAATAGAAAAAGACATGTCATTGTACAGAAACATGCTAAAGAACTGTGAAAAAGTGGAAGCAGAGTGTTTTGAATGAGGCTGCAGTTTGGCAGCTTTCTATCAAGTCTTCATTTGTGAGCTCACCACCAGAACAGGAACTTATGTCAAGAATTTTCAACACCAATATATCAGCACACTACGGTCTTTGCTACTGTCCATGTCTTAAAAATGTGATGCATTTTTCCAACCACAGATATTCACCTGTATATATTCACCTTATCGCACTGGACTATAAGTCGCATTTGTTTAGAACCAAGAGAAAACCTTATCGTCTACAGCCGCAAGGGCGCTCTATGCTGCTCAGTGCTCCTGTAGCCTACCCCTGAAAACATTAACTGAAAACAACTGAAAAACTGTTAACTGAAATATTAACGGAAAACAGCGGACATACTGGTAGCGCGCGCGTGCATCTTCTTCTTCGCTGCTCTAAACAGTGGTTGCTTGTGGCGACACAGGAAGTTGTGCTGTTGCCACAAGCAACCACCACTGTTTAGAGCAGCGAAGAAGAAGACGCACAAGCGCACACTACCAGTATGTCCGTTGTTCTCTTTTGGTGGGTGGTTCTCTCTTGGTTAATTTCTCATGGTTCATGTCAAATTAATTTTGATAAATAAGTCGCACCTGACTATAAGTCGCAGGACCAGCCAAACTATGAACAAAAGTGAGACTTATAGTCCGGAAAATACGGTTGTTACTTTTTTGATTTTTCATTACTAATTAGTATAAACCCTTTTGCAATCGTGCACAAGACATTACAAAAAATATAACTTTATTTTAAGCAAAATTAAACTTGCTGGGTATAGAATAATACTTGTCCTGTGTAGAATGCATTACCATTGAAATATGAGAGTAGGAACATAATTTTAACTGGAGTGATTCAGCGATTTTAGTCTCCTTCTCAATCAATTTCAATCTCCTTCTCAATCAATAGAGCACTTGTCCAACAGGAGAAGCCGTTGCCTGGCACACTGTACACCTTACACCCTTTTCTCAGAAAACCCCTGTCTGATGTTCTTCATGTAATTCATGAATTAAACATACTCCACACAAAGGTGCATTCTGGTATCTGGCAGCAATGATAATGCTCTATCAGTTGTTTATGGGATGAATACAACAATATATTCAATTAGGATCATTCAATAATATCACTGAGGTACAGTGTGACATTATTAAATTATATTACTAGTGTTGCCTTGCGATGCTTATTCTATCTGGACTCGGGGTTCTCATTAGAAAATCGGAATGTCTAGCACTTTGAATTGGCATTTTACTTCCTAGTGTACCAAAGCTGTAGATAGGCCTTTCCCCAAGTAAAGAAAAATTTAGGACCCATAAGCATGGTTTATATACAGGTGGACAAGAAACAAATTAAATATTATTAATTATTATTAATTATTATTATTATTATTATTAAACATTATTGAGGTTAAGAAATATTAGTATTTCTTAACCTCAATCTGGAACATTACGGGGATGTCAAACAGGTACAATAGTCTAAAGCTAATGGATCTGGATGTCAAGACTAAATACAACAAATGGATTTTAAGGGATAGACAAAATAATCTGCTGATGCACTGGTGATTTGTGGAAGAATTCTAGACAGATTAGCAAAGACTTTTCATTAAATAGAACCGGCCTTAGTGAGATTCCAACATGGTCAGACCTCTAAATACCTTGAAGCCCTCCGGTAACCATTCAGTCCCAGAGCAGCCAGCACACAGCCTGTGCTATTTCTGGATGATGGACCACAGCAGAAGAACCCTAATCCTGTCTGTACTACAAGACCCAGTTCCATACCATTGGTCTGAAAACCTCATAAGAGTAAGTTATCCAATGAATGATCCTGAATGTCATGATGTCACTTCATCTCTAATGTGGGTGGTAAAAGATTGGAAAGTAAGGTTTATCATGCATGCGTGATATGCTGTAAACTCACGGAGATGTAAAGAGATGTAAAGTGAAAGCTGCTCCATTTGTATCCCCTTGCAGGAGAGCCTCTAGACAAATGTAAATGGCATCTGACTATTCTGACACTACTAACTCTTTTGATTCATTTCAGACTGACACACAACCCAATACACTTTAAGTAGAAAAGTAAAAAATGCAGAGATTTCCATCTGATATACTGCTAAAATATGTTCCTAAGGGCTTCCGTTGGGAAGAGGACGCCCTCCAAACTTTAACAAGTGTTCACTCTTGGCGGTTATTCTGGGCTGGCTCCAGAGGAGTTATGATTGTCAATGCAAATGAATGTAAAACTGAATTGTGGAATTTTACTGCAGATACAACCTTTGTGTGTTGTTATGACTGTTTATATATATATATATATATATATATATATATATATATATATATATATATTTAGAAATATTGGGATTTGGGTTTAAAATTGGAAAAGTGGCCTTTTACCGTTTGTAACTATATGTGCGTTTATCCCTTCATCCTGTTGTAAATTTTGAGGTTCAAAGTTCAAACCTGATATTGGAAACAGCCAAGAAAATGTAAATATTAACATTTACAATTATAAGACAGCTGACAAACCCCATCTGCTGATCGAGATAATGTGATATAATCACAAGGTCCACAACAGCGACTAAATAAACCTCAAAGTGAGATTGTCCTGGTAGCAAAATACATTTTCATTTTACAAGAATCATACCTTTTTATTTAACAATGGCTCTAATGCAAGACCAATATATTTAACGGTGACAAAATCCCATTAAAATTAGGAGATGACATGCAGAGTTGTCATGTCTGAGCTCTACTTCAGATTCTTCCATCAGATCTGGATCGATGGGGTCACATCAAGCCAAATCCAAATTCTTTCCAGTGCAGTGTACCCTAACCAGCACAAACCACACATCTTTGATCAGAGCAGTAAAGTAAGAGAACACTAAGTAACAATAACTGACTCATATTTTTGTTCCTTAAACAATCTTGAAGGCACCTCACCAGGACAAAGTGTCCTTGAGATCTCGAAACGAAGTTAAAAAATTATTCATAAGCCAATCACTGTTTTGGAGCCAGCTACCTGGGCGATTGCTTATGTTTCTCTCTGCATGCTAATTATCATAGTATTATAGCCTCTCAACAACAAAGACTCAAAGACCTAATGGCAGACTTAAGCAGCATGTACAAAGACAATTAAACACAACCCTAAACAACTAGTCTACCATGGGAATATCTCTCATCCCCACACTGCTGTGTTTACCTTTAAGCAGCTCCTAGGGATTAGGTTCTACCTAGGACACACATTAATGAGAATTTGTGCAGCATATCACAAATACAGAGAAGCCCACTTCACCGGACAATACTAAATGTGCTCCCCACTTTCTCCTCACCCAACAAATCCCTTATTCCAAAATTAATTTGCAGTTTAAAAGCCATTTTCTCGAGTGCTGCTGAAGAGGTGTCTCCATTTCGCCTGTTCTCTTGGTGGTGGTGG